>CM075810.1:59750253-60205253 GCA_037975025.1 Excoecaria agallocha | reverse complement strand
ATTGCAAAAAAAATCAAGTTTTTGAAGTGCATTCAAAGAAGTAAGTTCAATCAAAACCCTAAAATTGCATGTTTTCGATGCTATGTCATTATTGCATGGCTTGTATGATCAAAAGTTTTTATTTTTGCACTGTATGATCATTGTATTTATCCCATGTGATATCTCTTTAGTGGTATCAGAGAGTAATCATGTTTGTTTTAGTTCTTTGGATGTGTTACAACTTGATTAAAAAATGTTTGTTGCATAAAACGTGATGCTAAAATTTTATGTTTTGAGTTTCTTGCATTGGTTGAGTGTAAAAATGATTTTAAATGGTTAATTGGATATTATGACATGTTAATATACTATCCTAAGATTTTTTTAGACTTGTTCATGGTCTGTTTTAAATATATATACCTGATTGAACACGTTAATCATGAAAACTAAGTGCTTGTTTGCAAGATATGCATTTGTTACTAGCTAGTTTCTCTCTATAAAATGCAAAAATGTGTTGGGCATGTTTGTAAGTGATTTTAGAATATTAATAACAAGTTCGGACATGTTTTTAAAATGGTTTAAATTCTGGTCTATGACAATTTAATTGGTTAATTTACAAATCACTTAAAACAATAACTAGTTTATGTTTGTTGCATGTTTAATCAACATTATTATTTTTTATTAAAATGGAAAAAACACATTTAGATCAGATCTGAATAGAAACTTAATTCAATTTTTATGACCATATTTAAGTTATTAAATGGCTCATAAAATCATTTTAAGTATTTATGCATCGTTTGTGGCATTATATTGGCATTAAACAACTAGTTTCATGTTGTTTGTTTGTTTTGTTATTAATGTTGAATGTGTTATGAGTTCTTCAATGAATTTTTATATTTTGATTCATGTTGGTTCATATTATTTGTATTTTTAATGTTTATGAGCTATATAACATAATATTAAAAATGAAAAAATTGGAAATTACACTAGAGTTGATTTATGGCACAAATTAACTAGTTTGTATTTTGGATTTTTAAGAGAGCTTATTCAATAAGTGGATTTAGTCCATTGGGCTTTGGCCCAGGCCCATCATGAGGTCTTCTCTTAAAATTACCAGTACACAATTTCCATTAATGGGCTGGGCTTAATTAATTAAAATTGGACTTTGTTTTATCCATGAATATTATGTATATTTGTTTGCTTGTTTTATGTGATGAATGAATATGCATGGTGCATTCATGGGCCCTATGTTATATAATTAAATATGGCCTGCATGCCATTAATAATTATTGTAAAAGTTTCATTTATTTCTTAGTATAGTATTTATTTGAAGACTTTGTAAATCAAGACAAAACCCATCGGAGTGGAGAGCCCCGAACTTGAAGATTTATATGTAATAGTATAGAATCTTAGTTGTAGGTTTTTGAGTCTATGTTTTTCAGGCTTTACTTTATGTACTTATACATATACATACTATGAATGGATAAAAAAGCGTATGCTATGAAAGCCGTAATAAAATAAATCCCTAAAATAGTAAGTCACGAAGTTGCCTTCCTAATTCGAAATATGTCAAGGCATCGATC
This sequence comes from Excoecaria agallocha, assembly GCA_037975025.1. Classification (NCBI taxonomy): domain Eukaryota; kingdom Viridiplantae; phylum Streptophyta; class Magnoliopsida; order Malpighiales; family Euphorbiaceae; genus Excoecaria; species Excoecaria agallocha. The sequence goes on along the minus strand of CM075810.1, from coordinate 60,203,694 downwards.
ATCGATCACATAGACTAGGAGTCCTAGATGTGCCCGATTATCTTTGTGAGGCATGGGTTGTGAATGTAGGTTGGACTTAAGATGGAAAGGGATGCCCGGACCTATGCAACAAATAAATGGGTTTGTGCTATAACATCTTAAGATGTTTTCCCATTTGATCTAAGAGTCATGTACAAGACATGATTAGAGTTTCCCTACCTAAGTAACTTAACTCTTTAGGTGTACAAGCTCAGCTTGACTAAAGAGTTGTTGTGAAAAGTGGATCTTTGTCCACATTAAATCACTAACGTGAATTATTTAAAGGGATATTAATTTGATTTGTGGGATTATATTAAGACCTCATTTAATCTTGCTAAGTTTATAAATTTTATAGATTGAAAAATGGCTTCTTCAAGCAACAACTTTTCCTTGCGATCGGTCCTAGAAAAGGACAAATGAATAGCACGAATTTCATAGACTGGTCTCAAAACTTGAGAATTATTCTTAAGCAAGAGAAGAAGTCGTATATTTTGGATGAACCCTTGCCCACCAAACTTGCTAGGAATGCCTCTGCAATTCAAATGGAAACCTTTGAGACTAAGAAGATTGACTCCAATGATGTGACCTATCTGATGCTAGCCACTATGGTGCCCGATTTACAAAATAAATTCATGGACCAAGAGGCCTATGCGATCCTGGTGCAGCTCAAGGAGATGTTCCAAGAACAAGCTCGTCATGAGAGGTTTGTGACAACAAAGGCCTTGATTTCTTGTAAGATGATTACGGGTACTCCTATCAGTACCCATGTACTCAAGATGAATGGGTATCTTGTACTCTTGAGGTACAAGATAAAAGGGTATCTTGATACTCTTGAGGTATAAGTCCCAAGAGAGTTAGCCACTAATTTGATCTTAGGGTCATTACCTGATGATTATGATCCATTTATAATGAATTATAACAGGCATGCAATGAACAAGATAGACAATGAGCTTCACGGGATGCTTAAGAATGCTAAATATAACATTTGAAAGACTAATCTCGTACTTATGGTTCAAGGGCGCATTAAAAAGGGACCCGCGAAGGGAAAGGGGAAAGGTAAGGCAAAATCCAAGAAATACCAGGCACGACCTAAGTCTAGTAGGAGTGCGCCTCAGGCCCAACCCAAGCCCAAGGTGTAAAAACTCAAGGAGAGTGAGTGCATGTGCTTTCTTTGATACAAGTTAGGGCATTGGAGAAAGAATTGCACTTTCATTTAGGATGAACAAAAGAAGAATGGAGCTAAGGCATCCAGTTTTGGTATTTTTGTTGTTAAAATTAACCTTTCTATTTCTACTACTTGGGTATTGGATACCGGTTGTGGTTCTCACATTTGTTCAAATGTGCAAGGGCTAAGAAATAGGCGGTTACTAGGGAAGAGTGAAGTGGACCTCCGCATGGAGAATGGAGCATGAGTTGCAACCATAGAGATAGGCAACTATCGACTCACTTTACCTTCTAGATTATGTTTAGATATAATGAATTATTATTTTGTGCCTGCTATGAGCCGAAATATTATTTTAGTTTCATGTTTGGATATGGATGGATTTGCCTTTGTTATTAATAATGACAATATTCATTTTCGTTGCCAAGGCATTTTATATGGCACTGCTATGTTACAAAATGGCCATTATATCCTTAATCTACAAAACAGAGAGTCCATATACAACATTAATACAAAAAGGGTTAAATCAAATGAATTAAACCCTACTTACTTCTAGCATTATCATTTAGGACATGCAAATGAAAAATGCATTTCAAGACTCCACAAATTTGGAGTGCTTGGGTCATTCGATTTGGAATCTTATGACACATGTGAGCCATGTTTGCATAGAAAAATGACAGAGTCCTTTTAACAAGAAAGGTGAGAGGACTAGTGACTTATTGGGATTAATACACACCGATGTGTGTGGACCATTAAGTACACATTCTAGAGGTGGTTTTAGTTACTTCGTAACATTTACAGACGACTTTAGTAGATATGGCTACATCTATCTAATGAAGCACAAGTCTGAAACTTTTCAAAAATTCAAAGAGTTTAAGAATGAAGTAGAAAACCAACTTGGCAAAAGTATAAAAGCCATTTGATCAAATCGAGGTGGTGAATACTTAAGTTAAGAATTTGACAGTTATCTGAAGAAGTGTTGAATTATTTCACATCTCACTCCTTCTGGAACACCACAGTCGAATGGTGTGTCCGAAAGGAGGAATCAAACTCTATTGGACATGGTTCAATCAATGATGATTCAAGCTAATCTTCCTATCTCTTTTTGGGGTTATGCATTAGAAACTACTGTGTTTCTACTGAATTGTACTCCAACTAAAGTAGTTGAGAAGACACCATACGAGGTATGAATTGGGAAAGAGCCAAATATGTCGTTTCTCAAGATTTGGGCTATTAAGCACATGTTAAGAAATTAACATCTGACAAACTAGAGTCCAAATCTACTGTCTGCTTATTTGTGGGTTATCCCAAAGAAACAAAAGGATACTACTTTTACTCACAATCCGAGAATAAAGTGTTTGTTTCTTGCAAAACTATTTTCTTGTAAAAGGAATTCCTTCTCAAGAAAGATAGTGGGAGCAAAGTAGAACTTGGAGAAATTCAAGTGCCATAAACTCCTGTAGAGGATGAGTTGGAAATGGGATCAAGTTCACAACCAGTTGTGGAATAAGAATCCATTGCACAAGAACCTAGAAGGTTCGATAGGGTACAATGGGAGATTGAGAGATACAGATTTCTAATCACCGATAGTGACACTATTGAGTAAGTGGATCATGAGGATCCAACTACCTACCGAAAAGCTATTGAGAGCCCTAACTCAAAAAATTGGCTTGGAGCCATGAAATCCAAGATGTAATTAATGTACGATAACCAGGTTTAGACCTTGGTTAATCCATCAAAAGTTGGTAAGGTAATTGAATGCAAGTGGCTATTTAAACTCAAAGCTAATAAGACATATAAAGGTAGACTAGTAGCTAAAGGTTTCTGGCAAACTCATGGTGTAGACTATAATGAGACCTTTTTGCCAGTAGTCATGCTCAAGTACATTAGGATATTGCTTGCCATAGCTACATATCATAACTATGAAATATGGCAAATGGATGTCAAAATAGCTTTCCTTAATGAAAATTTCCTTAATGTGTACATGACATAGCTTGAGGGTTTTGTCAATCCCAAACATCCTAGAAGGTTTGCAAGCTTTAAAAATCCATTTATGGATTGAAGTAAGTATCTCGGAGTTGGAATCTCCGTTTTGATGAAACAGTCAAAGAGTTTGACTTCATAAAAATGAAGATGAGCCTTGTGTGTACAAAAAGGTTAGTGGGAGCATAGTAGTATTTCTGGTCCTTTATGTGGACGACATCCTTCTTATTGGGAATGACATCCCAACATTGCAAAATGTTAAGCAATGGTTGGGGAAGTGTTTCTCAATAAAAGACTTAGGTGAAGCCGAGATAATACTTGGTATTCAAATCTATAGAGATAGATCGCATTGGCTCTTAGGACTAAGTCAAGAAAAGTACATAGACAAAGTACTAAAGCATTTTAGTATGGGAGACTCAAAGAAAGGTTACATACATTTGGCTTTGGGAGTTTCTTTGACTAAAGAACATTGTCCTAAAACCAAAAAGGAGAGGGATAGCATAAGTAGAATCCTATATGCATATGCTATTGGATCTATCATGTATGCTATGTTGTGTACTAGGTTGGATGTTGCTCATACACTGAGTATAACCCGTAAATTTCAGCAAGACCCTGGTGAGAAGCACTAGTCTACTGCGAAGGGAATTCTAAAGTGCTTGCGAAGGACTAAGGATCCTTTCTTGGTGTATGGTGGTCAAGAAGAGCTCGTCATACAAGGTTATGCCGATGCTGCCTTTCAGACCAGCATTCAGGACTCAAGATCGTAATCTGGGGCAGTTAAAGCCACTAATAGTTTAAGGCAAAAATAATACATGTGTTATAGAATTATATAATCAATCATCATAAAGTCATCACCTTATCGTTCGTAGGCAAATGGGGCAGTTGAAGCCACTAACAAGAATTTAAAGAAGATAATGTCCAAGACTAAGCAAACATATAAGGATTGGGCTAAAAAGCTATCATTCACACTTTGAGGATAAAGAATCACTATTAAAACTTCCATGGGGGCCACTCCCTTCTCTTTTGTGAACAACTCAAAAGTAGTGCTGCTAGTAAAGATCAAACTCCAATCAGAAAGGGTTGTATTAAAGGATAAGTTGCTAGAGATAAAATGGGTAGAACATAAAATGGCATAGCTAAACTTGTTAGATGAAAGCTGGATGAGATCTTATTACCATAAATAGTTGTATTCGAAAAGAGTAGCTCAATCTTTTTGAAAAAGAGGTCAAAGGCCATCATTTAACAAAAAGGGATTTGGTATTTAAGTAGATAAGGCTTGGCTTGCCTAACTACAGAAGAAAGTTCATACCAAATTAGGAGGGCCCTTTTATTCTGAAGAAATTATTATTTAAAGGAATGACTATCCTCATAGATAGTGGTAGGGATGAGTTCAAGGAGCTGGTTAATATTGACAGGCTAAAAAGATTCCATGGCTAAAAAATATTCAAAAGAAATAAATAGCCCGCGGTTCAAAAATCAAAAACAGGTGGCCTTTTTAAAATTGGATACTCTATTAAGGAGAAAATAAAAAAAAGGTGCCTTAGGCAAAAATTAAGGGTCGAAAGAGAATTGCCAATTGAGAGAACCCATGAGGGCTAATTGGCAATAGGAGTTAGATGCATTTAAGATATCCCCATCTGAGATTAAATGAAGGTTGTGTTTTGTATTAATTGTCATATCATGATTATTATCATTGCAAGTTGTGATCATGTGAGCATGCATGAATAAGTTAAGTTATATACTTCAATTGGCATGAAAGTAAATGTATTATTTTTTTTATAAAAGAAACAATGTAAGACAAGACAAAGCAAACACAATGACATCACACAAATATGATGACAACATAAAAGCACTAACCATACAAGCATGTCAACATAAGAAAGCAATAAAAAGCATATATTCTAGCAGCTATTGCTGTAATATATTATGTGCCAAGAAAAGAAAGAGAGAACAAAGATAGCAACAATAGCCAATTTTTTCTCGAAGAAGCTCACCAATTAGCACCACCCTTATTATGACCTCCTTTGCCCAAACACCTTAACTGGAATGCTCTAGTGTAAGGTGCCTCCATGATTTATAAATGATACTCTGCACTAGTCTTAAAATCATAGATATTCATCGGTGGAATGTTGGTTCTCATTGGTAAATACCTCTAGATGTAGTGAATGTTAGCCCATGATAAAGGCATCAGTTAGATCCCATCTTCCAAAGTTCAAGCGTGCACACACTATCTCCTGCCTAAGGCCAAACTGTCAACTATAGTATGCGATGATACAGAAGGTAACGCAGTGAAGAACACAAAGGGGGATGCATTTAGAGCTCCCATCATCAGTGATGTACTCGACTTGGATCTATGGCCATATGAAACTTACCCTCCATTTTGCTACAGAGCTCAGCCATATGATGCCTTCCTCCATGGAGTTGATCCAGTACCATTGCATGTGAGCACTAAAGAATCTTAGGGAATATGCATCCATGACATGAGGAAGAGGCTTAGCCAACATCTTAAGTTTCTCCTGTAGCCAAATTTTTTTTTTTAAAAAAGAGGAAGAAAAAATGTGTATATAAAAAATTAAAAAAAAAAGAAAAAACAATATAATAATAACAATAAATACAAAAGCCATTAGAATGGTTTGGTGTTTGTTTCAAGCAAAAATTAGGCACAGGTTCATGTGAAAATCTATAAAAAGATGTATATCCCATAAAGACAAACTAGTGTGAAAACCTACAAAAGGTGCACTACCTTAAATAAATGACTACAGATACATGGGCAATAGAGGACTGCCAGTAAACAGAGCAATGCGATTAGCATTCACAACATCCAATCCAAGCAGGGTCTCTACTAGGACCAGTGCGAAAGGGATTAGTCCTTCACGAATACCATTGATGACATCAAACAACTGATAATCTCCCAAAATGCCAACCTCACTGGTGATGCATAAATAATGTACCAAACACATGAAGAGGGTAACACCAACAATACAAGTCTTATTGCCATTGAAGTACTATAAACTATCGAATAGCAAGTTGAGCACTACAGGTTTAGAGGGCTTAACGAGCACTCTAACATCAAAAAGGAAGATCATTAGGGCACAAACAACCTCCCATGGTTAATTGGGGACACAACTGGGCACACATAGAAGAGTGCCTGGGCATAAAGGGACACTCAAAATAGCAGCAAATTCTTCATGAAGAGGGCAAATGTCTATGTTGTTAAAGAAAAACATATGAAAGTGGGGGTCCCAGTAGCTTGTTAAATCCACTAGCAGATGTTCGTCTAACTTTACCCTTCGAAGAAACCTTAAGTTGTAATAAGGGGATAGAGGGGATTATCCTAGGTAGAATAGTCATCTAACAATAAGGCAAGGCATTAAAAAAAAACAGCCATATTGGCAAACTCTAATTTCAAACAACACAATGAAAGGCACAAATATGAGAGATGGAAAGAGAAGAGAGAAGTGCAAGTGAGCAGCAAAGGCTAGCTAAAAATTCAGAACCCCTCTTTATAATTCGACCTGTACACCTGTGCAACCTGAATGTACACCTGTATATTAGTGTAAATTACCACCTGATTAAAGTGAACAATAAAAAATAGCCTTGCATGTCAATCACCTTATCCTGTATAATGTAACAAAGCCATGCATGATTCCAATATAATGTTTTATAGGTTTTACTTCTAGTTTCAAAATTCAAGGTTGGCTCACGGTCTAAAGTTATTTCCTCTATCAGATAACTCAAATTATTTAAGGAGGATATTTTACACATGCGAACAAAAATGAGAACACTAGAAAAATTATAGCCAAATGTAATAATAGTTATTTGAAAAAAAAATATGTGTATAATAAATAATAATAGCAAATTGAGCATCTAATGATAGTATATGAATACATGATGACCCTGGTAGTAATAGAAAATATACTGTTAATATTACACTGGTACAAAAATAGTTTCTTGTAAATAAATTGTAAATAAAATAATTTCACTTTGCTAGACCAATAAGCTATGTTGGGTCCATTTGCTAGAGAGGGTATCTACTTAGATAGAGAGGTAGCTTATGACATGCATATGGCTAAAGAAGATGATACTGCTCCTAATGGGATCAGGTTGATGACTTTAAAGGAGATAGAAGCAACATTTAATCTAGTCAGGGATATACCAGGTCATAAGCCACACATATTACTTCTTGAGTAGTAGCCCTGTGTGGATCAACAGATGGAGTATGTTCTTGGACTAGGATTTAGAGAGGAAGAGATCCCTTCAATGGATTTTTTTATAAGAGAGGCTCGCTAGGAGCCAGCCGTATCACTCACCATATAGGATTTTCCTATCTTTCATCAGGAGTTTCCACCTAGGGATTATGGTCATCCTGGTGCATCTTCATCCTTAGCATCACCTTTATCTTAGCCAGCAGACCCTATAGCCCTATAGGATGCCATATTGTAGGGTATCCAAAGCATGATTATGATTTAGACTACCATGGCCATATATATATAGGCAATATGCCAAGAGAATATTAGATAACATAAGGCATATCTGAAGAGATTTGATGACATTGATACTCACCAACAGCAGTTCATAAAAGACCTAGCTAGGATAGAGATCGGGGTCCAAAATGTGGATGAGAGCATGCAGAAGGCCATAGAGCATATCACAACACTAGAAATTGCATTCCTTACCTCTAGTGAGAAAGTAAAGAGGGTTAGGGAATCGAGTTGGCTGGTTCAAGGGGAGATGGATTGCTTTGCAGGTTATATTAATGAGTTCTTCCATCCCACTGCTAACCCCTTAGGCCCTACAAAGCTAGGCCCATCAGCCCTTAAGGCATTGAGCTCGCCATTCTACAAACATCATTACCGTTCTTCACCCGAGGGCCCTATTGACTATGGCCTGCATTAAGGCTCCATGATTTTAGAAAGATGATGACATTTATACCTATTTTTACATCACACACAGTTCATATACATTAATACATTTGGACATTTGTTATGGGATGATGTTTTTACATTTTTGTAGGTTTATTTTAAATTTGTCAGGATTGTTCTTTTGAATTTGTTTTGGGGATTATTATTTTCTTGTCATAATTGATATAGATTATTTACTAGGATATGTATTGCAATGTGATATTATTTGTTCCTACTAGGTTGACCACAAATTTGAAATGCTTCAATAAGAGGACAAAAGTAATTTATTAATAACAAACTATATATCACAATTATAAATAGGCAATAGACTCAACAAAATTTACATATTATATTGCCAAAAACTATAAATGATTATCTTATCAAATAGTGCATAAGCAATAAACTACAAATGCAGGATAAATAAAATTTAACTAGCAATATAGCATCGACCAGTGTAGCCTCTCGAGCATCACCCATGACGACACTCCTTTCGCTGTAAGAGGTAAGTGGTCATGAGAAGTAACTTAAGATCCAAGCCACTCTAGATCTAAGCTAACCCAACACATAAAATTTTTTGCAAATCAAATCAAGGTATAGCCATATAGTGGGATCGCCTTCAAACCAAGGTATAACTATATAGTAGGATTGCCTTCAAGCTAAGGTATAACCATAGAGTGGGATCGCCTTAAGGTATATCAACAGAGTGGGATTTCCTCAAGGTATAGCCATAGAGTGGGATCACTTTCAAGCCAAAGGTATAGCCATAGAGTGGGATCACTTTCAAGCTAAGGTATAACCACAGAGTTGGATCACCTCAAGGTATGGCCATAGAGTGTGATCACCTTCAAGCTAAGGTATAACCACAGAGTAGGATCTCCTTTAAATCAAGGTATAACCATAGAGTGGATTGCCTTTAAGCTAAGGTAAAGCTATAAAGTGGGATTGCCTTTAAGGTATAACTATAAAGTGGAATTGCCTTCAAACTAAAGGTATAACCATAAAGTGGGATCGCCTTTAAACCAAGGTATAGCCATAGAGTGAAATTGCCTTCAGGTTGGGGTATAGTTATAAAAGCAAAATCACCTCCAAACTAGGGAACACACCATAAGCTAGCATTGATCACCAATCAAGCCTTCTTAAGAAGAATACAGGGAGATCACCTCCTTAGGTATGCATCTCTCTCTCTTTTACTCTGAACTTTAGCTTATCTAGACTACTGAGTGTACTAACCTCTCCAAAGTTAGAGGTAACTATAGACACTAGATCCTGAAGAGGCTTTTATCAAGGTTACCTAATAAGGAAAATTACTCCTTCAAAGACAGCAAATTGAGGATGGGGAATCCTTTTTTTGTTGAAATCCTTTTTGAAAAAGTATTTTTTAAAGTGTTTGTATTCATGATTTGAATGATTGAGTGAGGCAAAGGGTTTAACAATAAGGAATATCCTCAATTGAAGGCTTAAAAACAAAATTAAGCAAAAATCAAGCCTTGCACACCCATGCATAAGGGCTTGTATGCCCTTGCACATAGAGAATATATCATTATTTAGCCAAGCTGGCATGCTTTCCCCATTTTTAGGTTTGTATGTATATGGCCATGTATCATGGGAATCTTACCTTTTCAGGCAAGTGGCCTTAGGCACTTAAGATGCATGCTTATACACTCCGGAGCATACGATAGTATAACTTAAAGGTGGGTGAGATCTTCAAAAGTAAGTCAGTGAATAAGTTGGCTTTATAGGGATGTACACCCATACATTACCCCTTGCACACCCATACATTATTCCTTATGTAAGGAATTGGATGATTACTTTCAAAGAGGTTGGAAAAACTAATTTCAAAACATTGTATTGTTGTTATAAAGGTTTTCAAAAAGGTTTTCAAATGCAGAAAGGTTTTTTTTGGCACTTAACTCTTTACACTTTTCAATAGCTTTTTGATTATTTCAAAACAAGGAGGGTACATGAATCCTAAATTCGATAATCTAATCTAGTAAGTACACTAAAGGTAATATAAAATTCTTTTCTATTCGATTTAATTTTCTAATAGCATAAAATTTATATATTCATCACCTCAAATATTATAAATTGTATCCTTTGATTTATTCATTGTATTTTTTAGTTATATATTCGCCCTTGCGTAGATCTAGGTTGTGAAACCTTATTTTTAAGATATATTACCATGTGATAGAAATTATTAGACTATTCTTGTAAAATTCTTTTATTGTTGCTTTGTTTGCATTTTCTAAAAAAATCTAGTTTACAAATCATTTTCCCTTTTTTTAATCTTCCTTTTTTACTCTTTTTTGGATCTACTATTGATAAGGATTTTATTTAAAAAAGGGGAAGAAAACTCGACTATGCCAGGTTAATACGATCGTGCATCACTTCCTGTACACTAATACATCATGTGATGTGTGGCCCAAGATAGGTTTTCTCACTTTTTAAAGAAAAGAGTCGATCGTATATCACTTAATTCATGTCAATACACACTCGATATACATACTAGATTCTTATTTTTCCATTTTTTGATTTAATTTACTTCATTTTACCCTTTTTATTTTTCTTTATTATTATTATTGTTATTGCTAATATTACCATTATTATTATAGTTGTTATTCCTAAATAGCCCTATTGTGAATATAACTGGATGAGTGTTGTAGGTAAGTCCACAACCACTTTTCCTTTTTATTATTATAAGAAAATTTTTTTGACCATAAATGGAAAATGGCATAAGAAAATATTAATAGTAAGAATTTGGATATTTCATTAATAAACTGGACCAATGTCTAAATTTTTGCCTGGAGAACTTAAGCATAAAAATTAACTTTTACTAATGTAAATGATTCTTGTATATAATTAAATAACATGAGACATTTCCTAAATAGAACTTAGAACCCCAAGTCCCTATCAAATATGCACACAATGAAATGGTTCTTCATAATCCACATGCGAAGACCAAAGTCCTCACCAAAAAGGTCACAACACATTGCCTAATTTCTATATGTCTTTATTACTTTTTCTATGCCATGATTTACTGCTTTCATACATGATTAGGTGTGCCTTTAATTTTTATATTTGCTTTAATCTTGCATGAAATAAAAGGGATAACATAATTAACCTGAAAGTCATTATGTAACATTGATCAAAGGTAAAAATAAGAGTCAAATTCAAAATCATCTTGGGGCTCACGAGGTTGGAACACCCCTTTTCCTAATGTTCTTGTGGATGGAAACTCCTTACAATCAGCCTTATGGTGCCCAAAATATGACTCTTGGCTATTAATTTTTAGTGATGAAATAGGGACACCTTAACATATCATCTCATACCTTTTGAGGTCTAAGGCTTGGAAAGTTAAGTTGAATCTCTATCTTATTATGAAGTGACTGATTAGTCTATACAAGGAAGGTTTAACTTGATCGAACCCTAAAAATGGGACCAAACCATTAAACGTCAAATATTTCCTTCATTGAGCTCGATGATCCATTGGTTCTAGGGGTAAAATTGGGTTTCAACAAAAGTAAAGCATGCATCATAGCTGGATACTATCAAATTTTGAACAAAATTATACATAGAATAAAGATAGCCTTCATCATTGAGTGGGGTACCTGTGCCTATCGGGTTATGCCATTTTAACTTAAGAATATTGATGCTACCTATTAGAGGATGGAAACTAGGATTTTAGATAACTTGAACCATAAGGAGGTGAAATTATATATAGATGACATAATGATCAAGTTGGTTGACTAAGAAGGCCATTTTAAGTTGTTGGAGAAGTTCTTTTAAAGGATTGATAAGTATAACATTCATCTTAACACGAAGAAGTGCATATTCAGGGTAACCTAAGGTAAGCTTCTAAGACATGTGGTGAGTCAGAAAGGGATAAAGGTAGACCCTAACAAAGTTAAAGCAATTAAGGAACTACCAATACCATAAAAGGACAAGGAGTTTAGAGGATTTCTAGGTAGGGATTAGTATATTAGAGGTTTATTACTAAGCTGACTTCAATTTGTGAGACAATCTTCAAGTCGCTTAAAAGGGATAGCCTAGTGGTTTGGATTGAAGATTGTCAAAAGGCATTTAACACCATCATAGAATATCTTTTGGACCCATAAATTTTGATACCACCATAGGTAGGTAAGCGTTTAATTTTGTACTTAGCCATAGGAGATAGCTCAGTAGGAGCTATGATGGCTGAAGAAGATAACTTTGGAGTTGAGTACATAGTGTACTACCTCAACAAGAAGTTTCTACCATATGAAACCAAGTATGTAAAGATGGAAAATATTTGTCTGGCAATCATCTAGGGTGTAAAGAAGTTAAGGCACTACTTCCATTCATATAGAGTGTAAGTAGTGGCTAAACAAAATCCTTTTAAGTATTTGCAGAAGGCACCCTTACTCCGAAAAATGATAGGCAGATGGTTGATACTCTTAAAAGAATTTGACATTGAGTATATCATTATGAAAAACATTAAATGGAGAGCTATAATAGAGTTCCTAGCTAATCAACCACTAAAAGGAGAAAAAAATGACTTATGAGTTTTTTAATAAGGATATCATAGCCATAACAGTGCAATATTGGTAGATGTACTTTAATGGAGCTGTAAACAATAAGGGTGCTGGAGTAGGAGTGATTTTGGTGACCTTCGAAGGAGAAAAGTTACTTTTAGCTAAGAAAATTGAGATACATTGCCACAAATAATGAACCTAAGTATGAAGCATGCATCTTTGGATTAGAAGCCTTGCTAGCTATAGGGGTAAAGATTGCAAAAGTGTTTAGAGATTGATTGCTATAGTCTATCAGGTGAGGGGTGAATGGTTAGTGAAAGAGGAGCGATTACTGCCCTACATCAAGTGTCTCAAGGCTCTGAGTAGTCAGCTTAAAGTGTGCCCTTTGGCTATATGCATGAGATAAGAATCAACTAGCAGATGCTTTGGCTACCTTAGTATCGATATGAGATAATCCAAAGGAGATTAGAGTGAACCTTATTTTGATTTCCAGTAGGAATAGGCCATATTTTAAAGTTTAATGAGTAACGGATATTGAGGTGCATGATGAGAACCCTTGGTATTTTGATATTCAGAACTACTTAAAGAGGTCAATGTTTCTAGAAGAGGGAAATGAAAAGGACTATAGAATGATCTTTAAGCTATCTACCCAATTCATTAGTGTACGTGGGGTGCTTTATAAGAGGTAGCTTGATGGAATTTAGTTAAGGTGCTTAAATGAAAAAAAGGCTAAGAAGGTCATGGAGGAGGTACAAGCTGGGGTATATGGTGCTCACATGAACGGTTTAACTTTAACAAATAAGATTATGTACCAAGGGTTTTTCTAGCTTACAATGGACACAAGATACTAAAAGTGTGTGAAGAGATGTGAACTATACCAACAGTATAGGGATCTGAGGCATTTTCCAGTTTCAAAACTTTGTAACCTTACATTGCCATGGACATTTGCTACTTAGGGTATAAACATCATAGGTATGATTCATACATCGACATCAAATAGGTATAGATTCATTGTGGTTGCTATTGATTACTTTTCAAAATGGATAGAAGCAAAGTCATTCAAGCATTTAGGTGCTGTGGAAATGGCAAGTTTATTGAGAAGAACTTGATATATAGATATGAGCTTCCACATCACATTGTGTTTGGTAATGGGTCACACTTTTAGGCTAAAACTAAGCAAATGCTAAGAAAATATAGGATTAACACAACAAGGCTTCACCATACCGAACTTAAGAGAATGGGTTGGTTGAATGGAAAATAAGAACATCAAGAGATTTCTAGCTATGATGGTTAAGACCTATAAGAATTGGATTGAGAAGCTGCCTTTTACACTGTACGGTTACAAGACTATTATTAGAACTCTAACTAGAGCTACCCCATTCTCTTTGGTTTATTGGATATAAGCTATGTTACCAGAGAGATTGAATATTAGCCTTTGAGGGTAGTTTTAAAAGTTGAGTTACTTGATATAGAGTGGGAAAGATAGAGGTTGTTTCAACTTACCCTATTAGATGGGGAAATAATGTAAGCTTATTATCACAATTAGGTATATCAGAAGAGGTTAGCTCGCTTATTTGGGAAGAAGGTTAAGAAGTATCCTTTAAAGGTGGGGGATCTAATGTTCAAGCAAATGAGGCTAAGAGTTCCTCACATCTGAGACAAGTTCAGACCCACTTGGGTAAGGCTTTTTATGCAAAAAAAGTTTTTATCTAAAGGAGCAGCTATCATGATTAAAAATTATGGCAATGAATTCAAAGATCCAATCAATATTGATAGGCTAAAAAGGTATCATGGCTGGGCTTAAAGAGAAAAAGAAGAGAAATGAAAGCCCTGCGAGTCCAAAACTGAAAAAATTGTGACTTGGCTGAAATTGGGCAACTCATCAGGAAAAAACTGAAAAATGTATCATAGGAAAAAATTAAGGGTGTAGAGAAAATAATCAATCAAGAAAACCCAAAAGGGCTGATTGATGACAAGAGTTCTAATGCTTTAAAAATTTCCTCTTGAGATTAAATTACTTGTATTTTTAAGCTTGATGTTAAATAATTTTAACTCATAAATTGGTTAATTTGCAATAAAAGGGGATAAAGCCTAAATTAATATTGGTAGTTAACCCTTGAAGGCATCTACTAATGGGCCCAAAAGAGGTAGGTATCATTAACCCGTCACCCAACAGAATGTTGAAAAATGATTTTCGACCTTTTTATGCCCAAATAGAGATTGGTATTCAGAACATCACTCTTATTAGCAAATTGGTTAAGTGTTGCTTTCTAATTGACTTTTAAGATTTAATCCACACTCCTTTTACACACGGTACAAAAAATAATAAAAATAAGTAAACATCCCAATCAATTAATAAAAGTGGTATATAAATAAATCAACTACTTAGATTATTAGTGAAGGAAATCATCCAAAAAAATAGATTACATACACAAATTAGGGCATTCATTTGGATTTGGAACATTGTTTCCTTTATGCGTATTTACAAAATCCTCATTTTATTATTTTGTTTGGCTTTCGATAAAAAATTGGACATTGGTCCAAGTTTTGGAGAAAAACTCAAGTTGTTTAGCAGAAATCATTTTAAGTGCCTTTCCCTTTTTACATGTGCAGAAAAATCCTTTTTTTACTAACTATTACATCACTAAAATGAAAATAAATCTAAAAGTATCAAATAAATAAATAGACATAAAATAAAGAAATAAGTGATAAATAAACAAAACTAAAATAATAAGTTAGAATAATTAAATGAATGATTAAATTAAATAATCGGATGGGTTGAGGATGGTCATTCGATCAGGAGGATGATTCTCAGTGCCGAAAAAACTCGTTAAATCCTCCAAAGGTGAAAGAATTTTCATACTCACAAAAATCATAAAAAATTAAATAAATTGGCATTATACGAATAAATAATAAAAAATACAACAAAGACAACCCTATAATTAATTGTACAACATATAATAAAATTACATATAGAGTTAAATCATATAGGATTATGCATAAATATCATATAAATCAAATAAATCATATAAATGCCATAACATATATGAAATGCCTGAAAAAATTTCCTAGCAAGAGGCCACAGATGCCCCTAGATAAGGGATACCCACAGCTATATGAAGGACATGATGAAAGGAAGACCCTTTCATGCCCCACCTATCACTTTGATAGATAGGCATCTGTGGAGACCTTTTCCCATCCATCACTTGTTAGGTAGAACAAATTGCAATGGAAATATAAAAAATCATGCAAAGACACATCTAATCATGAATTTATAATAATTAGAGCCTAAAGCATGCCAAAAACAATACTACAACCTTAGATTATACCTAAAACATGTTAAATTTTAGAATTAAAGAATAGAAAAATAAGATTACAATTATACAATAATGGAGAAAATCTTTATTTAATCCAAGCCATTAACATGCATATTGATTCAGATTTATATTTCATCACACCTTATGCATATAGATAAATCGAACACAACATTAACCATAACTATTTCAACATTTGTATGATTCTCATGCATGGCAATTTTAAAGAGAGAAAATAAAATGAAGCCCAGAATATTACTCTCAGGAGATATTTTGGCTATGAATTTTTTGTAGTTCAGATCTCTACTTCGATTTGTTTTTTATTTTTTTCAAAATCAAATGATTATTCGTTGTGTGTGTCTATGCTTTTATCAAAAGATTGTTAGAGCAAAATTCTTTCTAGAGAGAGAGTGAGAGATGTCTTTTTTCTAATCTAAGTTTTTACCCTTATAAAAAAGTGATTTTTCCTTCCTAAAACCTTAACAATTTTCCCTTTTTATACTTAGGGTAGAGTTGGAGTTGGATTACAACTCTAACTTCCTAAATATGGAGATATCCTCCCTAAAAAATATGGATTAGAATCCCTTAAAAGCACTTATCTCCTTTTTAAATTCCATAAATGTGGAAAATCTAAGAAAAAGGCCATAAATGGGCATTCCCCATTGAAGGCAGTAATCCCCTAGGAAAAAGCCCTAAAATTACCAAAATATCCCTAATTTGACCTTGATATGAGAGATAAGGCCAAAGGCAATCATCTTTCATATGACAAACTCCCCTACTCCACACTTCAGAAGTTGTCATCCTCAGCAAACTACTACAAATAAACACAAAAAATAAGAGTGAGGTAGGCAAACCCCTACAATCAAAGGTCATGAGGAGGAAATGGTGGTGAAGGATTCATAGCTGGTGGAGGAAATAAAGCATCCAGCCTGAATGCCACACATGTGAGAGCCACTAGCATTTGGTGCTTCTGCTCATGAATGCTTGCTTATTTAGTATCCAAGGCATCAAACCTTGCAATAATCTCAACATACTAGGGTGAGGTAAGAGTGATTGCGCTTTGATCAGGCCTGGGTGGAGGATTGTTTAAACCTCTAGCCATTTTATGCATATACTCATCTCTGTTAGTGAGTCTGATACCATTCTCTATTGTAGGATCTTTTACAAGTACCTTTATATTCTTCAGCAGTTTTTGGTCTATGTAAGCCGCAGTAGGGAGAGCATCATTATCATTCAAAGGGTGTCTAATAGCCCTGGCTAGCATAGTTACCCAACCCCCTAATGATATCTTCTTCAGCTTGGTTGGCTATTATTGGATTTCATTTATCTTATTCCACCAATGGTATGCACCGTTAATAGGAAAGTCTCTAAGCATGCAAGCCAAAAACAAAACTTCTGGAAGGTTGACCTACCCTATAGATTTAGCATAGGATCTAGGAGATAGGGAGAAAAACCTATGCAAGATTTTAAAATCATGATCCCTCAGATGATGGGATTTTGTTACTCCTGAAACATATAAACCTTTATCCTGAGGATCTTTAATCTCCTCCCACACTGTATTCTTATCATAGTTAGGGAAAGCATAGGGGTTATAACTAGGAAATCCTATAGCTTATGAAAATGCAACAAATGTTTCCTTATAATATTTTCCACCCAACAAGAAAGTGACCATGTCTGGATGTTCTTCATTCCCAAAATGGCATTTAACAGTAGCCATAAAGTCTCTAGTCAAGGAAGAATAAACAAGCTCCCTGCAATAAAACAATCTCTCCCAGCCAATAGCAGCTATATGCCTTTCTACATTTTCTTTGATCCCCAGCTTTTGCAATAGACTCATGTCCAAATATGCTGAAGGCAAGTATTCACAATTAGATAGAATCCCATATCCGCTTTTGATGTCTTCTGGTACACAGCTTGGTGTCTTAAGCCCCCTGAATTTCTTCTTCTTTCTTTGGATATGAGCTTGAGTAAGTGGTTGGGTGGACTCTAGTGGAGGGTAATCTGGTAGAGGGTGAGAGGCTAAAGGTTGACTAAAAATGTGTTCAAAAGCTTTTGCTCTCTGTCGTTTAGTTGCCACTGCCCAAAACAGAACAAAACAAAGTTAAATCTCCCAAAATCTGACATAAGCTCAAAAATCTATCCATAAAATCAAAATTCTTGCAGTATACTTTGTAAAAGAAAATAAGCACAATTTGGAACATTATATAAGTAGAAAGGATAAACAGCAAATGCAAATGTCAACAAATGCAAATACAAAGTTTAAAAATGCTAACTCATGATCTATCAATAGGTTTCCAATCTTAACCAAATATTAGCTCAATAGCTTGGATAATCCAACATAAAAATGCTCAAGCAACTATGGTTAAGTCAACACAAATTCAAAAAGGAATGGGGGAGTTGTAAGCAAGCAAGCTTTACAATTCAATGTCTCCAGAAGCAAACATGCACCTCACTTTCATATATATTACATCAATTAGTGAGTTGGAAGTGCAAAATGAGTGGTAGCAATAAAGTGCAACCCAAAAATCAATACAACACTCAACCAATGTTCATGCACTAGCTATTTATAGTAAAATGTTCAAATAAGTGCCACCCTACATCATTCCCATCATCCCAAAACAATGTGTGCACAAGTATCAATGGTAAACAAGTTTAAGCATGGGTGTCTCAATGTAACAAACCACAAAAAAATCATTGCATGTAAGTGTACTAAATAACATGACATTAGTACACGTATGGGTGGAGGTGATAGACATAAAGTTGTACAATCAATGAAAAATCACACCTATTTGTAAATGAACCTAAATATGCAGTATTGTGGATACAAGTCATAAAAATAAATTGCATCAAGATTCTGATGTATACATAGGCACTACTTTGACAACAGTTTTTAGCAAAGATATACCAAAAACATGTATAGCTAAATTTCAAACATCAAAGTTAATTAGATAAGCACAACATGTATTTAGAAGGTGTAACTGTGCATAATCAAAGCATTTGATTCATCAATGAAGGAAAGTCTACCATGGAACAAAACATGCATGCTAGGTGAGAAGTGGTAGTAATAGAGTGCATGAAGCTCTAGCATGTTCAATTGCAAATTAATTTCAATCCCAAAAGCAAATAACCAAATTCTCAGGTGGAAAGAATTTCTAAATTTCCAAATTTGTTTCCTACCCCCCTCCCCCGCTTAAGCCATCAAACTTGATCCTATCAACTCAAGCTAAAACATTCAACTGAGCAAAATCCAAAAGTGCACAATCCATGTCAAGGGTCAGTAGTCAAATTTATGTTAGTAAAAAAAACAATGGACAAAAGCAAGATTAAAGTATGGGAAACACCGAGCAATATGGCTAACAAGATCACAAACATGCAATGGTTTAGTTAAACAAATGAGGGTTGATTCAACATGTCAATCATGCTCACAAATTTATAGTTATAACCAGAACTAAAGCAAAAGGTGGGTCAATCTCAAGGTGTGCCTCCTGAATTATAATGGTTTATGCAATAGGCAAAAGCAAAATTCTAAAATTCCATGATTCCTTCTACATAAGATAGGCTTGTCCTAGCTACTGGCATCAAACAACCACATGAAGCAAGAAGTAAACACAGTAAAGAGTCATACTACTTGAACATGCCTTAAAGATAAAAGCAATAAGAAGCAAAAGTCAAGAGTTCAAAATTAGATACCAACAATTCCATCAAGCCAATTTTAGACTGTATTAAGCCACATTCATCAACCAAACAGAAACACCAAACATCCATAAATTTGAGACTGTCCTAATTTTTAACAGTAAAAGAAAAGAAAAAATGTATTTCCTTATGAAGACTATGAATAAAGGAAAAAGGAAAGGAACAAGACCTAAACAATTTAACTAAACATCACATTTCACAAGTTAACAAGAGTCAAGCAAACCAAATCAGTATTCCATAAAAAAACAATATGAATAAAAAAATATAAACACCTAAAATTGAAGGAAAAACAATGAGTTTGGAAGACATAGTTGTGAGTCGCATCCCCACTACCAAAATTACTCACTTACGAACAAACAAATGTACTTCCAAACACACACTTAAAGACACAACCTAAACCACACAAAGTAAAAAATAAAACACTTAAAGACAAAATAAAGCATACAATGTGAAAAAAGTTAATTGAAAAAAAACAAAGAATAAAATAACACACATTAAGACAATAAACACTAAAAATCTAAACCGTTAATCAACAAAAACAAGAGAAACTATAAACTAAGAAAAATAAAATCAAACTCAACTATATTAATAACAAAATTTAACTAATCAAATAAATTACACTAAAAATAAACAACAAAAAACCCTAGAAAATAAAACATCATAGAATCCAAGATTCTTAGATAAATAAGGATCTACTAAATTAAAATAAAGAAAAACAAAAAACACAAAGAACAAAGAGTAAGAAATGTTTAGAAAAGAAAATCGAAAAAAGAAGTAAACACAAAATAGTAGTAAAATGTACACATA
Organism: Excoecaria agallocha; assembly: GCA_037975025.1. Classification (NCBI taxonomy): domain Eukaryota; kingdom Viridiplantae; phylum Streptophyta; class Magnoliopsida; order Malpighiales; family Euphorbiaceae; genus Excoecaria; species Excoecaria agallocha. Next base: position 60,183,308 of record CM075810.1, on the reverse strand, counting down.
TGAGAGAGAGAGAGATGAAGAATCGAGACACACAAAATCATCCCATATAGAAAAACAAAAAGAAAAAGAAAAAGAAAGAGAAAATGAAGAAGAAAAACAAGAAGAAAGAATAAAAAAGAAGATTAGGGCAAACGAAAAGGAAAATGAAAAGATAAAACTCTAACTATCACTAAAAGAAAGAAAACGAAAAGAAAAATTGAAAAGAAGACCCTTACCTATTGAAGATGAAGACGAACGGTGGCCAAAAGAATGGGAAGAGAAAGAGAAAGAGAGAAAGAAAGATGTGGAAAAATGAAGAGAAAGTGAAAGAAAATGAGAGAAAACACGAGAAAAGAGAGAAAGAAATAAGAGAAATGAGTTGTCGACATGAAAATTAGGGTTTTAAAATTTTTTTTAAAGGGGTCACGATCAGGAGGTAAAACCCGCTGACCATGAGGTAAAATTTTTTTGCTACTGGACTAAAATAGGGTTAGTTCACGTTCAGTGGTAAAATGATAATAACCGTGACATAAGAAAAATTTAAGTACAAAATTGAAACTGCCAATATGTCATGATAAACAAAAAAAAACTTGGTCATCGTGAGGAATATATTTCTAAGTTCCAGAAGCAAAACTACCACTATGTCACAGTCAGCAGAAAAGACCTACTTACCATAAGGTAAGAACGGTTCAAATCTAAATTGTAACTTTCCATTATGTCACAATCAGCAGAAAAGACCTACTGATCATGAGGTAAAACTCCTTGAGATCCAAAAACAAAACTTAACTTATGTCACGGTCAGCATATAAAACCTAATAATCGTGACCTAAGAAAAACCACCAAAAATTTTCTACTTTCCAACTCTTTTTCTGGCCATTAAACAATAATTTTAACACACATCAACAGGAAATAATATTAAGATAAAAAGCTTGTGAACCAACATCCTATTGAACCACAGCTACACAACCAAAACATAAAACATAAAAATGACTAAAAAAGGGCAAAAAGGAGTTTTACATTTACCTAGTCCACAGCTGGACTTTTAAGCATTGTCAAGGGTACATTAATGTAACAATCATGGGAGCACCCTCGAATGTTGCTTTAACATATGGCTTTATGCGATATCCATTCTGCTTGAATTCCTTTTCTTGTCGGGGATGCTTCAAAGTAACCACCCCAAACTTGTTCACTCTTACGACTTCAAAAGGCCTTTTCCATCTTGATTTCAGCTTCTCAAAAAACAATCTCAACTAACTTTCATATAGGAGTACCTTTATTTCGGGCATAAACTCCTTCTTGATCAACCTTCAATCATACCATCTCTTCATGTTTTCCTTGTACTTTGGGGTTTGGTTGTATGCTTAAAACCTAAGTTCTTCCAACTCATTCAGCTATAAAGCCCTCCATTTACCTACACTTTTAAGATCAAAATTCAAGAATTTCATTGCCCAATAATTTTTAGGTTCGAGTTCAACCGATAGATGACAAGACTTCCCAAAGACCAACCTAAAGGTACCAATCTTTCCTAGATGCATTGACTATTTTTTCTAAGATAGCCTTCAATTCACGTTTTGACACCTCAAGTTGACCATTGGCTTGGGTATGATATGGGATAGTGACTTTATGCCTAACTCCAAATTTTTTCATGAAAGCCTTAAATTGGTGGTTCATAAAATGTTTACCACCATCACTAACAATGGCTCTAGGGGCTCCATACTAGGTGAATATGTTCTTTTACAGAAACTCTAGCATAATCATAGCATTAGAAGTCCTAGTGGCTATGACTTTTACTGATTTGCTCACATAGTCTATAACCACTATAATATATTCAAACCTGTAGGATACTGGGAAAGGTTCGATAAAATCTATTCCCCATAAATCAAATAATTTTACCTCAAGTACATTAGTTAATGACATTTTATCCCCCTTAGAAATATTCCCTACCCCTTGACAACAATCACAAGATTGAATAAACATTTTCACATTATTAAATAAGGTAGGCCAATAAAACATAGAGAAAAAAATTTTGGATACCATTCTATTAGACCTATGGTGTCCACCGGCTTTCCTACCATGACATGCATTGATGATCTCTCCTTACTCCTCATTCAATATGTATCTCCTTAACACTTGATTAACATATAAATGGAAAAACCAAATGTAGTGCTTTGTGTATACTTTTAACTTCTTCCTCTGTTGCCATGTGTAATCCACTAGCATATATCCACCTATGAGAAAATCAACCAAATTAGCAAACCAAGGAACAACAACTTCACACATAAATAAAGTGCATATATGTTCATCAGGTAACAAATTTAAAATCTCTCTTTTTTCAATGGTATCGTGCTCTAACCGAGATAGATGGTCCACCATATAATTTTTTATCCCCGTTTATCCTTAATCTCCAGGTCAAATTCTTGTAATAGGGGTACCCATCTAATCATTCTTGATTTTGACTCCTTCTTGGAAAAGAGATGACTCAATACAGTATGATCTGACCATACCATAATTTTTGCTCTTAGCAAATATGGTCTGAACTTCTCAAATGTGAAAACAATTGCAGGAAGCTCATTTTTAGTTGTGGTGATTTGAGCATCTATCAATGTATGACTTTCATATTAAATTGCACAAAACATCTTCTTCCTCTTTTGTCCAAGCACTGCCCCGACTAAAAAATCACTTGCATCACACATTAGTTCAAAAGGTAAATTCCAATCCGAAGAAATAATAACAAGAGCTGAAATGAGCCTCTTTTTTAAAGTCTCAAATGCCAGCAAACAGTCATCAGTAAAATCAAAAGGAGCATCCTTTATTAACAAATTAGACAAAGGTTTAGCAATTTTTTAAAAATATTTGATAAACTTACGGTAAAAACCCGTATGACCCAAAAAGCATCTAATTCCTTTAAAATTGGTTAGGGGTGAGAGTTTCTCTATGACTTCTATCTTGGTTCTATCCACCTCTATCCATTTTTATGAAATCTTATGCCCTAATACAATGCCTTCCCTCACCATAAAGTGGCATTTATCCTAATTCAACACTAGGTTAGTTTTCTCACGCCTCCCTAACACCAAATCAAGATGCTTTAAATAGCTCTTAAAGTCTCTCCTATAAATGGTGAAGTCATTTGTAAATACCTCCATAAATTTATCTATAAAGTCATGGAATATTGCCATCATGCATTGCTAAAAAGTAATCAATGCATTGCACAATCCAAAGGGCATTTTTCCATAGGCAAATATACTACAAGGGCAGGTAAAGGTCATTTTTCCCTAGTCTTCCGAGGCTATGGGGATTTGTAAATATCCCGAGTACCTATCTAAGAAATAATAAAACATGTTACCTACTAGCCTTTCTAGCATCTGATTAATAAATAGCAATAAAAAATGATCTTTCCTAGTGGCATTATTCATCCTTCTATAATCTATTTAGATTCTCTAACCCGTAACTGTACAAGTTGGAATGAGTTCACCAAGCTCATTCTTGACCATGGTCATTCCCCCTTTCTTAAGAACACATTTCACTAGGCTAACCCATTTACTATCTGAGATAGGATAGATTATACCTGAATCGAGGAGTTTGAGTACCTATTTCTTCACTACTTCTTGCATTGCTTGGTTGAGCCATCTTTGGGTTTAGCTACTAGTTTGCATTCTTCCTTTATTAGAATCTGGTGAGTGTAATAGCTCAGGTTGATGCCCTTCAAGTCTAATATCTCCCAGCCAATCGCTTCCTTATATTTTTTTAAGACTTTAAGCAACATCTCCTCTTTAAAACTTGTCAACATAGAAGAAATAGTCACAGGTTTTGTTTTATGCTCTAGAAATACGTACTTCAAATAAGGAGGGAGGGTTTTAAGTTTAGTTTTTGAATCTCCCTTTTATGGTGTAAACCCTTCTTCCTTTGATTCTTCCTCTTCACATTCCTTTTCTACTGTTGCTACCAATTCTCCTTCTACTTCATCCAATTTTTCATTCTCCACTAAATGCATTAAGCTTTAATTCAATGGGTCATCTAGCAACACATTCTTCTAAGTTTCCTCTACACATTCATTTACCTTATCAATAAAATAAACTGAGTCGTCCAAATCACTTGACAGATATTTTTGAGTTTTGTTCATATCCACCACCAACTCTTCATTGTTAAACCATAGGGTGACCTTTTGACCATGTACGTCAATTAAGGCTTTATCCATATTCAAAAATGGTCTCCCCACAATAAGTGGTAAACTTTTTTTATCTTCCTCCATCTTTATTAGTACAAAGTCCATAAGAAAAATGAATTTCCCTACCTTCACTAACAAGTCTTCTATCACCCCTCTTGATTTCCTCACTGACCTATCAGCTAGTTGTAGCCTCATCCCTATCTCCTTGAGATCTCCTATATTACGTTTTCTGCACATGAAATATGGCATTAAGTTAATAATAGCTCCTAGGTCACATAAAGCATTACGAATAAAAGTTTCACCAATTTCATAAGGTAAAGTAAAGCTACCTGGATCTTTTAATTTTTTCAGAATTTTTTTCAAAATTATTACATTACAATTCTCTATAAGTTGCACAATCCCATACCCTTCTAATTTCTTTTTGTTAGAATAAAGTTCTTTCATGAATTTATCATAATTAGGCATGTGAGCTATGATTTCAGTAACAGGCAAATTGATATGTAACTTCTTAAACATTTCTAGAAACCTAGCCAATTGCTCATTTTTCTTCTTTTTCCCAGCTACTGTAAGAAATGGTAACCTATTTATATCAAGATCTTTTACTTTAAATTTTACTATATTTTTACCCTTATCAATGGTACAACCCCTAGAGTTATAGTTACTTACCTTCCATGTCAGCTCCTCCTTACTTGACAATTATGATGGTGAAGTTATTTCAACTTTCTCTTCCTCTTGCACTACCTCTTTGCCACTCCTTAGTGTGATTGATTTGGCTTTCTCCTTTACATTTCTATTAACATTTGATGGAAGACTCTAGCTGGTCTTATGGATAACGAATTTGCCAATTACCTAATTTATGTCTCCAAGTTCCTTATAGAAGCATCTTGGTTTCGATTCCATTGTTCATGCGATTTCTATCTTATCTCTTGGCCCAACATTAATTGTTGTTGGCTATTCATGAAGCTTGCAAATATATCTTCCAAATTTAGCTTCTTTTTTTAAATAGATGGTCTTAGTTGGAACCCCAGTGGATGGTAGGCTTGGTGAAATTTTGGATTTTGACTTAAACCTTGGTATTGGTGTTTATTTAAACCTTGGTTTTGGTGGTGGTGAGATGAATAAGGAGTTTGTTAGTAGGACTGACCATGGTTGTGATGGACATTTTTTTTGAATGGGGCTTTTGGTTAAGGTTGAGAAGAAAAAGCCCCATGATTTCCTTTTATCCATGAAAAATTTAGGCACTTCTTCCAACTCGGATTGTATGTATTGCTATAGGGGTCATTTCTCCTGTAATCACCCACTGTATTGACATCCCCCATAATTCCACTATCTTGTCCATATGGTCCACTCTCATATGCCATATAATCTTAAGAAATTGCAGCTACATTCTCTACTTTAGTTCCTTCCTCATTATCACTAATTGTGCTTTCAACATTGCAACTTCATCCACATTATGCACACCTTGCTTCCTTAGGATTGCTCTTGGGGTTACCCATTACAAATCATTTACAGCCATTTCATCCAATAATTGAAAAGCCTCTTCTGGTACTTTGTTCAAAAATGAGCCAATGTCACATCTAAGAGTGATCTCATGATTGGATTTACTTTGACATAAAAGATCATCATAAGTTGGTGAACAACCACCTCACGGTACAGATAGCTTCTTAATAGTCTTTTACATCTGTTTCATGCTTCAAAAAAAGGTTCCTCATTTAATTGATGAAAGCCTATGATGTTTTTATGAATGCTTGCTATTTTTGTAGGAAAGAAAAACTTCATTAGAAACTTCTCTTGTAGTTGCTTTCATATCCAAATTAACTGACTCAGTAACATCTGAAGCCATTCTTTTACTTTTCCAATTAAGGTGAAAGGGAACAATTTCATTCAAATTGCATCTGATGTAACTCCTAGAATTTGAACAATGTCACTCATTTCCAAGAATATATCGAGATGTTGAGAGGGATCTTCTAGTTCTGAACTGGAGGACCGATTCCTTTGCACCATAGTAATGATGGCTAGTTTGAGCTCGAACTATACATGTCTTGGCAACACAATTTTTTTGTGATCCTCATTCCACCAAGGCATTGTATAGTCTCTGATTATCCTTTGCCTAAGCATCTCCTTTTTTTAATCAAAATTTCTCTTTATGCCCTTGGCACTTCTTCATCCTTGAGAGGAAATTCACTAATAGGAGGATCCGAATTCATGTTATTTTCTCTATTTTTTCTTATTCTTTGGTGTGGAGTCATCTCAATTTTAGGGTCGTAAGGTGCTAATTGTTCTCATCTCAATCCGTTCATGCACCACAAATCACCTAAAAATAATAAAAATAAAACAATAAAAAACACATACCAGTATACCAATCCCCAACAGCGGTGCCAAAAACTTAACGCAATCTTAATAAGTGTATTGAATCGGTAAATAATATAGGGGGCTTAATTTAAAACCCACGAATATTGTACCCAAGGGATTAAGGATGCAAGTAATGAAAATCAGATATGTGCTAAAGAATTCTCAAATTTCTGTTGTGTATAAGCTGTCAGCTAATTAAAATGTAGAAAATAAACAACTAAAATGTACATTCCAAATTTGACTAGAAAATAAATTGATGTAATTTTTCTATGGATTAAATAATTGAGAAACTAACAAGTGTGAAAATCAATATATTAAAAGCATTGGTTGGGTTCACTCATCCTTCCCATACCCAAATGTCAATTAAATTAACCTATAATTATATATATGTAATCGGGATAACCCTCTTAACCTAAGCATTCCATTTCAGAGACAACTATTCTAATCACAAAACGTTCCATTTCAAAACAAATCCTATGATTAGCCTATGCGTGGGTTTAACATCCTAGGTTCAAATTACTTTCCCATTTTGGAGCCAAACAACCCAAAACCTATTCATTTCACTCCATACTCTATTTCTAAAACTACAAAATTTTACAAATAAAAGAGTCCCATTCTGGAGCAGTCTAAAAATCACAGCACCCATGAGAAGAGAACAGAGATATATAAATGTTCAATATTTACAAAATTATATATATATATATATATATATATATATATATATATGTTCAATATTCACATAAGGGATAGGGGATTCAAAGCTCCCCCAAACAACTATGAGAGTACTCATTGCCTATTACAAAATGAAGAGGGAGAATGAGAGAATAAACCCAAAAATTCATTGAGGAAGAAAACCCAACTGAATCCAAAATTTCTGAAACCTTCTTCTCCAAAACATCAATGTAAATGAGCTCAAAACTAAGAAAAACTAGGTATCTAATATATGTTTTTGTGTTTAATCTATGTATTTTTGTGTAGATCTAAACTATTTGTTAGTATAAACTATAGATATATGTATAAAATTAACTATGGAATGAGAGAAACTATGAAAGAAAACCCTAGATCTGAAAAACTCCCTTTATTTGCCAAATAGTAATTCTACTATATATTATCCTGAAATAGGGTCATGGTCAGCATAAAAATTTTGCTGACCATGACATAGTAAAAATTTTCTTCTGGATAAAAGGGTTTCAATTAGCACAAAATTCCTGTTGACCATGACATAACTCTCCTCTACATTCTGGACTGGAACTTGACTACCTCATGGTCAACACCCAAAACCTGCTAACCATGAGTTTTTTCTCTTAATTCTATACTAAAGAAATCCTTAAGTCATTTTAAACACCAATAGATAAACAAATGTCTATTGATCATGACATACTTGAAATGATGCATTTTCACAGAAGGCAAAGTTCATGATCGGTAGGTAAAACTTGATAACAATAGCTACCTGCAAAAATTACAATTAAGTACAAAATTCCATCAAAAGCTCTCCAAAACCCATAAAAGCTAAAATTTACTAAATTTGGACATAAATTATTAAATTCAAGCAAAACAAAGCAAAAGACACTAAAATGACACTAAAAATCTAGACTAAAAAGGGATTAAAACTATACACTAAATTGAAGTTATCACCATCATTAGCTTGGATGCTATTCATTATGACTTATTCTTGATTCACTTGCAGTCCTATGTTACTCCAGGTATGTCCTTGATTTGAAGGTAGCATGCGCCTTGTGGGTTTTCATGCTAGCTTTTTCTTACTGAAAAACATGTCCTTTTGGATTTTCACATATTTCCTTACCTTATTTTTGCTTGAAATGACTCCAACTCACTCCAATGGCTTGTCCATTTTTTTAGGTATGGCTTTATGAGAAGTTAAAGGTAATGTCAGAGTCTTCTCCTTGAGCCAGAGCTACAGACACTTATCCTATGAGATATGTCATCCTCAAACACTTATAACGTAAGTTTTTTATGGTCTAGGATGGATTTGATAAGCTAGATCATTTGACAAATGATGATATCACATTCAAGTACACCATGTTACCTATCACATTTGTAGTTCAAGATGGAGCATCAGGATGTATTCCTTTATATGGACTGCATCACACTACTTTCTATGTTGCTTCTCACTGTGCCAACTAATTTGGAGATTGTCAAGACATCATTAGGTGCCAATAAGGCTTTCGAGGTGGTAGGTATGTCCATGCTTTTTTGTCAGAATTTTAACAAAAAATTTGGACCTGACTCCCTATGAGGACTATTATTCCTAAGATCGGTGCTTGTAACTTCACCACTTCTACCTCATATAAGTAATGGATCACTAGTTTAGCAGCAAACAATAGACTATCCCATCTTAAGCACCTTGATGGAGAGAGAGATGTGATACAAATAAACTAGATCAGATACTATCACATATTATGTCTTTGCTTTTATTTGAACTTTTTAAATTTGAATATGTAATAAGAGTATGCTTCTTTCAAATACATTGATGATGTTATGAATACATGTATGATATTTTCTTTTGATTTTAGTATGCATGATCAACATTTGATATTACATAAATGACACATATTATTTAATCTCGAAATGAAACTTTACAAGCATTATAGCTCCTATCATCAATTAGCCCTCTCAGGTTTTCATGATTGATTATTTTCTCTTGGCCTCTAATTTTTGCCCAGGGTGCTTTTTTTGATTTTCACCCTAATGAGGTGCCCAATTTTAGCAAGGCTACCATTTTTTGGTTTTCAGCCTAGGGGGCACTTATTCTTTTCTCTTTTCTCTTTTTAGTCTTAGTAATTGGACCTTTTCAATCTATCTATGTTTATCGATTTTCAAAACTCATTGCCATCACTGTTTGACAAAGTGGCAGCTCTTTTAGATAGAAACTTTTAAGCAAAAAATGTCCTTCCTATATGGGCCTAAACTTTCCTCAAATATCTAAAACTCTCAGCCTTATATGTTTGAACACAAGATCTCTCTCTTTCAAAGGATACTTATTAACCTTTTTCACAAACGAGCAAGTAGCCTCTTATAATATAAACCTAATTATGATAATATGCCCTCATTCTATCCCCATCAAGTAAATTAAGCTATGATAACCGCTATTTAGGCCATTCCACTTTTAGGATCTCAGCTTCTAACGCTACCCTCAAGGATTGATGCTCAATTTCTACTAGCAATACTGCTTCTATCTTGTAAACTTAGGAGAATGGAGTAGCTCCTGTTGTAATCCTAGTTATGGTTCTATAACCCCATAATGTAAATGGTAGCTTATCAACCCAATCTTTTTAAGTTCGAATCATCTTGGCTAGTATTCTTTTAACATTCTTATTGGTTGCCTCGATTACACCGTTCGCCTAAGTTCTATAAAGAGAAGACTTATTACCCAATTGGTGAAGTAATCGATAGCCACTATAATAAACCTATATCAATTTGAAGCAAGTGGATGGATTATGCCTATAATGTCTATGCCCCATGCGATAAACAACCATGGTGATATAAGATTGCATAACTCCGAAACATGTAAATGCCTCAAGTCTGCATACTTTTTCCATAATTGGCATCATCTAACATACTTAGAATAATCATTATCCATTGTTAGCCAAAAGAATCCTTGACACATAATCTTTTTAGCTAAAGTTAAACCTTTCATATGGCTCCACACACTCCTACATGCACTTCTTCCATAACCCTTCTCTTTTTTCCATCCAAACACCTTAACTAGATTCCATTAGGCTATCTCTTATAGAGCATACATATTACAGTAATGAATTAAGTTGATAGGTTATGAATCATCCTTTGGTCATTCTCACTAGCTTCCTCAGGAAATACTGACTTCTTCAAATAATTTTGAATATCATAATACCAAGGTTTCCCATCATTCATCTCGATATCTATAATTTTCTCATCTTTAAAGCATAATTTATCAAACCTTAAAATCAACACAAGCTTCATACTTACCCCTTTTAGATTATCTTAAATTGATGACAAGATGTCTAAAGCATCTGCTAGTTAATTTTCTTCTCTATGCATATATCCAAAAGTACACAGCTCGAATTGGTTGCTCAAAGCTTTTAAGCACTTAAGATAGTTTGGTAGTCATTTTTCCTTAACCAAACATTCACCTTTCACTTGGTAAACTACTAGAGACAAGTCTTTAAACACTTATGCGGACTTTTCCCTAATAGCTAACAATGTTTCTAACCCAAAGGCATAGGCTTCGTATTCAGCTTCATTGTTAGTGGATTTGTATCTTACTTCCTTCGCTAGCAACATTTTCTCTCCTTCTAGGGTTGTTAGGATTACCCCTACTCCTACTCCTTTGTTGTTCATAACCCCATAAAAGAACATCTACCAACCCTACACCATTATAGCTAAAACGTGCTAATTAGGGAATTCTTAAGTCATCTCCTTACCTTCTAGCAATTGATCAGCTAGGAACTCTACTATTGCTCTCCCTTTAATGGTTTTTCCTAGGGATGTATTCTATGTCAAATTCCTATAAGAGAATTAACCATCTTTCCATACTCCCTAAGAGTGAGGGTGTTTCTTGCAAATACCTAAAAGGATTTTGTTTAGCCATAACTTGTATCCTGTAGGAATGGAAGTAGTGCCTCAGCTTCTTTGATGCCCACATGATTGTTAGACAAATCTTGTCAACTTCTATATACTTTGCTTCATAAGAGGGAAACTTATTGTTGAGGTAGTACACTATATACTCAATCCTAAAGTCATCCTCCTAAGCCATCATTGCACCTATTAAACTACCCTATATAGCCATATACATGATTAGAGGCTTACTTACCTAAAGTGGTCTCAACATTGGTGGATGGAGAAGGTATTCCCTGATGGTATCAACTGCTTTTTGGTAATCTTTGTTCCAAACCACTAGCTAACCCTTCTTAAGCAATTTGAATATTAGCTCACAAATCGAAGGAAATTTGGCTATGAACTTGCTTATGTATTGAATTTTCCCTAATAACCCTCTAACCTCCTTTTCATTATAAGGTATTGGCATCTCTTTGATGGCCCCTACTTTGTTAGGATCTAACTCTATACCTTTCTGGCTCACTATATGCCTTAAAAGCTTACATGGAGTGACCTTAAAGATGCACTTCTTTGGGTTAAGGCAAAGATTATACTTGTCGATACTCTGGAAAAAAAATTTTAATGCCTCAAAGTGACCTTCTTAGGCAATTAATTTGATCATCATGTCATCCATGTATACCTCCACTTCCTTTTGAATCAAGTCATCAAGTATCCTAGTTGCCATCCTTAAATAGGTAGCACCTATATTTTTTATTTTCTTTTATTTTGAGATTAAATAAACTTGTGTCCATTGAGTTAATATCAAATATAAATGATTCATGATCATGATTATGCATATCAAAATCAGAAAAAACATCACACAAGTAAGTAAAATTGTTCATCTTATTAATGTAATAGAAAAAGCAATCAATGTTCTCATAAAAAAAGTTTAGGAATATAAACACCATCAATAAAACATCTTCTTAACACTACAAGAAAATCTGAAAATAACAACGAAAAAAACGCAATGGAATTGATTCCATTGCTAAATTAGCAACAAAAACTAAATTCTTTTACTAAATTTGGATAAACTTTGCAGATTTAGCAACAGAAATATATTTGGTTATTTTCGATTGCTAAAAGTGGAGCGAATTATTAGTGCCAAAATTTAGCAACGAAAATTATCAACGGAATCACTATACTGTTGCTAAAAAAAGGAGCCAACAGTTGACGAAAAAATTTTGGAATGATAAATAGCAACGAAAAAAATTTCGGTTGCTAATATAACAACGAAATATGATTTCCGTTGCTAAAATAGCAATAGAATATAATTTTTGTCACTTTTTTTTGCAATGAAAAATAATTTGTTTGCTAAATAACCAAGGTTAAAAAAATTTGGTTCAAAAATAGCAATGAAATTTTTTTCGTTACTAAATTAGCAACAAAATTGGATTTCCATTGCTAATTTTTACTTTCAATGAAAAATAGCAATGAAAATGTTTTTCGATTGCTAAAATAGTAATAGAAATTAAATTGCGTTGCTAAATTAGCAACCGAAATATAATTCTATTGCTAATTTACATTTTCAATGAAAAATAGTAGCGAAATTGGATTTTCATTGCTAATTTTAATTTTCAATGAAAAATAGCAACAAAATGTAAATTAATATCGAAATTGATTTTTGGTTGCTAAAATAGCAATTGAAATTAAATTTTGTTGCTTAATTAGAAACCAAATTAGAATTTCGTTGCTAATTTACATTTTCAATGAAAATAGCAACAAAATAGATTTTTGGTTGCTAGTTTAGCAATCAAAATTAAATCTAATTGCTAAATTAGCAACCGAAATAGAACTCCATTGCTAATTTACATTTTCAATATAGGCCAAAGTCTAATTAAAAGCCCATTTGCACATTTGATACCAACAAAACTCTAACTTTGAAATTCCCAACCCTAAATCTTCCTCTCGGCCTCTGCTTCCTTTTGTTCGCACACACACACACACTCTACACAGAGAGATAGAGTGTTTTTTTCTTCATCAACAATGGGTAGTGTCCGTACGAAGACAGTTAAGAAGTCTTCATGCCAAGTGATAGATTGATACTATTTAAAAATTACCCTTGATTTCCACACCAATAAGAAGATTCTCCAAAAGGTTGCTATCATCCCCTCAAAGTGTCTCCACAACAAGATTGTCGGGTTCTCAACTCATCTGATGAAGCAGATCCAGAAGGGATCGGTTTGTGAAATCTCTCTTAAACTTCAGGAGGAAGAGTGCGAGTGTCATATGGACTTTATCCCTTATGTCTTCGCCATCAAGACTAAATTGATTGAGGTCGATAAGAAGACTATTGACTTGCTTACTGCTTTGGGTATGGGTGATATTTCTAGGCTTGTTCAGGTTGACCTGATTGCTATGCCCGTTACCTAGTTCGAGTTCAATAGAGGTGTTACTGATGGACCTGGTCGGAGGTTTTAAATTTTAAGAAATTTTTTGGTTCTCTTATACTTATTTTATTTGAATCTGGATATTTGTTTTCAATTTTTAAATCTTGTTTTATTTGAATCTTGACATTGAATCTGGATATTTATCTTAGTTTATGCTAGCTGGTGTGGTTATTTTCAAATGTATTGATATCTAAATTCCTTCCCAAATCAAATCACTGGGATTCTCATAATGATGGAAAATAAAAAGGTATAAAAATCACTATTTACACTACCAGGCCTGATACCATCTTTGGAGCAACGTATTTCTCATAACCAATGTTTCTATACTTGTTTAGTAAATAAATTTGATGCAGCTTATATACTGACCAGATTACTTATCAGGATTCTTTCAACTGGATTAAGAGTGATTTGTTCTAACTTCTTTATTGAAGATATTTAGTTATGGCACCAAAACATTCTTTGCTTCCATCTCTAGTGTTTTTTTTTATCAGAGAAAACATGTAATGTTTTCTTTCCTGCCATATTTTTTCTTACTTTCCATGGGCCATTGAAAGGTGACAATACTGATCATAGGTTGAAGAGTACAAAGGCCTTGCCTTACGGAAGAGTGACCTTGAGAGGACCGAGCTTCATAAAGAAAAAACTGGAGTTTCTAGTGGCTACTTTGCAAAAAATCTAGCTAATAGGGAAGCAATCCCAATATGGGTTACATATTATATTTTGGGAAGGTGTGTCTATGTTTCACACTTCTTGTTATAGTTTACTTATGCTAGCTTACTACTTTATGTCTGTATTTGAAAAGCATTAGCTTGTTAGTGGAATATGAGTAAATCATTTAAACTTTTTGGGTATAGTTACGAGACTGGAGTAATAATGGCTATGCCTGCACATGACACTCAGGACTATGAATTTGCTGGTAAATACGATATTCCAATTCATTAGGTTGTGAAGCCAAACAATGGAGGCTATAGCAATTCAGGAATTGCTTATGCGGGTGAAGGCACTATCATGAATTCATCAAATTCAACAGTAGGGCTTGACATCAATGGCTTACCTAGTAAAGTAGCAGCTTTTGGACTCATTGAATAGGCCAAAAAATTGGAAATGGCAAGAGAAAGGTGTTCTTAGTTTCTAATTTTTAACTTATGAATTAAAGCTTATAATTATGCAGATAGTGGAAAGGGAGGGAAGGTATCATGGAGATGGTAATAAACTTGTTACACTTTCTTCAGGTAAATTTCAAGTTGAGAGTTTGGCTTTTTGCTCAGTAGCATTATTAGGGGGAACCTATCCCAGTTGTTTTCTTGGAGGATACTGGTGAGACCATTCCACTTATTGAAATTGATTTGCCCCTGAGATTACCTGAATTTGATGATTTTACCCCATCGGGGATAGGGGAACCACCATTATCAAAAGCTGCTTCATGGGTATAACTTGTCATCATTTTTGGTTTGTCATGTAATTTCTGACTGCTTGAGTTTGTTAACTTGCATTAGCATGTGTTGATACCAATGCATGTGGACTTAGCTATAAGTGGCATTTCTTGTCGTTTGGAAGAGAAAATTCATTCATATTTCATAAGCAATATGATGGTATGTATAACCTAAGTAACTCTAAAATTGGAAAAGAATAACAATTCCTATAGATACATGCCCTAAAACTCTAAAATAGAAAAAACTATTGAAAAGTCCTTACCATTATGCTAGTTGATTATAGAAAATTTACATTTTTTCTGCATATTCTATAATGCTTAAAATTTTCCACATATATCTGCATGCTTATAAGCTTTGATTTGATCTTTTTTCAGTGCACTTTACTTAGGAACATGGTCAAGATTAAAGGAGCAACATAAGGCAATGTGTTCAAAGGTAGAAGCCTGTTTAGTGTGAGTGAGGATGAGGTATCTTGTGAATGATATAGCTTGTTTGGTGCTATGTCTTTTAATCCATAAATTCTTTCCAAAAAGGGAGTTTCGAATCTTGAAAATTGAGTATCTATATTTAACTTTTTGTGTTGTATTGCTGTGAAAAGGACTGAAGAACGTGCAAGGTTGGTGGCAGTTTCAACCATAAATGTTATTCTGTTGAATACAAATGCTTACAATGAAAGGGAAAGGTAAGTATCTTTGAAACCAATTTATTGCATACTTCAAAAAATGCAGTGTTTTCTATATCTCATGCATTATCAAGCTTATGATTGAACAGATTTGGTCAGGTACAAATTTTTGAAAGCATTGCACAACTCCTAAAAAAGGAAGCAAGATCACGCATGCAAAAGGAAGCTCTTTAACTATTGTATTTGTTTTTAAATTGTAATCTCACATGAATTTCATTCCTTTTAATGTTCTTTTCCCCATTGGATTTTCCATTTATAGATTCTAATTTATAGCCACTTCTTTGGAACTTGTCAGTGCATGTGTAAGTTGACTTCTTTATAGAAGTGCTATTTTTCTTGGATAAATGTTGTAAAACTAGCTTAATTTTAGAGAACAGTAGAATCAATGTTCATGAGAAGTACCTATTTCTTTGACTGGATCAGGAATAGTAGATGGCTAGGTCTCAAATCAGAATTTGAAGAACCATGGTAGAATTTAAAGGAGATATCATTAAATTATCTATGAATGATGTAAGTGCACTCTAATTTATGCATAATGTTTATCTAAAAGATCTATTATGTTGCTGCTTTTTATACACCTATAATCAATAATGGTTTTGTGTGGATCTCTTCACTTCTGTTGAACTACTACTAATATTTTTGATTTGTGTCTCTGTATGTCTGTCTTTTCAAAGGTTGCAGTACTACATGCTATTTTAAATTTATTTGATACTCGTTGCAGTTTGAGTGTGACGGTTACTACACTTTGGCTAATAGTAGTTTCAACAATTATAATAATAATTTTCTAAAAAAATTAATAATATTTTAATGAAGGAATAGCAACGAAAAATTCATCGTGAATTTTTTTATAATGGTGGCTGAATTTAGCAATGAAATCGGTATTCGATTGTTAACCTTTTCCAATGAAAATTGCTTTCAGTTGATATAAATAGCAATGAAAATTGAATTCAATTGTTATAAATAGCAATTGTAATTGAATTCAGTTGCTAAAATAGCAATGAAAATTACATTTTGTTGCTAAAATTAGCAACGAAAAAAGCAATTTTGTTGGTAATATTGACCAATTCTCCGAAATATATATTGGTTAGATTTAACAATGAAATTTGAATTTTGTTGCTAAATTTAGCAATGGAAAACAAATTTGGTTGCTAAAAAATACCAACCATCAAAATTATAACTGAATGTTATGTTGCTATTTTTCGTTGCTAATTTTGATTAGCAATGAAAATTCAACAAATTCGGTTGCTAATTTCCATTGCTATTTGATAATTTCTTATATTTTAAGTCTTGGCAATATCCGATATCTCCCCTTCCCTAACCTCAGGTGGATCTTCAACCTCAACCTTCCATTTGCCTTTTAGTTAAATAGCAAATAGCTTCTATATCATAACCTCCTTAAACATTTTTTGTTATCCCAAGATGAATGGTGCATAAGAATCTCTTCATCCCAAAAATCCTCAATTGGCTTGATAATCCCTTGCTCCAAGTTGAAGATATTATTGAACGGCTCAAATCCTATATATATATACGTTGAGTTTCATTTATTTTGGTCGATTCGTTTCTTTCGATTTTCCAATTTTAAGAATTGAATCAAAAAATTGATATAATATTTTGGTTCAAAATCGAAAAAATGAAAAGCAAAATAACTAAACCAAAGATACAAAAATCCATTCGGTTCATTTTGATTTTAGATTCCAATTCAATTCTACATAGCCCTAAATTGCATTTTCTTCACTTTTTACGAATGTAATACAATGTATTAAGTTTTACTAAAACTTAATATAATGTATTCTATTTTACTCAAACTTAATATATTGTATTGATTTCTGGCAACCCTATTATTTTTGCAAAAATCTAAAAAATTATGAATATATAAAAACTTAATTACATTTTATTCACTTTTGACAAATCTTATATAATAGTTAATTATATTGCATTCACTTTTGACAATTCTAATACACTATAATATTTTTTTCTCAAATCTAATATAGTGCATTCAATTTTAATTAAACATAATATCAAGTATTTATTTTTGGCAACCTAATCTTTTGTTCTCAAAGGTAAAAAATTATGAATATATAAAAAATTTAATTACATTTTCTTCACTTTGGACAATCCTAATATTCTATTTAATTACATTGTATTCACTTTTTACAACTTTAATAACTAGTATTAGGTTTTTCTCAAACTTAATATAGTGTATTCAATTTTTGAAACCTAATACACGCTTTGTTCACTTTGCTCAAAACTAACACAGTATATTCAGTTTGCCTTAAATCTGATAACTATTTTTTTTCTTCGATTGTATTCATGTTCTTAGTATATATTAATTTAGAATATGTAAACTGAATATAGTGGATTCACTTATGACAACCTAATAAATTGTGTTCAATTTTTGTCAAACTAAATATAGTGTATTCACTTTTCCTTAAAAAGTTAATAAACTATATTCACTCCTAAAAAAACTAATATAGTGTATTCTATTTTGTAAACTCATAACACACTATATTCATTTTTTGCTCAAAATTAAAAAAAAATGAATATATAAAAATTTTAATGCATTTTATTCTTTTTGAGAAAACTAATACACTATTTAGTTACATTGTATTCACTTTTCATAAGCATATCGCATTGTATTTTGAATATAACTTGTAAATAAATTATAATAATGACAAAAATTTCAAAAAAAAATATGTACATCAAAAAAATATGTATATATGAAAATTTTAATTACACAATTTTGTATATACAAAAATCTCGAAAAACTAATCTAGTTCTACTTTGTCTTTGGCCTTTTTTTTATTCAATTTCCTTCTTTTGAACTTTTTTTCACCTTTTACATTTTTTGAATTATTATTGCCACTATCATTTTATCCCAACTATAACTTTTAATAGTTCATTCTTACTTTCCCAACCTATATAAATACAACAATAGACCTAACCTATTTCTATAATCATCTACGTTGAAATTTAATGAAATTGTCTTCACTTTATTGAAATAATCAAAAATATTTTCCATAAAAATGTTGTAATCATTGAAAAAAAGACAAAAATAAAAAATCATTTTATTTTAATGAAAATACTAACATAACAAATGAACTAAAAAGATATTTAAAACATACCAGTCTTGTTGTGTAGCAAGATTTTAAAAATATTTAATTTGAATCGGATGATTTTCTTCTCTATTCTATATATCTTTTATATCATTCCTTCCTTTGTAAAAATCCATAAGATTAAAAATACTAAGGAATCAAATCACAACATGCATTCATTGTCCACTTAATTTTCAATTTCCTTTTTAAAGAATGCAAAGAAACATATACATAAAGTTTTCTCTCCTTAGCTGATAGCCTACCAAAAATCCAATAGAAGTCGGTTACATTGATTGGAAAAAAATACATAATCGACCTCCACCTATGGTGTATTACACAAAATCATATTTCCAAAAGTATAATTAGCCACCACATGCTTAATATTCACAAGTGAAGTATCCTTATCTTTTTTAATGTACATATTATATGCTTCTTGTATATATTGGTTAAATGTGTTGTCAATTATAGTGAAAGAATGATTAGTGTCAAGCAAGTGTATTAGATCAACTAGTAATATAAGAAAATACATTTAAAATCCACAAATATCATACCCAAGAGATTGTGAAAGCTAAATTTTGAAAGAAAAAATTATGCTAAAGAATATCCAAGTTTGTTGTGATTTTTACTTATGTCTGAATTAACAAACACAAATTAAAATAATTTAAATTAATAAATACTAGTAAAACATAACTAAAAGAATAAAAACAAAAGAAACACAAAGAATATAATCAATAAAAGAAATTGCAAAGGGATTTAATCCTCCCTATATCCTCTTGTATCTGACTCTAATTAAATTAATAAATACAAATTGTGGACAACACATCTAAACCCAAGTTCTCATTTTGAAGCCACTATTCTAATCAACAAACTTTTCATTCTAGAGCCAGTCTATCAATTATCCTAAGAATAGGTCACTAAATCCTAAGATTACATAAATTCCCTTTCTAGAGCTATTTGCTTTAAAACCTATCTATTTTCCAATTATACTGAACAAAATATCATCTGCACAATAAATCATAAAATTTCCATTCTGGAATCATTAATATATTCAAGATGCAAACAACACATGAATTGAGAATATACATGTTAATCATCCACTTAAAGCTAAAATTTAATTAAGGTAAGAAATTAAAGCTAAATTAAACAACTAATTATCTATAGAGAATAACATATGAAAAATAAAACAATTAAATTTATGTTATCATTCAATAACAAAGTCAAACACAGGGGATTCATAAATCCTTTAACAAAAATAAAACTACTTACTAATCATTTGAATAAACAATAAAAGAATAAAAGAAAAATAATTTAGAACACTCGTTGTAGATTTGAAAATCTTGAATATCATCAACTCTTTGAATAAATCTTCAAAATATAAATTCAACAATAATCTAATTTCGATATTTATGAAGAATAAAAACTAAAAACTAAACTAATTATCTCTATTTGTTCTCTAACTTAAAAACTAAAATTATCCTAAAATTACAAAGAAAATTAAAAGAAAAAATAAATTAAAAAGGAAAATTGTTCAAAAAGATTCGTTCTCTAGAATGAAAGACTTTAGATTTATAAATTGGTGAAGATTGAGGCTGCTGTCAAAGTTCGTAAACTAATTCGTAGTCTTCAATTCAACAATTTGGCACACAGGTGAGAAAGTTAGGTCCCAGCTGTGTGTATAGCTTCTGTACGAAATGGTGAAATTCATGAATAATACACACGGGTGACAACAAAGGATTGCCAAGCCTATGTGACAATTGTGCCTCAAAATTAAATTATTTTTTCTTTAAGTAACATGGGGTCATAATAAACATTGCCAGAAGTGTGAACCAATTATGTATCAATTCTTTTTATTCTCTTTAAAAGATACACGAGTGGGAATAGGAATATCCAGGAGTGTGAACCAATTCTACATCAATTAAATTTTACCACATGAATTTGATTTTCTTACAAAGCACACACGGGTGGGAAGATTACTTGACCACCGTGTGCTCTTTTCTTGCAACAAAATTTGATTCTTCTTTTTCTCTTAATTCCCAACTTGAACATTCAAAATATAGCTCCAATTGATCAACAATTCAATGAATCACCTGTAATTACAAATCAAAAGAAATATTAAAATAATAAACTAACAAATATAAAAGATACTAAACTAGATTAAACCCAAAACTCATCAATTAAGCATTAAAACTATTAATTCAACAATTAAATTTAAATTTGACCAATTTAACTAAATTAAACTAAAATGAACAAAAATAACCAAATTAAAGACTAAAAATACCCAATAAACATACTAAAACATAACATAAAATTGATCTTATCAGATAACATTGTATAGTTTCATCATACTCCCTCCCTTTCCTTAAATTGTAAAAAATTACATCCAAATGCTGAAAAAAAGGAAAAATAAATTTAAATTAATAAATCATGTGATATGAGCTTGGATAGCTCATATTTAGATAGTGTTTTCTGTTCATAATTGTGATATAATGTTTAGTTTTAGTTTTTTATGTTTAGAATTTGGTATCTTTTATGTTTTGTGTTGTTTTGCATTATTGTAGGAGTAAATGAAGAAAAAAGCTAGCAAAATAAGGCAAATTGAGCAAATAAGTCACGATTCTATCTTAAGCGCGGCAACAATCGTGAGCGTAACCCAGGAAGGATACTAAAACATAACATAAAATTGATCTTATCATAGAACATTGTATAGTTTTATCATACCCCCTCCCCTTCCTTAAATTGTAAAAAATTACATCTAAATGCTGAAAAAAAAAGAAAAATAAATTTAAATTAATAAATCATGTGATATGAGCTTGGATAGCTCATATTTAGGTAGTGTTTTCTGTTTAAAATTGTGATATAATGTTTAGTTTTAGTTTTTTATGTTTAGAATTTTGTATCTTTAATGTTTTGTGTTGTTTTGCATTATTGTAGGAGTAAATGAAGAAAAAAGCTAGGAAAATAAGGCAAATTGAGCAAAGAAGTCATGATTCTATCGTAAACGCGGCAACAATCGCGAGTGCAACCCAGGAAGGAAAAAGAAAAAAAGGTTAAATAAGAATAAAAAAGTCAACAATTGAAGCTCCATTATCCTATCGCAAGCACGACAAAAGTTGTGAGCATGACAAAGAGAGATGTTGGGTAGTTATTTTTCAAAAGGCACTTTAAAGGGATATGACTCTACACCAAATGATGTATACTTCTAGAGGGATACTTAAAGAGTTTTATACCTATGGAATGGTGCTTGAAGGGTAATAATGCTTGATAAGAAAATTATAAATGGTGTTTATGCAATTCAAATTTAAAATCAAGTTTTAAAGAGGCATTACTTTTTACTAAGGGTTGTGTACCTCTAAAAGGGTGTTTAAAGAGATGCAATGTTTTGAAAGGAACTATAATATAATGAAGATGTAGTGAAAAGGAGGATTTTTCAGATAATATAGGCATGTGATAGAGAGATAGAAAAACTTATCTTTTCAAAGGAAGACAAGATCAAAGAAGAAGAAGAAAAAACATTTTATAAATAAAGGATTAAGAGATCATCTTTTATTTATCTTTCAACCATCTTGTATTCTTAGTATCATTTTGAATGATGTCTTTTTAGAAACTTGAACAAGGATGTTAATATTTGTTTTTAGCTAATTAATACATGTGAACTTTATTTGTAGAATTTCCTCTTAGTATCTTTTGCATTTAAGAAATTAAATGATCATTATAAATAAGATTGTAGATCGAGAGATATATTTTTATGGAAATCTATCAAAAATTCATAATCAAAACATACTGGAAAGATTGAGGTGTTAAGATAGTTGTTATAGGTTGATTGTTATTCTTAGTATATGTTTTTATGATTAACTAATTCATTAATGAGAGTTAAGGGTTAGAATCATAATTGCATATTTTAGGCATTCTATTTCATGTCGAGAGAGTGATTTAGAACTCTATTCCAACTTAGCTTGCATTATAAAGATTGCATTTTAATCAAATGCGTATTATCAAGCCTTATATTTGCTAATTCATATCATTAATTTTATTTGCCTTCTTTGATTATAATTAAAGTAGGTTTAATTGATATCTTAGTATTAGTATATCATTAATAGTTTAGTTTAATCACCACATTATTAAGCATTGTAAATACAATTTTGATCAATTCATAGTGTGAAAAAACCGATATTTTCTTCATGGAAACGATATCTTAAGTACTAATCGATAAACCGTAAGCATGCAAATTTAGCGCAACAAGTTTTTGGCACCATCGTTAGGGAACATGATTTGTGTTATTGCCATTATTATTCTTGATTCATGATTTTGGATTACAATAATTAATTAGTTTTTGGTTATTCTATTTAATTTATAGATTTGATAGTTCAAGTTTATTTCAATTTTTATTTATTTACGCTATTTTATTTTATGTTCTTACTTAGTTTTATTGTTACTAATAAAAATTATGTGTGTTCCACAAGATTTGTTTGTGTTTTTGAAAGTTTTCATCATTGCATTTTGTTGAAACTTTAAAAAGATTTTTCATATTTTTCTCTTTGTCGTGAGCGCGACTAGTGCAACAAACCCAACCCCTTACTCATCAATTTTTTGGATTTTTAAAGTTTAAGGGTTTTAAAATGTTACAACTATTCAAATCTCTTTTAAGTTTGAATTTTTGTTTGCCTTTTAATTATCTTTCTCAAAACTTCTAGATTTTCTAGTTTTTATTTTCCCCCATCAATGATTTCTTTTTATTTCTTTCTTTCTTTTACAATATTTAGTTTTCCTCTTCCCTTTTTACTAGTTTTTTACTTTATAGGTTCTTAATATTTTGTTGCATTTTTAACCATGGTTCACTTAAAGAATATAGAAGCCCAAATGTAAGATTTGAGTAGAAGCCATAAGAGTATAACTCGCAAGTTGATGTCATTTTTCTATAAGCAAAATATCACGCCTTCTCCGCCTAGTTCTCCAAGTGGTGTTTATTAAGGGTAATTTCTCTTTACTCCATTTTATTTTCATTTTGTTTATTTATTTAGTGTTTTTTTATTGTGTTAATTATGAATGTTTCTTACAAAATGAGGATATTATATCCTTTAAGTGTAGGGAAGCTAGGCTGTTGTTTTATTTATTTAAGTTGTATGTTAGTTTGTGTGTTTATAGAGCCTTTATTCTTGATGATATTTAGGAACATTTTTATGAAATTTCTTGCAATTGGCGATTATCGATCTAGTTGATGTAATTCATAAGTAATGTTAATGGATCACTTGCTTTAGTATGTTATGTGCACCTATGAAGGGTTATGTTTAGGCAAAGTACTTTGGTATAGGTTCTTTTTAAGTTATTTTTCTTTATACATGTATCTTTGATTGAGTTAATGAAGCATTGCTTAGAGTGGCTTTAAACCTTAAATTTGTGAGTTTTTGAGCCTAAATGATTATATAATTTCTTGTGAGAGACCCCTTTTATATCATATACTCTAGAACTTATGGTGAGTAAGTTTTGAGATTACATTTAGTATGAAATATGCATGGAAAGTGATAAAGGCACTTAGAATAACCCATTTTAACTTGTGTAAATAAACCACCCTTTTGACTTTAGGTAGCCAATTTTGAGCTATTAGCCATTTTTCTTGTTCAATAAGCACATTTTTAGCCATAATCCTTTTTGGATGCTTAACTTTTTTTTGGCACCTTTTTTGTGGGAAGATTAGTTTTATTATGTCACATTGAGACAAATTTGATTTAGTTAGTGCTTGGTACTAGTTTTGAATCCCTTTATGTACAAGTCCAATAGAAAAAGAAAGAAACATGAAAGAAAGAACAAATAAAAGGAAAATAAAAAATGACAATATAAAAGAAAGCAAAGTAGTGAACATAATAAAAAATAATAAAAAAGGGAACTAGTACTTAGGAAATAAGCCTTAATGTGCAAATATATAATGTATTATGCTATCTTGATAAATTGTAAGTCTCATGTGATGTAGTAATTTCTTTTCTTCCCCATAATTTGAGCTACCTTAACAAAAAATTGTTTATACCCTAACCTAAGCCAAGTTACAACTTTTATTAAGATCTTTTAATTTTATGCATTAATTTGTGCTAATAGTGGAGGTTTTTACTCATTAAAAGCGTATGGTATGTATTGCTATATGAGGGAATGGAATGAAACACTAACCTACTAAATATTTAAGAGATGTGAGGAAAAATGTTTGCTTTGAGAGAGTTACTTTAGGCAATGTGACATTTGCAATTACTAATAAATGTTGTAAGAAATTTGATTTTTAAGGTGCTTATATTTTTGTACTTTGCTTTCTCATAATTCTTTGGTTAAGTGTACGTGGATATTAATGCTTGAATATTCATGATATTGCTTAGGAATTTGTTGACATAGACTAGTAGATTGTCAGATAAAGTTTTTTCGATTGTCAGATAAAGTTTTTTCAATTGTCACCAAGTATTTACCAAGTATGAACGCTCTATAATGATGCCATTTTGATGTTTTTTTTGTTGTTGATGTGTTCTATTATGTTTTGTGTTCTTGCATTTTAAGTTTTTGCTTGAGGACAAGCAAAGGTTTAAGTGTAGGGACTTGATATGAGCTTGAATAGCTCATATTTAGATAGTGTTTTGTTTTTGGAATTGTGATACAATGTTTATTTTTAGTTATTTATGTTTAGAAATTGGTATCTTTTATGTTTTATGTTGTTATGCATTATTGTAAGAGTAAATGGAGAAAAGAACTAGGAAAATTAGGCAAATTGAGCAACAAAGTCACAATTCTGTCACAAGTATAATAACAATCGCGAGCACGACCCAGAAAGGAAAAAAAGAGAAAGTCAAAGAAGAAGAAAAATGTCAACATTTGAAGCTCCGTGTCCTATCATGAATGACTGAGAGAGACATTGGATAGTTATTTTTCAAAGTACACTTCAAACGGACATGACTCTATACCAAATGATGTGTACCTATGAAAGGGTGATTGAGGGTCACAATGCTTGATAAGGAAATTATAAATGGTGGTTATGCAATTCAAATTTAAAATTAAGTTTTAAAAAGGCATGAATTTTCACCAAAGGTTGTGCACCTCTAAAAGGGTGTTTGAAGAGATGCAATGTTTTGCAAGGAGTCTATAAATATAATGAAGAGGTAGAGAAAAAGAGGATTTTTTAGATAATATAGGCATATGATAGAGAGATAGAAAAATTTATCTTTTGAAGAGAAGACAAGATCAAAGAAGAATAAGAAACATTTTATGAATAAAGGATTAAGAGATCATATTTTATTTATCTTTTAATTTATCTTCTCTTCTTTGTATCATTTTGAATGATGTTTTTTAAAAACTTGAACAAGGATGTTAATATTTGTTTTTTGCTAATTAATACATATGATCTTTATTTGTAGAATTTCCTCTTAGTATCTTTTGCATTTAAGAAATTAAATGATCATTATAAGTAAGAGTATAGTTCAAGAGATATATTCTTATAGAAATCTATTAGAAATTCATTATCAAAACATACTAGAGAGATCGAGATGTTATTATAGTTGTTATAGGTTGGTTGTTATTCTTATAATATATGTTTATGATTAACTAATTCATTAATGAGATTTAAGGGCTAGAATCATTATTGCATGTTTTAGGCATTCTATTTCATGCTAAGAGAGTGATCTAGAACTCTATTCCAACTTGGCTTGCATTATAAAGATTGCATTTTAATGAAGTGAGTATTATCAAGTCTCATATTGATAATTCATATCATTAATTTTATTTGTCTTCTTTGATTATAATTAAAGTTGGTTTAATTAATATCTTAGTATTAGTATAACATTAATAGTTTAGTTTAATCACCAAATTATTAAGTATTGTAATCAAAATTGAGATCAAGTCATAGTGTGTAATAACCAATATGTTCCTTGTGGGTGATAACTCCAATTTTAGTGTTTGTTTTCAATATAATTTTATCTATTTTTATGTCTCATTTTGCATGCTTTTTGTGTTTTTAGTATTAAAATGTTTTTTATAAATTAATTAAGTTTATTTTGGTAAATTTAAGGCTTTTGGGTGATTAATTGTGTTATTTTTAATTTTGTATAGAAAAGTAGGCCAGAGCATAGCTGGGACAAAGTGTCTCAGTTGTGGCCCTTATAGAATCCCAAGATACACCATTTCACCTCAGCCGTGGCCAATGCAGCCTACAAAGAAAAAGTTAATCCAAAAGGTTGCCTCGGCGGAGAAAAAAGTGTCATAGTCATGGCCAAAGCAAAGTACTCTTTTATCTCTATATGGAATAGCTAAGATAAAAGTGTCCCAGCCATGGCCTTATGGCCACCTGTATAAAAGCTGCATAATTTTCTATTTAAAAGAAGATCTTTTGAGGGTTTTGTGCTGTAGATATTCTCTCCAGTAGTTCAGCACGTAGTTCTTTATAATTTAAGGGTTTCATACTTAGTTTTTAGAGATTTACTTGTAAATTCACTCTTTTAGTGTAGTTTTACTTTAAGAACAAACAAATACTTAGTTTTTAGCTTAGCTTATATTTCAAGTTACAATTTTCAATCAAGTTCCAGCTTGGAAAAGAAGAGGAGGAGCTTCAACTTCAAATCTACAACTCCATATAGGTTTCATAGATTCTTCTTTTATTTTTCTTATTATTTACATTATAAGCAGTGAGTAGTTGTTTTATTGTTTAGCGATCTTTGAATCCCCTAACCATGTAAAAATTATGAACTTATTTATCTTGATATATGCATGGATGTTTCTTTCTCTTGTGCTTATCTTAATATGAATGTCTTGCAAGTGTTCATGTTTTTTATCTTATAAGGTGATAAATGAATGCTTGTTGTATGTTCATATTATGCATGTTTAGTTTTACTTTATGTAAGCCTTAGTTTTGCTGGTGACTCCGAAAAGGGAGCCATTAGATTTAGGGTTAATGTGTAGTAATCTCTAAAAAAGTGAGCAAACTAAATAGGTGTTGGGTTAGGAGGCTCCGAAATGGGATACTAGCATATACCTAGGCCTTGGAATCCATGCTTATGTTCACTATTTGGAAGGCTCCGGAATGGGATATCGAATAGTGAGAATAATAGGCTTTAGAATGGGATACTAGTGTTTTAGATGGATTGACCATATCCAAGCTTATAAAATCTTATATAAAAATGAACCTTTCATGGGAAGGGGAGGATTAGATTTCCTGAGCATCGCTTTAATTCATTGTTATTATCTTTGAATTCATAATTTGCATTTTAATGTTTTGGTCATTGTTACTTGCATAGCTTTACTCCTTTAATTTCATCATTTTAATCGCTACATAACAATTAACTTAATCATCAAAACAATTGGGAATTCTTTAGCATATAATCAATTGCCATAGCTTGCACACACATACAAGTCCTTTAGGTTCAATATCTCGAAGTCTTAAAAATACTCCACTTATTACTTGTTGATCTAGTGCACTTGCTAGGGTCACAACAAGTTTTTGGCACCATTGCTGAGGAATTGGCATTGTTTATGAGTTTTGATTTTTGCTTGTATATGTTTTCTTTTTCTTATTTTATCTTTCTTTATTATTTTCAGGTAATCATGGTGCAAGACCAGATTTAGACAAGAGCAAGTAGCACCCTACAATCCTAAAATAGAGAGGACTTTACATCAAAGAATGAGAGATAATAGAGAAAACAACATGGAACCAGATCCTCCTATTGATAAATTTCCTCTTAAAGATGAATAAGTGTCAAAGGCACAGGAAGGTATGCCAGTAGATGTAGAGAAGAGATGCCTAGACAAAGGAATATTAGAGACTATACTATGCCAAAGTGGAATAAAGATTATAGGATAATTATGCTACTAAGAGGGGTACAATTTGAGATTAAACCAGCCACTGTCACTATGATACAGAGAAATTAGTTCTCCAGGTTAGATTTGGAAGATCCTACTCAGCATATTGACATATTTTTAGAGGTTAGTGACACGGTTCAAATTTTGGGTATTAGTATTGATGCAGTTAGATTGAAGTTATTTCCATTCACTTTGATTGGAAAAATGAGGAAGTGGCTTTAGATGTTATCAAGCCAGTCAATATGGTCATGGGATTAGTTGCAAGAGAAGTTTCTAATGAGATTTTTCTCTCTGACCAAAACTGCAAGTATTCGTAATAGCATAATAAGTTTTCATCAAATAAATAAGAAGCCTTTACATGAGGCTTGGGAGAGGTTCAAGAGGCTATTGAGGAGCTATCCACACCATGAGATAGTTGCTTATTAATTGATGATGACATTTTATGTTGGAGTTACACCACAGACAAGGTCACTATTGGATGCATCATCAAGAGGCTCTTTCTTAAATAAGTTACCGGAAGAAGCTTTCAATTTGTTGGATGAGATGGTAGCAAATGACTCAATAGATTACCCTTAGATCAATTCCAAGTAGGCTAGGGGTACATAATGTAGATGAAGTGGTATTAGCGAAGGCACAATTAGAGTTGCTCAAAAAGAAGTTAAGTGGGTTAAAGGTGAAAAATGTAGCTTTAGTTGTTCAAGGGAGTGATTCATATGAAAGTGGGCCATATGTTCAAAAAGGTAGAGTTGTAGGAGATGTGAATGCGGTAGGATATTATCATAGAAATGATTCTTACAGAAATACATACAATTCGGGTTGGAGGAACGATCCACATTTCTCTTAGAAGGATGGAAATTAGCATGCCTCATCTTCTTAATCGCAAGCAAGAGCCCCTTTTAACCAAAATGTTTATCACAACCACAACCAATCTTACCAACCTCAAGTAACCACTCATTACCAAACCCCATATCCACCACATCATCACCAAGGTTAGAGTTCAAATCAGCCCTAACCTCAAGCATATCACCCACTGGGTTATCAACCAAGACAACATTTGTAAGAGAAAAAGCCTAATCTTGAAGACATGCTAACTAGCTTCATGAGTACTCAACAATAATTTATGGCTAGTCAGCAACAATTTATGGCTAGTCAAGAGACAAGGTGGAAATCACAAGAATAGTGGAACCGAAATCAAGATGCTTCCATGAGGAACCTAAAAACACAATTGGGCTAACTTACAACTTCAATATCCAATAGACATTTGGGGACTTTTCCTTCAAATGTGGATCAAAAGTCTAAGGAGGAGGCCAAGGTAATTACATTGAGAAGTAGTAAAGAGGTAGCACAAGGAGAGAAAATATTTAAGTCACCTTCATCATCATCTCAATTCGAGGAGACGACACAAAAGTTAAGTGGCTCTAATCCTAGGGTAGAGGTAAATGTAGATGCTCTTATAATTGACAAAGGTAAAAGTATAGTAAATCCTAACATTGAGGATCTTGGCATGAATAGGTTGCCATTTCCTGCTATAGCTAGGAAGGAAAAGAAAAATGAGCAATTAGCTAGGTTTCTAGAAATGTTCATGAAATTGCACATTAATTTACCTTTTTTCGAAGCTTTAGCTCATATGCCCAACTATGCTAAATTCATGAAAGAACTTTTTTGTAATAAAAATAAATTAGAAGGGTGTCAGTGGGTATGCCCTAGGCCATATATTTGGTTCCTTAAGTAATGCCACATTTCATTTTATAAAATTAGATTTTCTTCATGTTATTATATTTTAGTATGTTAGAATATAATAATGTTTATAAATAACAATTCAATGTTATTTTTGGCTATCCCTGGTTATTTATCCTTAAAAAGAATAATGATAAATAAATACTAGTACAAATTTGATTGATAATCATGGGATGATTATATATGGTGATATAAATCAAACTTATAAGTATTTTTTGGAGAACAGGGTACTGGATAACCTCCTATGAGATACTACATAGGTTATTGTCATTAGTGATGTTATAATAGTTATGTTATCGATCCTTAGACCTAAGATTATCATTGTATCCTACATGAGGAACATTATATTTTGACATATCAAACATTATCTTTAATTAGATAATAATAAAGGTTATGATTGGACATGATAAGAATCATGTAGAGGATAGTGAATAATCAAGATGAAATTTATCCCTCTCTTATGAGAGAGATATCTATTGGGCCCCTCAATAATTCGGACTAAAAAATGCATGGCCATGCTCAAATGAATTGATGGAGCAATCAATGTCATTTGATATTATCAGTCTACTTAGTGATCGAGAAATTTTATGTTTGAACTAGAAAAAGTTTGACATGGACCATGACTTATGTTCAAATAAGATATCATATGACAAAGAGATTATAACATATTCTATTAGGTTAAAATCAAAGTTTCGATATTCATATTATTTGGGTAGTTGTAATGTCTTGATAGAGGCCGCTTAGGACTTATGGGCTTATGATGGGATTGGGGTCCACGGCCAACATAATATGAACCTATTAGGTCGCACACATAGAATGTAATGAATGGACTAAGGGTTATTCAGGCATTTCAAATTTTATTTTATGATAAATTAAAATTCGAAATAAATAAATAAATAAAATAAATGAATATTAATTAAGATTAATATTATAATTCTTATTTTAAATAAGAAATAAAGTTTTTCTTATTTTAATAAGAAATGCGGGCCTGACATTCTCTCTCTCTAAATTAGGGTTGGATCAAATATATATATGATATGTATGATTTAGAACCCTAAGAAGACATACTAAAAGGGTGAGATGTCATCCTTGAGAAAGTAAAAAAAATCATTTTTCTATGTTACCCTAATCACCAAGGAAGGGAGCTAGCACTTCAGGCGAATCCATTCGTTGTGTTCGAGTGTGGATACTAATAGAGCTAGGGTGTTCATTTCATGTGAGGAAGCACTTACTAGACAATTTTACACTTTAAGAGGTTAGTAATCGTTACTTTCTCTTCATTGAGTCAATTGGATCGCATGGATCCTGGTGGGTTTCTTATATCTGCTACATTTTATTTTATTTTTCCTTTGTCGAAACCCAATAGTTTTCACATTATGCACCTATAGACACCAGTTTCATCAAGTTTTGATTCATAAGTAAAAAAGGTACATTTGATATTAACTAACTCGTCTTTATAGTTCAAATGGCTCTAAAATTATATGAGATTGGTATTATGAGTTGTGGGTATGAGAGATGAATTATTAATGATTGTTTTAATTTTATTTATGTATATATATATATATATATATATATATATATATATATATATAGTTATTTAGCATAATTTATTAACTTGTTTTAGTAAGATTTATGTATATAGGTAGTAGGCATACTTTGTATGAATTTAGGAATGAAAATGTGTATGTGCACACATGGGATGTATGCATGAGAATAATAACGCAATGGTGATGCGAATGTATAATATTTAGTTATGCTCATTGTATATGTGAGGTACATAAAAAAATGTGAACCAATAGGAAACGTATATGGAACTTTCTTTATCTTTTTGAGTAATAATGAATAAATAAGAGAGAATATGCATGGTAGTGTAGTGATAAGAGGATATACATAACTTGTAAATGATGATGAGAAAAAAGAGATGGATAGAAAGGAATAATGAAGTTTATATATTATAAACTAAACAACGACCCTTCTTTAAAAAAATGTATACGATGATACTGGTTGCTCATGTGTAATAAATATAATGGTGATGAATATGTGCGGATGATGATATGATGATTCTCGGGTAACTTGATTTGATTGATGTATACATGTTGCTTTGGCATGATTGCTAAATGCCTAATGTTGGGTTAAGAGAAATGGGATATTAATTACCTATTGTAGCTTTGTGAACTAATTTTGTTCAGGATTAGCCTAGTTTTTCTAAGCCATTATGCTACCGAAATCTCTGTACAAATTGCTATAATATCTAATAAACACTTTAGATATTACGCTATGACTAAACTGTGAAATTTTACATTATACAGGATATGGACCCTTAGTACTTAATATGGATGATACTCGAGCAGGCCGCCCGCTACCTAATTTTAGGAGAGGTTTGCATGTTGCCTAGCAGGTTCATGTTTAGGCATTTGCTGACACAATTAGGGTTAATAGATGAGGCTAATGCATTGATTGCATGAGTCGGGTGGACACACTTTTACTCAAGGGCTTATAGGACCTATCCAAAAATGATGAGGCAGTTCTTAGCCACTTTCAAGTACTTAGGGAATCAAAGGCCACATGAGGAGGAGGGGTTCATTACCTATCGCATCCAGGGGCACCTGATGTCCATGGCACATAGGCATTTCACCCAAATCTTGGGGCTACCCATGGAAGAGAATGTGACTAGGACTAAATGGTCCGCTATAGCAGAGATGTAGGGAGCTATTGCCCAACCAGATGTCCCATCTATGAGGTAAATGGCAAAGTCTACTATGTTATTATCTCAGCTATTATATTATTTGCACAGGGTCTTTTCCTGCTCCTACTTAGGAAGAATGAGCAACCTAAGTTCTATTATGGTAACAGAGATGTATGGTTTGTGGGGCATAGTGGTAGGTAGGTAGATAAATCTAAGTCACGCCATCTTAGATCATATCGAAGCAACTCAGTGCCACCCAGGTGGTGTGACAGTCATTAAAGGGTTGGTCACTAAGCTACTCCTAGTCAAGGGCATGCCAGAGGCTATGATGGGATGATTTGCATGATAGGGCATATACTTAGATAGAAAGACTATGTATGACATGCATATAGGTGGAGAGGATGATGCCGCACCTGACAAGATTAGGTTGATGACTTTATAAGAGATGGATGTAGCTTTCCATCAGGGTAGGGGGTACCAAAGCATGAGCAATAACCCCCACATCATGAGTAGGAACCTGGCGATGATCAACAAATAGAGTACATTTTTGGGCCAGGGCATATAGAGGTGGTCCTATTTATGGATTATTTTACAAGTGAGGCCAGTCAAGAGCCAACAACACCACCCATTATATAGGATTTCCCTACTTTCTAATAGGACTTATGGTTATCCTAGTGCATCATCGTCATCAGTCCCACCTCTACCTTAGCAGGCAGCTCCATAGGATGATATCTTGGAGGGTATTCAGAGTTTAATAGTGACTCAAACGGCTATGGTAGCAGATATATGGTATACACCAAGAGCAAACCCAACAACATAAGGTGTACATGAAGAGGTTCGGTAACCTTGATGCCTTCCAGCAGCAGTTCATGATTAGTCTAGCCAAGATGGGGATAGGGGTCGATAATATGGATAAGAGTGTGCAGCAGGACATAGAGTGCATCACGACATTAAAAATCACCCTACTTATTGTCAATAAGACCGTTAAGGAAGCCAGGGATAAGATAGAGAAAAGAATAGACAAGCTAGATGCTGACTATAGGGCACATATGACAACCATAGATGGGATAGTTTTAGGTCATCTGATGGCATAAATGACTGCAATGGTAGGTATTCAAGAAGAGTTGGATTGCCTCACAAGATATGTTAATGAATTCCTCTATCCTATCGCTGTCCAACCACCAGGGCCTATATAGCCAGGTCCATCCACTTCTCAGGCATCGAGGCCACCATACTACAGGCACGGTTCTCAATCCCATTCTCCATCGGAGGGTCCCACAGACTATAGCTTGCATTAATGCTCCAAGATTTTAGGGAGATGATCTCTTTACACATATACCACACACATATATAGATTTGAACATTTGTTATGAGATTTTTATATTTTATTTTTGTTACATTTTGGATATTTATATTGTCTTTACAGTTTGGATATTTGTCTTAAATTTATAAGGATTATTCTTTTAAATTTGCTTTGAGTTTATTATGCTTTTTCCATGATTGACATAGGTTATTAGATTATAAAATGCCTAATGCTATAAATCGATATTGCTTGTTAACAGGTTAAGCATGTTTTTAAGATGTCCCCTTTACAGGACAAAAGTGATCAATTGATAATGGATTGTTTGTTACAATCCTAAACAGGCAGTGACTTTAACAAAATTTACATGTCATCTTGCTAAGAGAAAGAGGAAAAAGTAGACATATGCAATGAAAATGAATGTAAAAATAAAAATGAATAATTCTTTTAGTGGACCATGCAGGGGGCAACTAGCCTTAATCTAACTTTTCAACACTACAAATGTAGGACAAATAAGATGTAACTAATTACACAACAAAATGACCATTGCAGTCCTATGAGATGGCACTCCCTTTGCTATAGAGGGCAACTGGTCATAGGAGTCAATTCCAGATCCAAGCCACCCTATCTAAATTTTTTTTGCAAATCAAGGTGCAAATGCAGAAGTAGAATTGCCTCAGAACCAGATAGCATGCCATGGAGTGGCATCACTAACCAAACAAGTCTTTTTAAAAAGAAAACAAAGAGATAACCTCTTCAAAGATTAACATATCGATAAACTGATGCTAACGACCCAACCAAGGGTTAATACATCGACAAACTAATAGTAACAACCCATCCAGAGATTCACTACCTCAGATGGTATGTGTCATTTTTCAAAGGTTAACATATCGACAAATTGATGGTAATTACCTAACTGAGGGTTAACACATCAACAAACTAATGGTAACGATCCATTCAAAGATTCACTACCTCATATGGTATTTGTCTTTTATCAAGGGTTCACACATCAAAAAACTGATTGTAATGACCGAACCAATTGTTAACATGTCGACAACCCATCCAGAGATTCACTACCTCAGATGGTGCATGTCTTTTATCAAGGGTTAACACATTAATAAACTTATGATAATGACCTAACCTAGGTTTAACGAGTCAACAAACTAAAGGTAACAACCCATTCAAAGATTCATTACCTTAGATGGTATGTGTATTTCATCAAGGGTTCACACATCAACAAACTAATGGTAATGACCTAAACAAGGGTTAATACATCGACAAACTAACGGTAATGACCCATCTAGAGGTTCACCATCTAAAATAGTACATTTCTTTTATCAAATGTTAACACATCGACAAACTGATGGTTACAACCCAAACAAGGGTTAACACATCAATACACCAGCGATAACGACCCATTTAGAGATTCCCTATCTCAAATGGTATAAGTTTTTAATCCCGACCAAGCCTTCTTAAGAATCAATTAGGGAGATCTCCTCCTCAGGTAAGTATCTCTCTCTCCTACTTTGAACTTTGGCTCGTGTAGACTCTTATATATATTAGCCTCTCCAAAGTTCGGAGCAACTGGAAGCACTACGTCCTAAGAAGGCTTTTATCAGGGTTACCTAATAAGGAAAATTACTCCTTTAAAGACAGTGAATCGAGGAAGATGGATCCTTTTTATGTTGGAAACTATTTTTGAAAAATGTTTTAAGGTATTTTGTATTTGATTTGAATAGCCGAGTGGCACAGAAGGTTAAACAATAAGAAATACCATTAATTAGGGACTTTAAATCAAGTTACGAAGGTTTAAGAGCCCTGTACATCTGTGCATTTATAGCCTGTATGCCCTTGTACACTAAGAAGAATCTCATCATTTAACCTAATGTCAAATTTTACCCATTTTTGTAATGTATGGCCTTGCACAAAGAGTGTACACTCGTGCATTTCAAAGAATCTTTCCTTTTCATACAAGTTATCCTACTTTTTGAGTGTACACCTATACACTTAGGAAGGTACAACTGTACACTTAAAAGTATGTGGTTTCTTCCATAATGGAAGTGGGCAAGTAGAGCACTGCTTGAGTGTACACCCGTACACACCCATGTTCACACTCGTACACTCACCTTTATATAAGCTTTTACTCGGGAAGTTTTAAAGAGCTTGGTCAATTTGGAAATTGAGAGTATAAAAGCTAGTATAGATTTCATTAAAGGTTTTTTTGAAAGCTTCCAAAAAGCTTTCAGAGAGTTTTAAGCAAAAAGGTGATCATTGGCATTTTGCTCTTGATTTTTCAACTATTTCTTGATTGTTCCAACGTAATAAAGGGTCCACAAATCTGATGTTCAATAGTCTAATCGAGTAAGTATACTAAAGTTAATATAAAAAGTATTTTCTCCTCGATTCAGTTTCAAACAGTATAAAATCTATATATTCATCATTTTAAATGTTATAATTTTTATTTTCTAATTTATTGATTGTCATTGTCAAAGATCTATCTTAGCTGTGTGATAAAAATTATTAGGTTGTTGCTTTTAAATTACCTTTTGTCAATTTTAAAGTCAGATTTTTAAAAAAATATGTTATTTTTGTTCTTTTGTTAATCCTTTTTCGCTCCCTTTTGGATATGTTGTTGACAAGGATTTTATTTTAAAAAGGGAAAAGAAAACTAATTGTTATCACATCGATGCAGCCGTGCATAGCTTAATGAACACCCGTGCATTACATGATGTACGATCCAAAATATATTTTCTTGCTTTTTAAGGTAAAAGAGTTGACTGCATGTCGTCGAATGCACCTCAGTGCATTTTTGACATACATGCTAGATTTTTGTTTCTATCCTTATTTATTTATTTCACTTGATTTTTTTAAATATATTATCTTTTTTTGTTATTACTAATATTTTTGTTAGTTGTTGTTGTTGTTGTTGTTGTTATTATTATTATTATTATTCCTGTGAATAACCTTTTTTGTAAGCATAATTGGGCAAGTGCTCTAGGTAAGTTCAAGATCCTTTCTCTTTACTATAAAATACTTTTTTGAACCGTTAATGAAAAATGTCACAAAAATATTTATAGTAAAAAATTGGGATGTTTCATTAATAAAATCGGACCAATGTCTGCATTTTGCCCAAGAAATTTACATGTAAATATTAGCTTTAATAAAGTAAATGATTTTGCATATAATTAAATAACATGGGTCATTTCTTAAATAAAATTTGGACTGGCAAGTCCCTGTCTTCAAACTCTCGCAATGAAATGCTTCTTCAATAATCCACATGTGAATATCAAAATTCTCATCTAAAAGGTCATAATGAATTATTCGATTTATAGATGTGCCATGATTTATTGCGTTCCTACGTGATTGGGTGCGCCTTTAATTTTATTAGTTGCTCTAATCTTGCATGAAACAAAAGGGATAACATGATTAATCCGAAAGTCATTATGTCATACTTAGCAAAGGTAAAATAAGAGCGAAGTTTCAAACCATTTCTGGGTTTTTGGCCTCACAAGGTTGGAACACACTTTTTTCCAATATTATTTTGGGTGTCGAATCTTTACTATCAGCCTTGTGGTTCCCAACAAAATGCCTTCTGGCTATCGATTGTTTGCAATGGGATAAGAACATTTCAATGTGCTATCTCATACCTTTCGAGGCTTAAGATTTGGCAAGTTGAGTCAAGTCTCTTTCCTATCGTGAAGTGACTGTCGGTCTGGGATGGGAACCTTAACCTGATCTGTCCCTAAAAGTGGGATCGAATCACTAAAGGACAAAGTTTTCCTCACTCGAGCTCGAAGTTCCCTTGATTTCGGGGGTGAATTTGGGTGTCATTGGAAAAAAAGAGAGTGGCGCGTCAACAATACCTTTCGGTTTCTCAAGAGTAATATGGGCAATTAAGCCTGACATCTCAATAGGTGTAGTCTAAAGCATGTCACTTCTTCTTGTCTCTTCTTGCTAGATTAAAGAATGTGCCTTTTCAAGAGAACGAAAAGGAGATATGCCAATAACTTGAACTCTCAATTAATCAAATTCAAGGTTTAAACCAACCAAAAAATCATAGACTCGCTCCTTTTCAAGTATATTTTGAATTAGTACTGCATCACCAATACATTTGGCTTAAAAAGCATGATAATAATTCAGTTCCTGCCATAAAATGTAACACCCTACATTCATTCACAATTTCCATATACTATACAAAATCAATATATAGTCAATCATATAATATTATCTACTTATACAATAATAACCATAATTTTTTTTACATGTTAGACACTAAATACAATTTTAACTGCCTCCACTTATGCGATTCCAACAATCTTTATATACATGCTCTATTGATCTTCCTTCTTCACGTCCCAATTTCCTATTCCTGCATGCTAAGCAACTTTTTTGCCTGGTGGTGGATACAACTACACAAAATTTAATCTAAAAAAAATTATTTATTTATTTTATTTATATTATGGTTGTATTTATTTCCTTATTTATCTCATTATATATATATATATATATATATATATATATATATAATACAACTTTGTCCATGTTACTTATATACCCATATTTTTTTTCTTTTTCTTTTTCTTTTTTCTTCTGTTACTTGATCTTTAGTACTATTACAATTCCATAATTAATACCTTTATATTGTTACTTAACTTTTTACTAATCTTATATCATCAACATAACTATTTTATTTACTCCTTTCCAAACCCAATTTATGATTTCATCTTATTACACGTTTTTAATTATGAAATTCAACTTCTGAATTCATATGAAACTTATTTCTCCATTCATTGCTTAATACTTTATTATATTTAATTCCTTAATTCCCCATAACTCAGTTATTCTTTATGTTACCCTCTTTTTGCTTTTTACGTAGTCTTTAAATTTAATTTGCTTTCTCTATATAACACTTAGACTTTGTATGTTGCTAGCTTACCATTTAAATTTCTTATTTTGGTCGAATTGATCTTTTGCTATCTCCTTTCTCATATTGACTATTTCACTATTTGTTCTTTAAATTAAAATTTATTTTCCCATTACTCTTTTATACCAACATAAATTTTGAATTTATCTTCTTATATCCATTTTATTTTTCCAAATTTTTCCATTTAGATACCGATTTACAATGTCATCCCGTACTTATAGTTTCATCATTTTATTTAAACTCAAATTTTAGCCCCTTATCCCTTAATTAAATTCATATTCAATTTTTCTTTACTAAACTTTTAAGAGATTTTTACTTAACTGAAAAATTACAATTAAACCACTAACCTTTTACTTGTCACGTTTGACTTTATTTATTTTTCACTTTTGACTTAGTTTCCCTTCATACTTATTTTTCCTTAATTAATCTCACTTATTCCTTTACATTGATGGAAAAGTTCAATTTGATCCCTATAATTTCTTTTTGCTTCATTTTATGCTAATTAACTTCAATTTTGATCAAATCGAATTCTTTCTACCTCTACTTCCATTTAATTGGCAAACTTCCATTTTGATCCTTAGAATTTGACTTTTATTTTAATTTTACCAAATTGATTTTAATTTTGACTAATTTAACTTTCTTTGACTTTTAATTTAATTTAAGTCCGTAAATTATATTTTGATCCCTCTAAATTTTTCTCAAGATGTCAAATTACAATTTAGTCCCTTAACTTGCATTTATTTACAATTTTAACCTTTTCACCCATTTACTCTGTGAGGATCAAATCATGGCCCCAACGGGATTATAGTAATTTAATTAGGATTAAGGTTTAATAAGGAAAAATTTGATTATTTGGTATTATTGAAGTTAAGTCACATTAAGGGTATATTGGTAATTATACACAGGAGAATTGGAGTGTAGCTAAAATAGTAAAGAAGGATGCAATTGAATTAAATAAGACGCTTTGGAGTTGAACGTTAAGAAAATAAGTTTTAAGGGGTTAAAATGTATATGGGCATTTTGGAAATTTCTCTTTGGGAGATATTTACTCCACTAACTCTTGTATTTAGCTTCTTAAAGAAGGAACCCTTGGGCATTTTGGATGTGGGGATCGGCTAAGACAAGAGAGTTCTCTCTCTCTCTCTCTCTCTGGTTACGGGATAAAGAAGAGAAACCTAGGGTTTTGGTGTTTCAACCTTATGAAGTTAATGTTTTCCTCTCATGGATCTCTTCTTTATGTTTGATTTAATGGAACTAAGGATGTATAGAGAGATGATATATCATGTATGTTATCTCCATATACAAGAAGAAGAAAGGAATCAAGAGTAATAAGGCATGGATCAAGTAAGTAAGGGAGGCTTCAATGTCAGATACGAGATTCATTGTTTTGGGATGGTTACTGTGCATGTTTTCCCTATCACATTGTATATGCTTTGATAATGAGATTAAGGGTTTAATCTAATAGGTGTTGATGATTATAACATGATTAGTAACCTAAATGATCATGTAAACAAGTGGGGAAGTGAAATTTAGGGTTTAATTCATGATATGCATAATCGGGATTATGGGTTTACTTCATTTCTTCCCATGCATGGCCACTCACCATGTTTGTCCTTGATGTACACGGCCAAGTGATGTATTCTTCTTCTCCCACCCATGGCCATGTGATGCTTTTCTCCTTCTCACCCACGGCCATGCAATGCTCTTTTCTTCTCACACATGGCAAGGCATGTGTTTCCTCTTGGAGACACATGGCCAGGTATGTGTTTCCTCTTGGAAACACACTGCCACGTGTGTGTTTCCTCTTGAAAACACATGGCCACATGTGTGTTTCCTCTTGAAAACACATGGCCACGCGTGTGGTCCTCTTGGAAACACACGGCCATGTGTGTGGTCCTCTTGGAAACACACGGCCACGTGTGTGGTTTCCTCTTGGAAACACACGACCACTCATACCTTTATTTACAGGAATGCACAGCCAAATGATGTTTCACTTCTCATTGCACACGGCCACTCACTATTTTTCTTGGAAATGCACAACCGATTACCCTTGTCCTTGCTATACACGGCCAATCATAACCTATTGTTTTTCTTATTGCATAGCCATATGTGCTTCTTGTACACATACTATTAAACAATAATCACCCATAATCATAAGTTTGGCGATATCTAAAGTTATTAAAAGAGTTACCTAAGCAAGATGAATAAAGTTAGTCGTAAATGTAAGGATGATGATTGCTCACTAAGTAATGCTTAATATGTAAGTTAAATACTAATGGATTAATAGATTATGAAAGCCGATATTCTATGTTAAAGTCTATAGAGTTATAATTTAGAAAAGTAAGACCGTAAGATGAAGCATTATCGAAAGTTAGATGACATGAAGGGCATGGTAAGAGAAAGTAAATGAAACTAAGTTGTAAATAATCTAAGCTACCAATATGCTATTATAATAGGATGACGATTGAATTAAGCTATAAGTTACCCAAAGGTACATAAGGCATGATCCTTTAATTTAGGAACCTCCACACATATAGAGAGCATGAAACATAAAGTAATTAAACATATTGAGTTAAGTAATGATGGTTCACTTGAACTCTAAACTAGAGGGGCTTGCATATGGCAATGTTAATATGAATTATAATGCAACAAGGTATGATAAGGCCTAAAAAGCATCGAACTGAGAACAACATGAGGCAATATAGTAACTTAAATGATATGTTATGCAATGTGTCTTATAAAATCAATATAAGGTATGCACTAGGTCAAAGAAGGGTTTTATCCAAAATACTATGATTTAACCTAGTGATAACAAGAGAATAGATGTAAGGTCGCATATCCGGGTTAAAAGAAAGGGAACATCAC
Organism: Excoecaria agallocha; assembly: GCA_037975025.1. Lineage (NCBI taxonomy): Eukaryota > Viridiplantae > Streptophyta > Magnoliopsida > Malpighiales > Euphorbiaceae > Excoecaria > Excoecaria agallocha. Next base: position 60,141,297 of record CM075810.1, on the reverse strand, counting down.
ATACTATGTTAAATTATGAAATCATACAGGCTTGGTTATACTCCAGGTCATAAGAAGAATTAATGATTAGTAGTAATGTGTAATAATCTGCTCATTGTTTGTTTATGCCTATAATACAATATGATTAGCACAAGAGTATCCATAGTGTGTTAACGACTAAGATGAAATGACCTCACACCACTTACCTAAGCATAAAATGTTATAAGATGAAAAATACAAGATGATTGAAGTATATACGACAATGTTAAAGTGTATAACTTGTTATTCCTACTCTGGCGAATCATTAAAGTGAATTCAAGGGAGTAAATGTGGCATCAACCTTAAGCTGTAAGAGAACCTACTTATTTTATTATATGGATCATAAATGCTTGAGTTTCTTTATATATGTGTGTGTGTGTTTATGGAATGATATTAATAAGTGTAAGATTAGGGAAATTATTCCCAGCAAGCAGCAACGAGGTATGTCATCAAGAACTCTCTATGAGTTATGTAAGTACTATATATTGTATAATTGATATGAGCATGCTATGATGAGTAGCTTAATTTAATATATGATCAAGTATGAGTAATGAAAGTATGTATTTACATGATTTTAACTACATATATATGTATATGTGCATGTGGACATGCATAATGCTAGTTGTGAAATATCACATGCTATTATTAATTTCATAAACCTGTGACCATCATGATATGAATGAAAGAAAGTTGATACAACTATATGATCATATGATAGCTTCCCAATGCACTGGCCTAGAGCTCAATATTACGGTATGATAAGAATAACGTGCACTCTTATATGAATGATGGCATTAAGTATATATGTTGTATTAAGTAAAGAAAAGTATGTTGAACCAAAATTGATGTGGTCGTTGATGAAAGGAATGATATGCATTCTTCTATGAAAAGTGGCTTTAAGCCAAATGATGTGCTAAGTAAAGAGGAATATGTTAAACAAAGATGTCATAAAAGTTAAGCCTGCGGGTCTTAGTTCGGTTGTGGATTAGATAGGCATGCCTAAATGGATACAGTCGCAGCTGCCATAGCTGACCCCATTTGGGTCTTGTTCCTTAATGGAACCATCATTTGACCCCGTTTGAGTCCATAGTTTGTTCCTTACTGGAACCATTGCTTGACCCCGTTTGGGTCCATTGTTTGATATCTTCGGATATCCATAATTTGATATTTTCGAGTATCCATTGCTCCCATTATCCACCTTTTGAACTAGTACTTACGCAAGCTATTAAAGATGATAAAATATACACAATATAAAGTAAAACATGCATCGATTGCTCTATTTATGTGATGTAAGCATGAGAAATGACCTATTATTTGATTCTTTTAAATTCTTTTGACTATAAATTGTTTTATGAAATGAAATGTTATGCTTTGTAATGCATGATTGAAATGTCACACTTCAATTAAAGAAGATTCCTATATGAGTATCGGTATGAGACGGTTCCACCGATGGGATTCCACAGAGATTATATGAACCCTAAAGCATACACTAATGTACTAGAAGTTATATGAACTATAACATGCGTATTAAGTTTCATGTACTCTGTTTATAAAATGCATACATGTGACATTAAGACTTTGTCTTATAATCTTGATATGCAATGCTTGTTCCTTATGATCACCCGCCACCCTGTCAATCTGTCTATTTATATATAAATTTTTATACACAGGTAGACATAATGATAACATTCATTTAACCAAGTGCAATGCATGACATAGAATGATGCTTGTAAGAGAATCAGGGTACCTTGCTAAGATAACATGAAAGATGTAGAGTTTGTGAATCTCATATGAGAATTATATGATATATGTGAAGTAATTATGCCTAACAGGACTAATTGTAGAGCTATATGACTTAAGTACGCCTTTATATTATGAATTAATGTCGATTGCCTATCTTAGGTGACAATGTGATTTAAAGTAATAAGTGGAAATCTTATGCCATTAATAACTATGATGTCTAGCCTATTGATTAAAAAGGATTATAAGATGCATGATTTATACTAAGTTAAGTAAAGTAAAGGGTACGATGATGGTGATAGTGATGAATGGCTAAGCTTTTAGGAAGTGAGAAAAGTTTCGTAACGCATTCAATTATTCTAAACATGATACCCATTAGTAAGTTTGAAGACTCTCCTAAGAATGTTATTTATGAAATGAAGAATATGATAGACTCATATGTTATCCTGTGTGATTGTGAAAGTTTTATACATGTATGTGATGGATTGTGGAAAGAGGATTATCTTTATATATAGATATAGATGGAGTTTTGTTCCCCACTAAGATTTATAGCTTAGCACGGGTTTGTTTATTTGTGTAGGTTTTAAGATAAGCTGTAGAGGATCGGGCAAGATGCAGTTGCCTTGAGGAATTCAGGATACCTGAAGGCCATTTTTATTATGATTATTTATTGATAAGCTTCATTATTTTATTATGGAATGTAATAATGGCCTGTGTTATTATTATTATTTCTACATGATCTTTTTGAGGTTTATGATAATGATTGATGATTATCCATAGTTAAGGAATTAGGGTATTACATACTCAATTTAATTTCTTTAACCAATATATTATTAAAAAATTACAGTTTTACCCTTGCTCTTTCATGTAATTACCTTTTTAAGTCTATTAACCATATTTTTCCCTTTAATGCTCATGCAAAATTTTCTTTATGCACAATTTACATTTTGGATCTTATTTTCTTACATAATTATGATTTTACCCTTGTTAAGTAATGTGTTATAGTTTTCATTCTATTTCTAAACCAATTGACTATATGATATTCTTTATACTTATTTTGCATTTAAATTTTCGTTTTCTTACCTTATTACTGTTTTTGCCCCTACTTAACCCGTTAACCTTATTTTTCCATTTATTTATTGTTTATGGACATTTGGGATTTCTTTAATGTTATAATTACCCTTTTAACCCAACACACATGTAAAATTATAACCTTGCCCTTAGTGGTGGGAAATCATGAACTGGATAAGCAAAATAGTAAATTCAGTACACTAGAGGGAGCTTATAGTCGGGGTACGATACCGTTCTCCTGTGCAGTCATATAATAAGCTGGCTAAATAATATTTTCAGTATAATAACAGTCATAATATAATAATATCGTGGGGTAACTGCCCCAATTGCTAGCCATACTATCCTAAAGTTTTGTATCACCCACTGAACACTAAGAGCATTATTCAATTTCATATCACATAAAATATTTATCACATCATTTATTCTTATCATATTATGTTAACCACATTGTACTTTTAAGTGCATTCACATGAACTCATTAATCATGGATTTCGCACATATATGTTTATAGCCAATACAATATGGCTAACTCATGTCATCCATAATACATATACCATTCGACCACCAAGTAAAATCACATTTCCAAAATATTTGTTTCTCAAATTTCATACTATGCATAGTTTTATATCCATTTTAAGCCATAATTTAATGAATATGCCAAATTCACATAGAAATTCTTAAGTTCCATTTCTTTTCACCATTATGTAACCATTACATAATTTGATACACTTCTCATTTTTCATTCTCATTAACATTATTTCATTCCATATGTTTTAATTTGCCTAGTTATCATTAAGTACCCAATTAAAAGTCAAATTACATTAAGGTACCCTAAGGTACCTAATTCGGTCACTTTGGTTTCTTTCTCTTTTTATTCAATTTCTTCACTAATTTTAGTTTCTAGTGTCTTAACTTAACATTATAACAAGTTATCTTAATTTGTTTCACTATTACACATAATTTAGTATAGTGACATAATATAGTTTTCATACTAATCATTATAGTTACGTATCATTTAAGGCATCATTTAACCATAGTATATTTATTCCTTGAAATATTAATCAATTTATGAAGAATTTACCAATTATCATCAAAATACCCCATGACTCCACCTAAGGTACAATGCGGCCTCCACACTTTTTCTTACTTATAAATCCATTTCTTCTTAATTCTAGGGTTATTTCATATTAATTCATCATTCGATTAAGTTATATTAAGTTATTCCACACTTTTTCTTACTTATAAATCCATTTCTTCTTAATTCAAGGGTTATTTCATAATAATTCATCATTCCATTAAGTTATATTAAGTTATTCCACACTTTTTCTTACTTATAAATCCATTTCTTCTTAATTCTAGGGTTATTTCATAATAATTCATCATTCCATTAAGTTATATTAAGTTATTCCACACTTTTTCTTACTTATAAATCCATTTCTTCTTAATTCTAGGGTTATTTCATAACAATTCATCATTCGATTAAGTTATATTAAGTTATTTCACAATTTCATTACATTACACTTATAATTTCATAATGTCATATCATTATGTACTAATGTCACATCATTATGTACTCATAGTCATTACTATATTTATTCATTTATTCAAGCTTAATTTATTCGAATGATGTTTCTCTAATTTAATATAGCCCATTTTATGCTTAAATTGGTAGTTAACATCATTTAATCATTTTTCTCTTCATTATGTTCATTTTGACCATGGTTAGTCTTCTTACTTAATGTTGGATTTCTCTTTAATTTCATACTTATTTCACTATAATTCATCACTTTATTAGGTTACTTTAAATTATCCATCATTATTTCTCAAATTCCTATAGTTACATAAGCTAATTTCTATAAGAAATTCAACATTCAAATGAAATTAAGTGTAGAGAATGTATCCACTAACCTTTTTTGAGCTTAAATCCATCTAATCTTTCTCTCTTACATTCCACTTCCTTGATTTTCCCATCCTTTTATTTTTCTTCTTCAAGCCAAATGCTCCATGGTGAATTTTCACCAATTTCTTCCTTCCTTTACACAAAATAACTACATAAACAGACTCTCCACACCCTAATTCTCCTATTAAAACCCTTGAATCAATTTAAAAATATCAAATACACTTACCTCAATATTTCATACATAATTTTCTCTACTTGATTTCCATCACTTATTTCACTCCAATTAAACTCTATAGGTGGTTAGGGATAAATTTAGGGCTTTAAAATTATAGGGGACATGAAATTTAGTAAGTATTTGGTAGAATTTAACTAGAGAAAATAAAATAAAATAACATGAAAGAATTGAGAAGAGAGAAACGGCTGGAGCAGGAGAGAAGCTAGGTGATAATGCTGGAAATTTCTAATATTTTTAGCTTATATACTCATGTAGATTGGGCCAGATCAAGGCCAACCATTTTGGTTCACTTTAATGGCCCATTTCCACTTAAATAAGCCAAATTTTAGCCCAAATAAATTCCTTCATCCATTCCTATGTTCTATTAAATCTATAATCCATTCCACTACCCTTAAAATGATAAATCAGGCCTCTACATAAATTTTTAGGTCAATCAAAGATCATTTTTAGTCTGATTTACCCAAGGCAGTTCGATATGCAAAAATTCAATATCACCGAAAATTTTATTTTTTGTACTTATATATTATACATATTATTTAATGTAGGACTGTAATTTTTTATATGTTTAAAGGTCATTTGCTATTTTTAAATTTTCACTGACATCTTAATCAATCCCTTTTTCGGTTTCCAGACCACTTTTCTGAAACTAGTGTTACCATTGTTAGAATGCTTCAAGATTTTACCCCCTATGCATTAGGGTGTTCAAAAACATCTAGTTAAAATTTTAGCTCATTCCGACATCGTTTCTATGTAATTTTAGTTTTGATGGCCTGAGTAGCATGTTTGAAACCCGAAATCCCGAAACTGCCAAAATACTTATTTCTCACTTCCAATAGTTTATTTCGATTATTTCTAACATATTTATGCAATTGAAATAATTTTTGAAGATCAGTACACAAATCTCGAGTTCGGTCAAACTTTCAATTAACCCTTTTTACGGTACCGAGGAAAAACTTTTCTATCTCGTTTAAGGGTCGATCTAAATTCATTTTCTTCTCTAATTGTACCACTGGACTCCGTTTAACATCTATTTTTGTATTCTGGTGTTAACTCAATTTTTCCACCAGGTCACCCATCGTCGAATTTTCCTGGACTGAGCACATTTGACCTTTATACACCTTAAAATTTTTTTGTCCTGTTAAACTCTTATTACTCCAAAAATTGTCCTATGGCTACTTTCTATGTTCTAGAATCTACCAGAAATGTCAAACCCCAGTTTTGGGGCGTTACAGGTCTCCTCCTCTAATAACAATTTCGTCATCGAAATTTACTCAAATAGTAAGGTAACGCACATTACTAGCTTATAATTTCCTTAAATTTCCAAGTTGTCCTTTCCATGTCATGACATGTTTCAAATACTTGATGAATAATATCTTGCTGCTATATATATCATCCTTACTATTATAGGCAGTTATTTTGTGTAACAGAGAATTTACCATCATTTCCTACTTGTAGTCGATAGATAATGAAAGTCAAATATTCTTTATGTCCTTATGTGTCCTTTGCTTGCTATAACTGAATAAACCCATGTTCTGTGTCAATTTCAAACATCATATCCTGAACTATAGTCAACCTAGCACTTATTGTCATTAAGGTCTTTAATTTTGATCTTCTTTTATCTATATATTACATTTATTCACTGTATCTGTTTTGAGTCTAAATCATGTTTTAACTACAAATGCTATTTCCTAGGCTATAGTTATTACTATGCCTATAATAGAGTTGGCCCAAAACCACTAGTATAGCAAACTTGCCCCCATCCCAGAAAATGCAGAGGGTGTAATCATATGACTACCCGAATAGTCAGTGCATGGATGTACTGTATCATTTATATATCAGTACAAGTATATTGTATAACTATCTGACTGACTGCATGTATACACAGTATATCCTTGTGTATGTACCATGAGATGCAAATGCATAAGCAACCAATCTAAATATCAGGCTGGTGGCAACCTATGCTGACGGGATCAACGAGATTAACCAATGAGAGTCATCTCATTAACTATCGGACTGGTTGGGCCCTGCTTCTACCATTATTATTTCGTATTCTTCTTATTCTCACCGAATTAATAGCCATAACGTAACTATCACTTGAAATATTGGAAGGGGACAGGTAACCTCAAATCTTAAGTTCACCTTTCCTTATGGCATGTATATAAGTTACTTTTAGCAATCCTTTACTCCTATACACCCATTCCGATCTTAGAATCGTCTAAACTTTGCTCTGATACCATTAAATTTAACACCCTACATTCATTCATAATTTTCATATACTATACAGAATCAATATACAGTCAGCCACATAATATAATCTACTTATACAATAATAAATATAATTTTTTTTACATGTCAGACACTGAATACAAATCGAACCGCCTCCACTTATGTGATCCCAATAGTCTTTATATGCATGCTCTATTGATCTTCCTTCTTCACGTCCAAATTTCTTATTCTTGCTTGCAGTCAGTAAACCGCACTCTAAGCAATATTGTTGCCTAGTGGTGGATATAACTACACAAAATTTATTCTAAATTTATTTATTTATTTATTTATTTTATTTATATTTCGGTTGTATTTATTTTCTTATTTAACTCATTATATATATATATATATATATATATATTATTTGTTATAAAACTTTGTCCATGTTACTTATATAACCGTTTTTTTTTTCTTTTTTTTTCCTTCTGATACTTAATCCTTAGTACTATTATGGTTCCATAATTAATACCTCTATATTGTTACTTAACTTTTTACTAATTTTTATATCATTAACATAATTATTTTATTTACTCCTTTCCAAACCCAATTTATGATTTCGTCTTATTATACGGTTTTAATTATGAAATTCAACTTCAGAATTCATATGAAACTTCTTTCTCCATTGATTGCTTAATACTTTATTATATTTAATTCCTTAATTCCCCGTAACTCAGTCATTCTTTGTGTTACCCTCTTTTCGCTTTTTATGTAGTCTTTAAATTTAATTCGGTTTCTCTATACAACACTTAGACTTTGTATGGTGCTAACTTACCATTTAAAATTCCTATTTTGGTTGAATTGGTCTTTTGCTATCTCCTTTCTCATATTTACTATTTCACTATTTATTCTTTAAATTAAAATTTATTTTTCCATTATTCTTTTATACCAACATAAATTTTGAATTTATCTTCTTATTTCCATTTTATTTTCTCAAATTTTACCGTTTAGATATTGATTTACAATTTCGTCCCATACTTATAGTTGCATCATTATCACTTTTATTTAAATTCAAATGCTGGCCACTTATCCCTTAATTAAATTCATATTCAATCTTTCCTTACTAAACTTTTAAGAGATTTTTACTCAACTGAAAAATTATAATTAAACCTCTAACCTTTTACTTGTAACGTTTGACTTTATTTATTTTTCACTTTTGACTTAGTTTACTTCATACTTATTTTTCCTTAATTAATTTCACTTATTCCTTTACTTTGATGAAAAAGTTCAATTTGGTCCCTACAATTTTTTTTTCTTTATTTTATGCTAATTAACTTCAATTTTGATCAAATCGATTTCTTTCCTCCTATACATCCATTTAATTGGGAAACTTCCATTTTGGTCCTTAGAATTTGACTTTATTTTAATTTGACCAAATTAATTTCAATTTTGACTAATTTGACTTTTAATTTAATTTAAGTGCATAAATTACATTTTGATCCCTCTAAATTTTTCTTAGGATGGTAAATTACAATTTAGTCCCTTAGCTTGCATTTATTTATAGTTTTACCCTTTTCACCCATTTACTCAATTTAATTTCTTTAACCAACATATTATTGATAAAATTATAGTTTTACTCATGCTCTATCATGTGATCACCTTTTTATCTTTTTTAAGTCTATTAACCATATTTTTTACTTTAATGCTCATGTAAAATTTTCTTTATGCACAATTTATATTTTGGACCTTATTTTCTTACATAATTACGATTTTACCCTTGTTAACTAATTTGTTATATTTTTTCATTCTATTTCTAAATCAATTAACTATATGATATTCTTTTTACTTATTTTGCATTTAAATTTCCATTTTCTTACCTTATTACTATTTTTGCCCCTGCTTAACCCGTTAACCTCATTTTTTCCTTTATTTATTGTTTATGGACATTTATGATTTCTTTAATATTATAATTACCATTTTAACCCAACACACATGTAAAATTATAACCTTGCCCTTAGTGCTGGGAAACCATGAACTGGATAAGCGGAACAGTAAATTCAATACACTGGAGGGATTGTACAGCTGGGGTACGATATCATTCTCCTGTGCAGTCATATAATAAGCTAGCTAAATAATATTTTCAGTACAATAACAGTCAGAATACAATAATACCGTGGGGTAAGTGCCCCTATGCTAGCCATACTATCCTAAAGTCTTGGATCACCGACTGAACACTAAGAGCATTATCCAATTTAATATCACATAAAATTTTTATCACATCATTTATTCTTATCATATTATGTTAACCACATTGTACTTTCAAGTGCATTCACATAAACTCATTAATCATGGATTCCAAACATATATGCTTATAACCAATACAATATGGCTAACTCATGTCATCCATAATACATATACCATTCGGCCACTAAGTAAAATCACTTTTCCAAAATATTTTTTCTTGAATTTCATACTATGAATAGTTTTATATCCATTTTAAGCCATAATGTAATGAATATGCCAAATTCACATAGAAATTCTTAAGTTTCATTTCTTTTCACCATTATGTAACCATTACATAATTTGATACACTTCTCATTTTTCATTCTCATTAACATTATTGCATTCTATATGTTTTAATTTGCCTAATTATCATTAAATACTCAATTGAAAGTCAAATTACATTAAGGTACCCTAAGGTACCTAATTCGACCACTTTGGTTTCTTTCTCTTTTTATTTAATTTTTTCACTAATTTGAGTTTTTAGTGTCTTAACTTAGTATTATAACATGTTATCTTATTTTATTTCACTATTACATGCAATTTAGTATAGTTACATAATATAGTTTTCATACAAATCATTATAGTTACATATCATTTAAGGCATCATTGAACTATAGTATATTTATTCCTTGAAATATTACTTAATTTATGAAGTTTTTGGCAATTATCATCAAAATACCCCATGATTCCACCTAAGGTACCATTCGGCCTCCACACTTTTTCTTACTTATAAATCCATTTCTTCTTAATTCTAGGGTTATTTCGTAACAATTCATCATTCCATTAAGTTATTTCACAATTTCATCACATTACACTTATAATTTCATAATGTCACATCATTATGTACTAATAGTCATTACTATATTTATGCATTTATTCAAGCTTAATTTTTTCTAATGATGTTTCTCTATTTTAATATAGCCTAGTTTATGCTTAAATTGCTTGTTAACATCATTTTATCATTTTGCTCTTCATTATGTGCATTTCGGCCATGGTTAGTCTTCTTACTTAATGTTGGATTTCTGTTTAATTTCATACTTATTTCACTATAATTCATCACTTTATTAGGTTACTTTAAATTATCCGTAATTATTTCTCAAATTCCTATAGTTACATAAGCTAATTTCTATGAGAAATTCAACACTCAAATGAAATTAAGTGTAAAGAATGTATCCACTAACCTTATTTGAGCTTAAATCCATCTAATCTTTCTCTCTCTTGTGTTTCACTTCCTTGATTTTCCCTTCCTTTTATTTTTTTTCATTAGGTCGAATGCTCCATGGTGAATTTTCACCAATTTCTTCCTTCCTTTACACAAAATAACTACATAAACACACTCTCCATCCCCTAATTCACCTATTAAAACTTTTGAGTCAATTTAAAAATATCAAATACACTTACCTCAATATTTCATACATAATTTTCTCTACTTGATTTCCATCACTTCTTTCACTCCAATTGAACTCTATAGGTGGTTAGAGATAAATTTAGGGCTTTAGAATTATAGGGGATATGAAATTTAGTAAGTATTTGGTAGAATTTAACTAGAGAAAATGAAAAAAAAAACATAGAAGAATGGAGAAGAGAGAAACGACTAGAGCAAGAGAGAAGCCAGGTGAGAATGCTGGAAATTTCTGATATTTTCAGCTTATATACTCATGTAGATTGGGCCAGATCAATGACAACCATTTTGGTTCACTCTAATGGCCTATTTCCATTTAAATAAGCCAAATGTTAGCCCAAATAAATTCCTTCATCCATTCCTTTGCTCTATCAAATCTATAATCCATTCCACCACCCTTAAAATGATAAATCAGGCCTCTACGTAAATTTTTAGGCCAATCGAAGATCATTTTCAAGCCGATTTACCTAAGGCAGTTCGATATGGAAAAATTCGATATCACCGAAAAATTTATTTTTTTGTACTTATAAATTCTACATATTATTTAATGTAGGACTGAAAATTTTTATATTTTTAGAGATCATTTGCTATTTTTAAATTTTCACTAAAACTTTAATCAGCCCATTTTTCGATTTTCTGACCACTTTTCTGAAACTAGTGTTCTCATTGTTAGAATTCTTAAATATTTTACCCCCCATGCATTATAGTGTTAAAAAATATTTAGTTAAAATTTCAGCCCATTCTGATATCATTTCAATATACTTCTAGTTTCGATGGCCTGAGCATACTGTTTGAAATCTAAAATCCCGAAACTTCCAAAACACTTCTTTCTCACTTTCAATAGTTTATTTAGATTATTACTAATATATTTATGCAATAAGAATAATTTTTTAAGATCAGTACATGAATCCCGAGTCCGATCAAACTTTCAATCAATCCTTTTTATGATACCGAGGAAAAACTTCTTTGTCTTGTTTAAAGATCGATCTAAACTCATTTTCTTCTGAAATTGTACCACTGGACTCCGTTTAACACCTATTTTTGTATTTCAATTTTAACTTAATTTTCCCACCAGGTCACCCATCCTCGAATTTTTCTAATCTGAACACATTTAACCTTTATATACCTTTAAATTTTTCTGTCTTGTTAAACTCCTATTACTCCAAAAATTATCCTATGGCTACTTTTCGTGCTCTAAAATCTGCCAGACATGTCAAACCCCAATTTAGGAGCGTTACAAAACTACCTAACTCAAAAAAATAATCTGAAACGGTAAGTTTACATTGTTTTGTGCTATGAATTTTATTCCATAGTTCAAAGATCTTAGCATTGTTTTCCATTCAAAAATAGGTGATTTTGCAACTTCCTATATCTTCTATGCAATGTCAAGTAGTAAATACTAGCGAAAAAATCTAGAGTGTATAGAATTAAGAAGTCAAGATATAACCAATAAGTTATTAGAGTCCCATTGACTAAAAGTAAGATCAGTGATAGATGGTGGTTTCTTATTTCCATCAATATAATTATACAATCTTCTTGCCTTAATAGACAATAAACATGACCTAGACAAGCTAAATAAGTATTGTCTTCATCTAATTTAACAAGGCTAATTTGAAAATATGGATTGTCATTAATAGAAAAGTAATTCTCTACTTCTATATTAGCTTCCTTAGTATCTGACATAATGGAAAGATAGAATAGAAAGGCAAAAAAACCCAAAAAGCAGCAGAGAAACAACCCAAAATTAGGTAACATAAACTGTTCATGTAGGACCCAAAAACCAAGAATATTGTCGAAAGCTACCGGAGAATAGCTAGTTAGAGGGAAAAAAAAAAGCCAATGAGATGATCGAAAGCAGAATCGGCAGCAAAAGGTAGCAAGAGGTGGTGCCACGCCTCACGCGCTGGCAAGTGGACAAGGGGCCGAATTAAATAAGTGGCACGTGTGCTTACACATGGCTTTTGATTACGCCAAAAATCTAGGTACCGACCGAAGTTGGCCTAGGCTTTTCCTAGGTGGGGGTGCTGTCAAAAAAGAAAGGTTGAAACACGACATTTTATACTTATCGAAAAAGGGCGTAATGGAAATAATCAACTGCAAAAGGGGTTAGCTTGACATTCGAAATGACAGTGGCTCTGATACCATGAAAATTTTTGTGGAACGAAATTTGCTTTGTTATTCCAATTATACTAAAAATAATAATACAAGTAGATTTTACATATATACAGCCAGTAAAAAAAACTATTCTACCATTAATTACAAAATTAACTAAAGAACAATTAACGTACTTGAATTCTTTACTATCTGGGTTGTAAGAGACAATTCTTCTACTCCGATATAGAAACAATGTCATCATTCTCTAAGCCACACAAAATTTGAAATTGTGTTGCTTGACTTACATTCTTTTTTCTTCTAGCAAGATTAACCATGTTTAATATCCATCACCGAGGAAAATAATTTCCAATGATAAACTCCTTGCTCCAATAAGACTTCAATTTATAATCCTTCATCATCCATACCTCATTCGATCCATCATTGAATGGGATGAATACTGAAAAGGAACCTCTGAATGCCACTAAATGGTAATAAATTTAATTCGGTCCTCGAAAAAGCTTCGAATTGCTCAGTTTCTAGGTTGAACGAAGCAATCGCCCTATATCTAGCATCACCATAGACATGGTAAAAGGTTTGCCAGTGGAGATTTCCATCCATTAATGCCTCTGAGGTTAGACCTTTCAAGATCATACCCTATTTTACCAAGATATCTCCATGTAGGAGTTTTGTTCAAAGTAAGCACAAAAGCCCTAGTGGAACAGCCAACAAAATCAATGGTCTCCCATTTGTAATGGATGATTTTGATCACCTTGTATTCCTTTCTTTTTGGGTGGAATCCAAACTCGAAAACCACCCTACAAATGCTAGATGATGGAGATGCAACAACTGTAGGCAATTCCCTCCACTCAATGGTAAAGTGATTGTATATGCAAAGTGGCTCATCATAGAAGTAGTTGTATAAGCATACCAGTCCATTACAAGAGCCTACCACTTCAAATTCTGGTAATACCGATTGAAATGGGTTTTGAAGCATCTTTACCAAACTTGCCTCTAGATGCCCTGCGTGTATGAGTTGAAGCTTGCTTTTTGGCCAATATGAAAAGAGTAAAAGGTACAAACTGTTGTCAAATGCCCGAATCATGTGCGAGCATGCGATCAATGGATCCTTTAACCAAGTAAGCCATAATGGAGAGACGAGTTTGCAATCTATAAGAGAGAAAATGGATAATGTTGAAAGTATGTCATGGTAGACATGACGAGGAAGTCTCTCCAATCAGGCAGTGGCAGGTTAAGATTTTAAGGAGTTTATGCACAAGTGTCTAATGCTTTCTTCCTCCTTGTTTGATGCCATACATGGAGCTCACCAAAACAGGAATTTGTTCTTACCAAGTAATAAGGATTGTAAGAATGAAATTGAAGATAAAAAAAAAGGTACATTACAATAAAAAATATGCGGTAGATTTAACAAGGATAGTTGTATGTCTTAATCCTTTTGTCCACAACATAAAAACTGATTGAATTTAAAAGATAAAAAGAAAACAATGTTTCTTTTCCATCACCGTGGGATGATGTAGATGCTAAAGTTTCGTTTCTTTTATGGTGGGGTGAAGTTGATGCCAAAGCTTGTTTTATATTAGGGTGGGGTAATGTTGATACCAAACCTTGTTTTATATTAGGTTGGGGTAATGTTGATGCTGGCACCTGGAAACTGAAATTAGGAGATCTCACAAAAGAGGATCTGACATAAAAATCACATACATCACAAGTGGCTAGAAAAAATACCTCAGGCTTATATATATATATATATATATATATAGGAATTTGAATATATGTCAAACAATACCCTAGGCTTATATCTATCTAAGCATTTTAATATCTGTCATTCCTTCTCTTCAAACACAATCATATGACTCCTTCCAATTCAGGGCCTTCAGCTGCCAGTTTACCAATACTTGTCCCAGCAATGTATCCACCAGACCATGCATTCTGCAATGAGAGCATTTTATTTAGAGTGCATAAGAAGCATATATTAGTCAGAAATTTTAATCTCTAAAAATTATGATCTTAATACTTTTTTGTAGATATCTGTATCATGAATACAAGCACGCATGGCAGCAATGACACCTATTTTCTGTCTCAAATCAAAATATTAAAGGCCTGTTTACTTACAGAAAACTGCTCCAGTTTTTCAAAAATTTTTTAATAGAAAACAGAAAATATAAATCATATTTATTTTCGTCGATTTTCTAAAATAAAAAACTAAAAATGAATTTTCCAGTTTTCCAAAATAAAGAAGAAATTGAAAAATTAATAAAAGATGTTTTTCAAATGTTCTAAATAATATTAATACACACACACACACACACACACACACACATATATATATATATGTAAATTTTTATATGTGCATACATATATAATCATATGCATGTGCATGTATATATATATATATATATATATATGTACATATATACACATACATACATGTATGTATGTATGTATATACATACATATACATATAAATATGTATTTATGCATATACATATACATATATACATATGTAGATACACACACATACATACATAATCATATACATGTATCTGTATGCACTTATATATATATATATATATATGTACATACATATATATATATATATATATATATATATATATGTACATACATATATATACATAAGAATATATATATATATATATACATACATATACATACATGTACATATGTATGTATTCATAAATACATGTGTATGTATGTGCATATATTCACATGTATATCCATACACATATACATATGTATGTATGCATGCACATACATATACATATATATACATATGTATATACATACACACATACATATATAAATGTATGTATGTATGTATGTATGTATGCATATATGTATATATATATACATACATATGAGTGTGTCTACACAAAAATAAATGCTTCACTTTTTCATTTGTTGATAAATAAACTCGTTTTTTAAATTTTTTATGAAAAATAAATACAACAATTTTCTAAGAAAATAAAAAACAGAAAATTATTTTCTGTAACTAAATGTACCCTAAGCATTTCATTTACCAAAGGAAAAAGAGTAAATATGCAACCCACAACATAACTATATGTGTTTAGATATTCTGTTAAGGATCAGAGAGACTTTGATGAAACCTTCCAATCAAGAAAAGATATTATTCCAGTAATTATAAAAGGAAATTGCTATATTCAAGGAAGAGCTCAAACTCTCTGCTGAGGATAATAGAGATTCAGATAAACCACCCTAGGGACATCGTTTCAACTTTCACTATTTTAAGTTCCATCTAAATTTCTTTAAAGTGCAAATTATTGGAATGAAAAAGAGCTGCACAGTGGAAGTCTGTAAGAGATATTAACATGTTAATGTTAATCACACACACAAAGAAGTCATTTGATTTGATTTCTTGTATTTTATGCACCAATAAAGGTAACTACATTATATTATGCAAAGAAAGCATACTTGTCATACCTGGAAATTAAAACCACCGGTAACCCCATCAACATTCAGTACCTGCAGATGCTAGTTAATTCTCAGCTCCATATATAGATTAAAATTCATTGACAGTTGGGCATGAACTCCCATGATTTTGCTAATTTCAGATTAAACAGTTAAATGTCAGTGTGACAGTTGAATTATCAAAACAATCCTGAATATATTCTCGAAGCTCACTCAAAACAAGGAAAAATATGTCAAAAGGTCATAGACTTAAGAAACAGTACCTCCCCTGCAAAGTAAAGCTGCGAACATATCTTGCTCTCCATTGTGTTGAAAGAAATCTTCATGAAAGAAAAACAAGTCAACTTATTTGTTTCAAAAAATATGGGGAGATAGAGTGTCTGTCCTGTGTGTGTGCGCGCAGGGGCATGAGAGAGAGAGAGAAAGAGAGAGCATGAGAACCTCAGACAAGGGAACACCTCCTGCAGTGACAAATTCATCTTTAAATATCCCCTACAAGGAATAAATGCATACCATCCAGTGTAAATGCATCAATAGATAAGGAACAGAGCTCAGAGAATTCACGAGGCTATACCTTTCCTGTTACTTCAAATGTGCAATTCTTCAAAATATTGCCAATAGATATGATGGAGTTATTTGAGACATAAGCCCACAAGGTATCTCCAACTACACTCTGGATATCAATATAAATAACAAAAACGTAAATTATTATCTAATAGTTTATAATGAAAATCAGCATATAATAGTTTGCTTTCAAACAGCCAAAGACCTTGCGATCCAATATATATTTCCAAAATCTCTTTGCAAGGCCAAACTCTGAAGGACAAGAGTTGACTACTTTTTGCTTCTGCAAACACATAATATGATGTTAAGAGTAAAATAAAGTTATTCCATTAAGCTATATTCCTAGAGGAAAACTGAAATGCTGTGTGTAACTAATTATAAGTGTGGAAGTGCCTGTAGGCCAGTGGAAACTAGAAAATCGGCAAAAACATAGTTTTCTCTCTCTTCCAAATTTACAAGCAATTTTATATTTTAAGGAACTTGCAATAACAGTTATATGCATAACATTTGGTAAAACATTACCGCACATTTATCCTTGTGTTGACTGAGGATTGATTTTATGTCATCTATATGCAAATCTGGCATAAAATCCACCATAAGCATGCCTGCATCCAAATCCAGTGAAGTTATTGCGAGGGAGAGAGAGAGAGAGAGGTGAAAAAACCAATTCTGCAATACCTTTATAATCTGAAGTGAACAGATAACGAGCCCCCCAAGCAGATAGCCTAAGAATCACTGGCCCACTGAGTCCCCAGTGTGTAACTAGCATTGGCCCAGCCTGAATCATATATGTTTCAGTTCAAATGTACAATCTTTATGCAGATGGCATTACAGCTAGAAAAGGCTTGCCTGTGTAAGGTGCGGTACATTTCTCTGGAGATTTTCTAACTTCAGTTTCACTTTAACCTTAGGGAATGTAACCTGAACATAGCATATGAGAAAAAGAAAATGAACATAATACAGAGGCTAACTGTATGGCATGATCATAGCACATTTTTAACTTGTGAGCAACAAAGCCTTAGACTTGAATAGACACATTAACAGATTAAAAGAAGCTTACCCCTGACAACTCTGAAAGCATTGGATCTTTAATCTTAAAAGTGAATAAGCTTGGCACTGGATCGACAATTGAATGACCAAGCTGAGTTGCAAGACTATAACCCTTAACAAATAATAATAATAATAATAATAATAATAATAAGGAAATGTTATAATGGAGGTTAGTTACAGATATGATGATGCAAGTTGTTATGAAAATCACAATTAGTACAATCAATTACACAAAAATAGAGAGAAATGAGAAAATAGACACAAAGATTGAACAAGATTCGATCAAAGATGCCTACATCCTCGGCCAAGAGGAGAGAGATTTTCATTATGAATTGAAAAAGAGTACAAGTCGAATTTCCCTGACAAACCCATAAATTCCTTGGTACTCCCCAAATCCCTATTGGGCTGAATGGGTCTCAAAATTACGCAAAAACAAAAACAACAGGTCTACAACAATACAGATCTCCATTTTTATTTCAATTTGGGTCGTACTGAGTTTTTTGAGTCGGACTATAATTTGGACCCTTGAATTCCAAAATTCAAGGCGAAAGTAACACAAGCAAAGCCTAATAATACCTGTCGACTGCTCCCACTTGCAATTAAAAGATAATCAGCTTCAACCGATTCAACAAAATCAAGTGCACGTTTCTCAATCTTTAAATGAAACTTTCCATCAGTATCAACAGAAGCATTTGTCACAACTTTTCCAGTGTGGAGAGAAACTGATAGAATAGGAGAACTCATAGTTAGATTTCAAAACTGTCAAGATTTCAAAGTATTGAGAAGGCTGCTAATTACAGTCTAAAATAGACAACACATAAGGAATTAATAAATACAACTTCTCACAGGAAAAAAGATCAGCTATTCATCTTCTTCATAAACATAACAGGTCTAGAAAATCTTTCAGCTCCATTAAGACATTTACATTATATGCTAAAGCGAGCAGTACTTGAAGAAGAAGAAGAAGAAGAAGAAGAAGAAGAGGTCATAGAGAGAATTAAATAAAAATGAATACATTTTAAGTTGAGGCCAAGAAATGGAATTATATTATGTGTGTTGAGAGTAACAGACCTCCCTTACACTTTGCCTCAGTTAGAAGACAATCAATAATCGAAGACGAACTGTTGCTCACAGGGAACACCCTTCCATCATCTTCAATCTATAAGCAAATAAGTATAAACAGCTTATGCAGGATAACAGAAATAACACAATACATGCAGTTTTCACAATGACCTTCAGCGTCACCCCATGATCAGAAAACCAGGACATAGTATCCATGGGACCATGTGTGTTGAAGAAAGATCCTCTCAATTCTTTATGACCCCTAGGATAATGTTCTGCCAAGATCTGCAAATAATGATGAACAGAAAGACAACTGAAAAGATTCTATAACAATTAGAAATTGAAAGAAAAATTAAAAAGCTCAGCAAATACTGTGTAGACTCTTTTAAAGTTACTTTAACAGGAACTTTGGGATGAAATTGTAGAGAAAGTTCGTGACCTGGAGAAAATGATTAACAATCTGAGAGAACTATTTTCAGTTTTATCATGGTGGTGTAAATTATGCAAAATGTCTATAACATACTAAAAAAAATAAAAGGACTATCCCAACTCGATTATCTCATTTCTCCTCAAAATACTACATTCTACATATAGACAAATGAGCAAGTACTATCCAAATATACTTCTCAATTTACACCAAGTTCACGGCCTTGAGAAAATGATCAATGATTTGAGATTATTATTTTTGGTTTATCACTGGTGTAAACTATGCAAAATGTCTACAAAATCTCAAAAAAAAAAAAAAAAACACCTTCTCAACTTGAATATCTCATTTTTCCTCAAAATACTACATTCTGAGCAGAGACAAATGAGGAGGTATTACTACCCATAATAAACTTTTTTGCTTCTTGCACTGAAGATGACATAAAAGTTCAATCACTAAAAACTAAAAGGAAAACTAAAAATTACGTCCACCAATCTATTATAGATTTTGGCAGCAAAAAATCTCAGGACAGGTAAGAGATTTTCCCATAATTATAAGAAGTCGCACCAGGAGAGTGAAACTTCCTCCCAACATCCCATTGACGAAACTGCATACTTTTATAACTAACATTATTCCTAGGAAGATCTTAACTCATGAACTATTTTCAAGAAAAACCACAGGAGAAAACTCGAAGTTTGAAATAATTCAAAATTTTATTTTGAGATAAGACTTTGATTACCATAGGTTCAACACAACGACCGTTAGTGACATTGCATCTGCCTCCCCCAGATATTTTCACCTAGCAATACAAACAATCATACCACCCAGAAATTAAAGAAACAATTTTAAGATTATAATTCAAAAGAAAACCACAATAGTTAACAAACTGAATATTTATAAACTAAGTTCATATAAAAGAAAACAACTTTTAAGATTCATAAGTTAAAAACGAAAACAACAGCCATAACCAGTAAGCCAACCAAGGAAGACAAGAAAGAAAACAACTTTAACATTATAAGCTCAAAAAAAAAACAAAACAAAAGACCAACCTTAGAAAGAGGCTTTCCTTTCTCAATAATAACAATATTAAGATTAGGCGCAACAGTCTTGGCTCTAATTGCCCCGTAAACCCCAGCTGCTCCACCTCCAACCACCACCAGTAGCTCCTCACCAGCCTACAAGTCGAAATATAATTGGCAAAGGAAAGAAATTTTAGATAAGAAAAGGGCAAAAGAGCTTTGACCACCTTACGGGCTATGGGAGTTGGAGTGGCCATAGTTGCAAATCTGTGGTCTTTCGCATTTAAAAGTGAGTAGCCATAGCAGTTGCCTTTGAAATTTACAATGGCTTTTGATAAAATTCCGAATTGGAGAAAGAAGCGCGCTAAACTAAAGCCCATGGATGCTCAGCCGTTGCCTGTTGCAGATGTTTGGAGCCTATTGATACAAATAGACACATAATTTTACAGTTTGAGGGGAAAATGCATAATTGGGATCTTAAATTTTAACCTAGTTATAATATATGACATCCCTTTCAAACTGTCTGCATTTAACATTACCATATCCAGCAAGGTACTTCTCTGTAGTCTCTTATAGTAACGATATACTCCCTCCATTTTTTTTATGTTTAACGTGTAATATAATTTTTTTAAAATTAATAATTTATTAAATATATTATTTAAATAATTAATTTTTTCTTAAAATTTTATTTTTATACTAATATTATTTTTCTTTTTAATTACATGATTTAATTAAATAAAAATAAATATGAGATAAACTAACCAAAAGTACATTAAAAATTTAAAAAATCATTAATAAAAAATATTTTTAACAACTCCAAAACGTCAAATATATAAAAACAGAGGAAGTATGCTGCATTGGTAATATTATTGTTCAATTTTTTAAATCTTTAATGCTATTAAAAATAATTAAATAAATATTAATTAATTTTATATTTAAATGATATAAAATGATAATAATTAATGTTAATTAAATGAATCATAATTAAGAAAATTATAAGAAATGATATAACACTCAATACTTGGACATTGATAGTATTGCACAATCAATTATATTATTTAAGCGAACCATTTATTACCCATTATCTAAACCTATTTGATATAAACATGGTTGTCACCGTCAAGTTGTAACATGACATATAATTTCTATTTATTGTTAGCATTACTATTCATTTGCTAAAATTTTAAATAGTATGATGGCTATAAAATCATGCCTACCCATATATAAATTTCAAACAATACACTTTCAAATAATCCACAACTCAATCTTCATAATTTCTCCAATCTATCATTATCCATCAATGACAATTCATTCACAAAATCATCACAATTATCAATCAACACAAACCATACTACAACATAACCATTATACATACTTAAGGTTATACATATGCTTAATTCACTATTAAACATAAATCCTTTATACAATTAACTAATCTATTACATGCCCAAAATGATTATAACACAATATCCTTCATCTCTCTTTATGTATCATGTACATGCCACACACTCTCTTCTTCGCTACCACCTATCTTCAATTACCTATTCTCTATGTGCAGTCAAACAAAAATCATGCACTAAATAATTTTATTGTCTAGTGGTGGATACACTATATAAAATTTTATTGTATATAAAATAGTTTATTGTCGACATTCATTTTTTTATTACCTAATACTTATATTTTTAATTCAAAATTTGCTTTTTGACTTCTTAAATGACCATTTAATTCCTATTATTACTTATTTTTATTTTTTATTCATTTGCTCCACATTTTAGGTAATTTTTTTTTTTATTTTAGTCCCTAAACTTTTGCTTTATCACATTTTCCACTTATTACTATACGAATTTTAATATTTTGCCCTTTTATATCATTCATTGCATTTTATATCATTCATTGCATTTTCATTCTTCAATTTATGTTTTAGTCCTTATATTTTCTTCATATAGTGGCAAATTACTATTTGATCCCTATTGACTTTACTTTTAAGAATTTTCATCCTTTTTACCATTTACTCTTTTTAAACTATATTTTTAACATTGTTTTACATTTTTGCCCTTGTTTTCTCACTTTTTCACATAATTATCACTACTAATCACTTAATCATATTTTTAATATTGTTTACATATTTAGCATTCTTTTTCACTTATTTAATCTTTTAGCCCTCTTTTTCTTACTTAATTATATATTTACCCTTAGTAGTAAGCAGTGAAAACTCTCAAACCAGATATGCGGGAAGATGACTCCAAAGGTTTAAAATATATTGAGGTGACCACATGAAGTGATCAAAACCTCCAAAATATGCTGAAGTGACCATATGGAGTGATCAACACCTCAACTAACTAATATATATATTATAAGTAGGTAGATCGATTGTGGTATACAATCTAAATTCAACTCATCATTTTATTGCGACATTTGTCCTTATGGCTAGTCATTATATTCTAAAATTCTAGTTTGACCATTATTTACAAAGAGGAAATAGATTTTTCTAATTCATGTTACTTTTCTCATATTTCTACTATATTATTATGTTGTCTATCATCATGACTTGCATTTTTCCACATCAATTACATTAAGTATATACATATTCATCATATTTTCAATGATTAACATTATACATTCATCATACACGTCGTTATTTCCAAGTATCTCATTTGGCCATGTGATGAGATCATATGTTCATGATGTTTTATCACTATCCAACCTTACATTCATGCTTATCTAGTCATTACATGCCTTAATTGTTCATTATCCATTAAAATTCATCTAGTATACCTAGGTATATCACTTGGGCATAACAAGATTCAAACACCATTAATTATTTTCTTCATTTAACTAAGCTCAATTCTTGTTCTAATGATCATTTCATGCCATTTTATCAAGTTATCACAAAAATATAAGCTTGTTTATCATAGTATACAATTCGGCCACTTCAATTTTCAAGATACTATGGATTGATTCTATGCTATTTGACAATTCGTTCACATTATTTCATCAATTCACTAATTAAACTTAATTTATTTTAAAAATTCATGCATATTCCTATAGTTACATAATGGAAATTTATGCAATATTTAAAGGAAACTCAATGAAATTAGGTGTAGTTTGTAGACACTAACCTCAAAATGTGTTGAAACCTACTAATTCTCTTTCTCCTTGCCTTTTTCCCTTTTGCTTCTTTCTCCTTCTTCTTTTTCACCTTATGGACAAATTCAAAAGGTAGGAAATCATGAGTTTTCTTTCAAGTATTTAACATAAAATAACTCAAAATCACCTTTAGCAAGTTACCCCATTTGTTTTTCTAGGTTCCTAATGGATGCCTCTTGGTTTCTCATCCAAATGCCTTGCGATTTTCACTTAGCATCTTGACTAGCTATAATTTTATTTTGGGAGGCCAAAAAAGTTAGCAATAATTTCTTCTATGTTTGATTTCTTTTTTTTGGTGGGGATTGGGATTTTTGAAATTCAGGCGGTTGATAAGGTTGTGAGTGATATGCAGACGGGTAGTGTGGTTGGGATTGATTTTGGTAATGAGAATGATTATTATTGTGGAAGGCTTGGTTCTGATTAAATAGTGCAATAGGTTGAGGGTTAGAGGTGGATGTTTGATTACCTTCTCTCCATGCAAAATTAGGATGATTTCACCATCCTAGGTTGTAGGTATTACTATAAGGGTTTAAATTATTTACTTGCTCTAGTGATCCTCACCATTTTTAACTCCATATACTCCTTGTGTTCCTACATAAGCATCACATTCATTAGGAAACATAGATATATGTTTGGTTGTAAGCTTATTTATTTCTCTTAAATGTTTTTTCTCATTAATTCTATTTGAGCTTTAAGCATAGTTATTTCATCTACACTATGTAATCCCTGTTTCTTTTGTGCAGCTTTAAAAGTCATCTATTGAGCATCATTAGTAGTCATCTCATCAAAAAGTAAGAATGCTTCTTCAGAAATTTGATTCATAAAATTATCATTGGATGTTGCATTTAATAAGGATCTCGTTGCTTGATTAGCCCCTGCATAGAAAATATGCATTAGTTGATAAAAAAAATTCATGATGTGGATAGCTTTTTAAGAGTCTCCTAAATCTTCCCTTGACTTCATGGAATGGCTCCTCATAAAACTACTGTAAGTCATTGGTTTATTTCGTAATAAGGACTGTCTTAGTAGGTGGAAAAAATTTGTACAAGAATTTTTCTTGCATTTGTTGCCAAGAATGAATGGATTGATTAGGTAGCATTTGTAACCAATCTCTAACTTTTCCTATGAGTGTAAATGAAAAAAGTTTAAGCCTAATAACATCAGTTGATACATTTAAAATTTGCATAGTGTTGCTAACTTTTAAGAACATATCTAGGTATTGTGCGAGATCCTCTATTTCTGAGACTGAAAACTGGTTTCTTCGTACCATCATAATGGTAGCAGGTTTTATCTCAAATGGCTGGTGATGAGGTATCCTAATAGTTCTATATTCTTTATTGCACCTAGGAATAGCATAGTTTCGAATGGTTCTCGGTCTAAACCCATTTCCTGGAGCTTGATGAGGTCTATTTTGTTCTTCTATCCTAGGAGGTGGTGGATCATTCACAGGTAGATTTTCACGCGATAGATCATCCATGTTAATAGGTGGATCTATCTCTAGATCATTCATGATTTCTCATAACCTCCTTATCCTATGAAATATCCTTTCAATTTTCGGGTGTATGGGTAGAATTGGATTGTTTCTCACCATACACCAATCACACCTGCAAAATTAAAATTATAAAATCATAAAATAGATAAAGAAGAGAAAGAAGAAGAACACATAAAAATTCACTTTAAAAAAATCAAAATAAGTAAACAAACTCCAATGTATTCCCCGACAACGGCACCAAAAACTTGACCAATTTCTAGCAAATGTACTAGATCGGCTAATAATACAAAAAAATATAGATTAAGATCCTAGATATCGAACCAAAGGAAAACTTGTGTTTGTATGAAATAATTTTGAGTTTTTAAAATAAAGTTTGTGTGTAAAAGCGAGAAGAAAAATCCCAAAGATTATGATTTTGAAACTTTGAAAATAGAAAATTAAACAACTAACTAAAATAAACACTGGAGCCAGTAAAATGAATCTTAAATGAAAGTAAGTAAATAGATTAAGAAAAATCAATATTAAAATAACTTTCACTAAAAGACTATCCACTTTAATTTATACTGCAATAACTTAAATCCAATTAAAAATACTGGTGATTATGAAAAAAATCAAATGAAATAAAACCCGATACCTTGAATCAAGAATATCTTTCTTAAGCATCAAATTCTCATTTAAGAATAATTTAACACTTAGCATACAAATCCAGTTTATATTCCTAAATTTCATTAAAGTCTTTTTATAGAAACTTCAACTTTAATTTATTCTTAGTTCCTCGTCTCTTAGTCTTAACCAATATTATCAACTTATAATCACCACAAAATCAAAAAATAATCATACATAGACAATAAAAATTAACCTAAGAATATGCAAATCAATGATAGTGCTTAAACTAATTTTCAGTTATTGAACCAATAAATCGACAATTAATCTTAACACAATCAAAGATAAGAATATGCTTAAAATCAAGAAATAATCAACTAATATTAAAATTAAAGCTCAATCAAGTCATTACAATACAAATTAAAGCTTCAAGTATCCTTTAGCAAAAGTAAAGAAGCTACTCACTACTCATATTGAAAAGTAAAGCTAAACTAATGAGAAGAATCAAAAACAAAGAGTTACAAAAGCTCCATTAATCAACTTGTATAGAAAAATCAAAGAAATCCTCCAGCTCTTTAGTGTTCCTCACAACTATAGAAAAAGAACTAAAGAACATCAAACTAAACTAATTAAGAAATGAAGTTGCTACTTGATGATTCTCCTACTTGATGATGTTGTTCCGGTGTTCTTGTCGATTATTTATAGCCAAAAATAAGGAATACTGACTTTTAAATCTTTCTAAATTAGAGTAGGAAAAGAACTTTGTTTAATTAGAAAGTATCATCAAAGCGAACTCCTTGATGCACGACCAAGCAAGATGAAGTTTTAATTGATGCACTACCATGCATTTTCTTCCTACTAGGGCTGCATGGTTATGCAAGGAATTTGGTCTTGTCATGTATGGTCGTGCATGGCCTTCCTGCTCTCTTGTCCTATTTCTTCGACTTTTGATCTTTTCACACATTTCTTCATACGTGGCCATTCAAAATTTCATGCACAACAATTTTAATTGCCTCTGTACTGGACGTTGATTTTCTGGCTTCAATTCCTAAAAATTATGAATTTGACCCAAAATTTTTCCTTTCTTACAATTAAGTCATTTTTCCTTAAATTTGACCCTAAAAAATACCAAAACTTACAATTAGACCTTAAACACACAAATTTAAACAATTAAACTAAAATTCAACCAAATTAAAACTAAATAAACTCAATTAAACATCTAAGATCATACTAAAAATTATCATATAATTCACAACTATCGTCTATTTAGTTATGATTATGTCTAAATGAAATTTTGAGTTCTAATCAACCACACATGGTTTATTTATCATTATATTGTTCATTTCATGCCTAATATCCAATTAAATGTCAAAACATCATATAATCAACCTAAGGGTATCATTAGGCCACCTTAGCTTCTCCCCTTCCTAGTTGTTTACTCCATATATTTTCATTTATTTCATGCCATTCCATAATTTTATCAAGATATTTTGAAATATTTCATAATTTCACACTTGTTACTATAGTTACATAATATGTTTTAACTTTAATTTCCCATTTCTATTCATGTTTTCACAAACTTAACTTCACAAATTTCATTCTTTAACCTTCAATTTCACTTATCTACTGTTAATTTAAATTAAAACTTGCACACACATAACAATCCCCAAGTTACATAACCTAAATCATATGAAATAAATCAGTTTAGGTATCCACACACCTATTTTTTCCATGTTATCTTTCCATTTTCTCTTCCTTTCTCACCTTTTCCATTCATTTGCCTTTGATTTCACTTGGTTTCCCTTGAAATTCTACCTTGGAAAAATTTCTCCATGGATTCTTTCCTCAATTTTTTTCACCCATAATTGAAAATATACTCAAAATATAAATCTCTATGTCAAAATCTACCTAAAAATCAATTTAATTCACCAAAATTTTACTAAACTAACTTACTTTAACTTTTGTTTCAAACCTTTTCTTCACAAATCCATCCACTTTCTTCCCATAAAATGGGACTCTGAGATGGTTATAGATGAATTTGGGGCCTTAGAATTATTTAGGACATGAAATTTGGTCGAATTAAGTTAAAAAAATGAAGAAATGGCAGTTGTAAGAGGGATGGTAATAAAGGGGAAGAAGGTGAGTAAATTCTCCATAGAATTTATGATTTTTAGGTTATTTATATGCCTCCATGAATGGCTAAGATCAGTTGATCACTATTTAATCTAAAAGTCAACATTATACCACTTGTCATCCTCTTCTTAATTACTATCCATGTAACGATCCACTACAAAATAATAATAATAATAATAAAATAATAAAAAGGTGGTGTGTGTGTGTGGTTAAAAATTAAAGAAAAAAAAGAAAGAGAGAGTAGAATCGGGTTTGTTAAAAGGTGGGTTTGAAAAAGAAGGTGGTAGGTGTGGTTTGGTAAAACAAAAAAAGGAATCGAGACAAATGGAAAGAAAAAGAAAAAGAAAGAAGATAAGGAGGAGGAGGGAGAACGAACACCGATCGGAGAGGGAGAACCCATGCCGATCAGCAGCCACGTCGGCCACTTTGGATGGTGACGAGTCACTCGCGCCACACTGCATCCTCCGTCTCCAACGTCGCCTCCGGTGGCTGTTAGTGTAAGCTCTAGCCCCAATGCATTATAATAAAACACTTTAATTAATAAAATGAGGTATTTGTTTTATCCATTGTATTCATGTGCATATCAATTGATAGACCTATCCAAGAATGTTGTTTCGGTTTAAGTTATCATGTGTGAGGCACATGGTTGTAAGACCTTGAAACAAATGAGACATCATTCTAAATAACCCTAGTCAGTCATTGTTATAGGAATAACAATGAATTAAGACTAGTATGCTCCTTCTGATATTATGAGTTTTGTCTTATGGATCATTCGGACAAGAGTGTTAATCAGAGATCATAGATACATGTTAAAGAACATGATATCTGGATTCGATCCGCTCATGAGAACACTACATGGTACAAGTCATAAGTGTTTCTCATATGCAAGTTTTGTATCGGAGTTCTTAGACCTAAAATCTCTATGAAACTCTTTATGAATTAATGTGTACTTTGACATACACCTAACGTGCTTGTAACAGAGTGACAAGTACGGGTATGATTGGGTATGCATTGATTCATGTTAGAGAGCATGAGAGAAGTGAAGGGATTACCCCTCTCGATAAGAGAGAAAATATCACCAACCACTTGATCAGTGAACTGAGAAGTGTATGGCCATACCGAGATGAAATAATGAGTAATTATTATTTATCTGAGAGTTCAGTGTCACTGGAATATCAAGAAAGGAATTAAAATATATATAAGGATGACTAGTTCCATACCTTATATTAATTCTAATATTTATGGGTAAGGGACTATGCAAAATTGCATTAGGTCACTAAATGCCATATGCATTTTCATTTAATTTGAAATGCTATAATATCTTGCTAGAGAATATATATAGCCTTTGAATTAATTCATTAGTTCATTGCCAACATTAAATGGACCTATAGGATCACACACAAAGCATTAGGCTTAAAATTTTTAAATAAAGTATTGGGCATTAATTTGGGCTTTTAATTAAAGTCAAATTAATGTATGTAATGGCATCATAAATGCTATTGGACCTTGGCCCATGAGAGAGAAAAATTCAGCCCACAAGGTTTAATTTTAATTAATTAATTATCTTGTATTAATTAAGTTAATTGAGTATTAAAGCCTAAAAGAATTTAAATTAAATTAAATCATTTAAATAATATAAGGAGTGACCGAAATTCCAAGATGAAAATCAAGGAATTTCGGCACATGCTCATTATCTTTATTAAGTGATTTTATTTAATTAAATGTCTTGTGTTTTATTTCAAATTTGAATTTTAAATTCAAAGGAGTTTAAATCAATATATATTACTTATTTTAGGAAGTGATTGAGATTGAATTAATTATCTTGAGATAGTAAAGTTCAAATCAAACACTTGCCAAAAGATAAGGATATATATAAAAGAAATATAACCCTAAGGAGACCTAAGAGAAAAAAACGTGAAACCCTTTTTCTAGGTCTTGGCGTGAATTCTTCTCTCTCTCTCATAATATTCTTTTGGCCAATTTTTACAAGGAGAAAGGATTGTTCCTCATTCTCTTGTGATCTTGGGTAGTAATAGCAACCTAAGAGAAGTGCAAAATCAAATTTTGTAGCTTCAAACCATAGCCATTACACAATACATTAAAAGAGAGCTAGCAACCTCTATTTTAAGCCGTCGGTGCAATTGTGTGTGTGAGAATAGAGGGAGTGGCGTAAAAGGCTATTCCTTGGCATTGGTGATCAAGATCTAAGGTGGATAAAGTCATCTCGGTTGCTGGTCGTTACCAAACTCAATTTTTAAAAGGCATCCAAAGTTGTAAGTTTTAAAACCCTAAAATTGCATGTTTCGATTCTTGTCATGGAATTGTTTGGCATGTATGATCGTTTTTGTTATTTTTTCGCTGCGTGATTGCCATGTTCATACCATGTCATATTCCATCAGTGGTATCAGAGCCTAAACATGCTTATTTTAGTACTTTAGATGCATGAAAAAATTAATTAAAAATCGTCATTATGAAAACATGCAAATCTGAAATTTTCTGTTTTGAGTTTTTTGCATTGTTTTGGTGTAAAAACGATTTTAATTGATTAGATAGGTATTATAATTAATATAACATGTTAATATAATTTCCTAAGATGTTCTAGGAGCTATTAATGGTCAGATTTAATTGCTAATACCTGATGGTACATGTTAATATTAAAACTAGTTGCATTTTGGCATGTTAATTGTTAGTTTAACAACTAGTTTTCAATATTAAATGTAAAAACGATTTTGGAATGTTTGTAAGTGATATTTAAAGATT
Organism: Excoecaria agallocha; assembly: GCA_037975025.1. NCBI lineage: Eukaryota > Viridiplantae > Streptophyta > Magnoliopsida > Malpighiales > Euphorbiaceae > Excoecaria > Excoecaria agallocha. The sequence continues at coordinate 60,110,633 of CM075810.1, read as the reverse complement.
AATTATCAGGTCTGGACATATTTTAAATTTGGTTTTAATTCTGGTCCATGACAATTTAATTGATTAATTTTAAAATCACTTAAAACTATGACTAGTTTGTGTTTGTTACATGTTTAATCAACATTGTTTGTTTTGTTTTGATTAAAATGATAAAAACACATTTAGATCATATTGGTACAAAATATTAAATCAATATTTATGGACTTATTTAAATTATTAATGACTCATAAAATTGATTTAAATATTTGTGCATTTTATGGCATTACATAAGCATTAAACAACTAGTTTTTGTTGTTTGTTTGTTTTTGCATGAATGCCTTGTACTATATATGTGCTCTTCATGATTTTATATTTTTAACTCATGTTAGCACATATTATATGTATTTTTAATGTTTATGGGCTGTATGATATAAAATTAAAAATGGCAAAATTGGAAATTATACTAGAGTTGATTTATGGCACAAATCTAACTAGTTTGTGTTTTGGGCTTTTAAGAGAACTTATTCAATAAGAGGATTTAGTCTATTGGGCTTCGGCCTAGGCCCATCACGGGTCATCTCTTAAAGGTTCAAATACACAATTTCCATTAATGGGCTTGGCTAAATTAATTAAAATTGGACTTTGTTTGATCCATGAATGCTATGTATATTTATTTGCTTGTTTGGTGTGATGAATAGATATGCATGGTGCATTCATGGGCCCTGGGTTTTTGTAATTAAATATGGCCTGCGTGCCATTATATTTTATTGTAAAAGTTTCATTTATTTCTTAGAATAGAATTTATTTGAAGACTTTGTAAATCAAGACGAAGCCCACCAGAGTGGAGAAGCCCAACTCGAAGATTCTTATGTAATAGTATAGAATCTTAGTTGTAGGTTTTTGGGCCAATGTTTGTCACGCTTTACTTTATGCAATTATATATATGCATGCTATGTATGGATGACAAAGCGTATGCTATGTAAGCCATAATAAAATGAATCCAAAAAAAAAATAGTAAGTCACAAAGTTGCCTTCCTAATTCGAAACATGTCAAGGCATCGATCATCGGTCACGTAAACTAGGAGTCCTAGATGCTCCCGATTATCTTTGTGAGGTATGGGTTATGAATTTAGGTTGGACTTAACATGGAAAGGGATGCCCGGACCTAGGCAACTAATAAATGGGTTGTGTTATAACATCTTAAGATGTTAGCCCATTTGATCCAAGAGTCACGTACGAGACATGATTGGAGTTTTCCTACCTAAGTAACTTAACTTATTAGGTGTATAAGCTCAGCTTGACTAATAAGTTGTTGTGAAAAGTGGATCTTGGCCCACATTAAATCACTAACGTGAATTATTTAAAGGGATATTAATTCGGTTTGTGAGATCATAAATAAGACCTCATTTAATCTTGCCAAAATTTTATTGTAGATTGAAAATGGCATCTTCAAACAACAATTTCTCATTGCGATCAATCCTTGAAAAAGACAAATTGAATGGCTCCAATTTCATAGACTGGTTTCGAAACTTAAGAATAGTTCTTAAGCAAGAGAAAAAGTCATATGTTTTGGATGCACCCTTGCCTGAAGAACCTGGCAGGAACGCCTCTGCGGTTCAAAAGAAAACTTTTGAGACCAAGAAGAGCGACTCTAATGATGTGACCTGTCTGATGCTGGCCACTATGGTGCCTCACTTGCAAAAGCAATTTATGGACCAAAAGGCTTATGCGATCATGGTGCACCTCAAGGAAATGTTCCAAGAGCAAGCTCGTCACGAGAGGTTCGTGACAACAAAGGCCTTAATTTCTTGTAAGATGGCTGCGGGTACTCCTGTTAGTACCCATGTACTCAAGATGAAAGGGTATCTTGATACTCTTGAGAAGCTTGAAGTACTAGTGCCAAAGGAATTGGCTACTGACTTGATCTTAGGTTCATTGACCGATGATTATGATCCATTCATGATGAATTATAACATGCATGCAATGAATAAATCAGTCACTGAGCTTCATGGGATGCTTAAGAATGCTGAAGAGAACATTCGAAAGACTAATCCCGTATTGATGGTTCAAGGGGGTATTAAGAAGGGACCCGCTAAGGGAAAGGGAAAGGCAAAACCCAAGAATGATCTGGCTTGGTTCAAGTCAAGTGGGAGTGCACCTCAAGCCCAATCTAAGCCCAAGGCGTAGAAACTCAAAGAGAGTGAGAGCACTTGCTTCCATTGCAACAAGATAGGGCATTGGAGGAAGAATTGTGCTCTCTTTAAGGAAGAACAAAAGAAGAATGGAGCCAAGGCATCCAGTTCTAGTATTTTTGTTGTTGAAATTAACCTTTCTATTTCTACCACTTGGGTATTGGATACTGGTTGTGGTTCTCACATTTGTTCGAATGTGCATGGGCTAAGAAATAGGCGGTTACTTGGGAAGAATAAAGTGGACCTCCATGTGGGGAATGGAGCATGAGTTGCTGCCATGGAGATAGGCGACTATCACCTCACTTTACCTTTCGGACTTTGTATTGTTTTGAATAATTGTTATTATGTCCCTGCTATGAGCAGAAACATTATTTCAATTTCATGTTTGGATAATGATGAATTTGATTTTGTTATTAAAAATGGCAATGCTCATATTTGTTGCCAAGGCATTTCTTATGGCAATGTCATGTTGCAAAATGGCCTTTATATCCTTGATTTACAAAACAAAAAGTCCATATACAACATTAATACAAAGAGGGTTAAATCAAACGAATTGAACCCTACTTACTTCTGGCATTGTTGTTTAGGACATGCAAACGAAAAATGCATTTCAAGACTCCACAAAACTGGAGTGCTTGGGTCATTCGACTTAGAGTCTTGTGACACATGCGAGCCATGTTTGCATGGAAAAATGACAAAGAGTCCTTTTAATAAGAAAGGTGAGAGGACTAAAGGCTTATTGGAACTAATACATACTGATGTATGTGGACCTTTAAGTACACATGCTAGAGGTGGTTTTAGCTATTTCGTGACATTCACAGATGACTTCAGCAGATATGGCTATGTCTATCTAATGAAGTACAAGTCTGAAACTTTTGAGAAATTCAAAGAGTTTAAGAACGAAGTAGAAAACCAACTTGGCAAAAGTATAAAAGCCATTCAATTAGATCGAGGTGGCGAATACTTAAGCCAAGAGTTTGATAATCATCTAAAAGAGTGTGGTATTATTTCACAGCTCACTCCTCCCGGAATGCCACAATGGAATGGTGTGTTTGAAAGGAGAAATCGAACTCTGTTGGACATGGTTCGGTCTATGATGAGTCAAGCTAATCTTCCTATCTCTTTTTTTTGGGTTTATGCATTAGAAACTGCTGCGTTTCTATTAAACCGTACTCCAATTAAAGTAGTTGAAAAGACACCATACGAGGTATGGACTAGGAAAGAATCGAATATGTCTTTTTTCAGGATTTGGGGCTGTGAAGCACATGTTAAGAAATTAACATCTGACAAACTAGAGTCCAAATCCAGTGTCTACTTGTTTGTGGGTTATCCTAAAGAAACAAAGGGATACTACTTTTACTCACAAGCCGAGAACAAAGTATTTGTTGCTCGCAAGGTTGTTTTCTTGGAAAAGGAGTTCCTTCTCAAGAAAGACAGTGGTAGTAAAGTAGAACTTGGAGAAATTCAAGTGCCACAAACTCCTATAGAGGATGAGTTAGAAATGGGATCAAGTTCACAACCAGTTGTGGAACAAGAGCCCATTACACAAGAACCTAGAAGGTCCGGTAGGGTACGTCAGGAGATTGAGAGATATGGATTTCTAATAATTGACAGTGAAACTATTGAGTTAGTAGATCGTGAGGATCCTACTACCTACCAAGAAGCTATTGAGAGCCCAGACTCGGAAAATTGGCTTGAAGCCATGAAATTCGAGATGCAATCAATGTACGATAACCAGGTTTGGACCTTGGTTGATCCACCGGAAGGTGCTAAGGTAATTGAATGCAAGTGGCTATTCAAACTGAAAGTTGATAAGACCTACAAAGGTAGACTAGTAGCAAAAGGTTTTCAACAAACTCATGGTGTAGACTATGATGAGACCTTTTCGCCTGTAGTCGTGCTTAAGTCCATTAGGATCTTGCTTGCCATAGCTGCATATTATGATTATGAGATATGGCAAATGGATGTCAAAACTGCTTTCCTCAACGAAAATTTACTTAAGGATGTGTATATGACACAGCCTAAAGGTTTTGTCAATCCCAAGCATCCTAAGAAGGTTTGCAAGCTTCAAAAATCCATTTATGGATTAAAGCAAGCATCCCGAAGTTGGAATCTTCATTTTGATGAGGCAGTCAAAGAATTTGACTTCATCAAGAACGAAGATGAGCCTTGTGTGTACAAGAAGGTTAGTGGGAGCAGAGTAGTATTTCTAGTCCTATATGTGGACGAAATCCTTCTCATTGGGAATGACATTCCAACATTGCAAAAGGTTAAGCAATGGTTGGGAAAATGTATCTCAATGAAAGACTTAGGTGAAGCCGAGACAATACTTGGTATTCGAATCTATAGAGATATATCGAATCGGCTCTTGGGACTAAGTCAAGAAAAGTACATAGACAAAGTACTAAAGCATTTTAGTATGAGAGACTCAAAGAAAAGGTACATACCTTTGACTTTGGGAGTTCCTTTGACTAAAGAACAATGCCCTAAAACCAAAGAGGAAAGGGACAACATGAGTAGAATCCCATATGCATCTGCTATTGGATCTATCATGTACGCTATGTTATGTACTAGGTTGGATGTTGCTCATGCACTGAGTATAACCAGTAGGTTTCAGCAAGACCCTGGTGAAAAGTACTGGTCTGTTGTAAAGGGGATTCTGAAGTACCTGCGAAGGACGAAGAATCACTTCTTGGTGTATGGTGGTCAAGAAGAGCTCGTCATACAAGGTTATGCCGATGCTGCTTTTCAGACCAGTACTCAGGATTCTAGATCACAATCTGGATTCGTTTTTGTTTTGAACGGTGGTGCTGTCAGCTGGAGAAGCTCAAAGCAAGAGACCGTTGCCGACTCAACTACAGAATCTGAGTATATTGCAGCGAGTGAGGCAGCAAAAGAGGTTGTTTGGATTAAAAATTTCATTTCTGGATTAGGAGTGGTCCTAAACATCCTAGATCCATTAGAAATTTTCTGTGACAACAACGGGGCCATCGCACAGGCAAAGGAGCCCCGGTCACACAAGAAATCCAAACACATACTCAGGAGGTACCACCTGATCAGAGAAATCATTGATCATGGGGACGTCAAGGTTAGTAAGATAGCAAGTGAAGACAATGTAGCAGATCCTTTGATGAAACAGTTGCATCCAAATCTGCACGAAGCTCATTTGAGAGCGTTCGGTCTTAGGGCTATGCCCAATTAGGACTAGTGCTAGTGGGAGATTGTTAGTGTAAGCCCTAGCCCCAATGCATTATAATAAAACACTTTAATTAATAAAATGAGGCATTTGTTTTATCCATTGTATTCATGTGCATATCAATTGATAGAACTATCCAAGAATGTTGTTTCGATTTAAGTTATCATGTGTGAGGCACATGGTTGTAAGACCTTGAAACAAATGAGACATCATCCTAAATATCCCTAGTCAGTCATTGTTATGGGAATAACAATGAATTAAGAGTAGTATGCTCTCTCTGATATTATGAGTTCTGTCTTACGGATCATTAGGACAAGAGTGTCAATCAGATATCATAGATACATGTTAAAGAACATGGTATCTGGATTCGATCCGCTCATGAGAATACTACATGGTACAAGTCATAAGTGTTTCTCATATGTAAGTTTTGTATTGGAGTTCTTAGACCTAAAATCTCTATGAAACTTTTTATGAATTAATGTGCATTTTGACATACACCTAACGTGCTCGTAACAGAGTGACAAGTACGAGTATGATTGGGTATGCATTGATTCATGTTAGAGAGCATGAGAGAAGTGAAGGGATTACCCCTCTCGATAAGAGAGAAAATATCACCGGCCACTTGATTAGTGAACTGAGAAGTGTATGCCAATACTGAGATCAAATAATGAGTAATCATTATTTATCTGAGAGTTCAGTGTCACTAGAATATCAAGAAAGGAATTAAAATATATATAAGGATGACTAGTTCCATGCCTTATATTAATTCTGATATTTATGGGTAAGAGACTATGCAAAATTGCATTAGGTCACTAAATGCCATATGCATTTTCATTTAATTTGGAATGCTATAAGATCTTGCTAGATAATATATATAGCCTTTGAATTAATTCATTAGTTCATTGCCAACATTAAATGGACCTATAGGATCGCACACAAAGCATTAGGCTTAAAATATTTAAATAAAATATTGGGCATTAATTTGGGCTTTTAATTAAAGTCAAATTAATGTATGTAATGGGCATCATAAATGCTATTGGACCTTGGCCCATGAGAGAGAAAAATTCAGCCCACAAGGTTTAATTTCAATTAATTAATTATCTTGTATTAGTTAGGTTAATTGAGTATTAAAGCCTAAAAGAATTTAAATTAAATTAAATCATTTAAATAATATAAGGAGTGACCGAAATTCCAAGATGAAAATCAAGAAATTTCGGCACATGCTCATTATCTTTATTAAGTGATTTTATTTAATTAAATGTCTTGTGTTTTATTTCAAATTTGAATTTTAAATTCAAAGGAGTTTAAATCGATATATATTACTTATTTTAGGAAGTGATTGAGATTGAATTAATTATCTTGAGATAGTAAAGTTCAAATCAAACACTTGCCAAAAGATAAGGATATATATAAAAGAAATATAACCCTAAGGAGACCTAAGAGAAAAAAAACGTGAAACCCTTTTTCTAGGTCTTGGCATGAATTCTTCTCTCTCTCTCATAATATTCTTTTGGCCAATTTTCACAAGGAGAAAGGATTGTTCCTCATTCTCTTGTGATCTTGGGTAGTAATAGCAACCTAAGAGAAGTGCAAAATCAAATTTTGTAGCTTCAAACCATAGCCATTACACAATACATTAAAAGAGAGCTAACAACCTCTATTTTAAGCCGTCGGTGCAATTGTTTGTGTGAGAATAGATGGAGTGGCGTAAAAGGTTGTTCCTTGGCATTGCTGATCAAGATCTAAGGTGGATAAAGTCATCTCGGTTGCTGGTCCTCACCAAACTCAAGTTTTAAAAGGCATCCAAAGTCGTAAGTTTTAAAACCCTAAAATTGCATATTTCGATTCTTGTCATGGAATTTTTTGGCATGTATGATCGTTTTTGTTGTTTTTTTGCTGCGTGATTGCCATGTTCATACCATGTCATATTCTATCAGTGGCTTGTTAGCAAGTTGTCTCCCTCAATTTCTCTCTCTCTTTAAATTAAAGATTTCTTCCCTTCTACCGGCGATTTGAGAGGACGATCGGTGATAAGAGTAGCACCAATGACCTCCCCGTGGGGAGATAAACCTGCCAATGCCCTTCGTTCCTCTCTCGTCGGTGAAAAGTAGATCGGAGAAAAGGTGTGATCGGCGGTTTTCGTTAGATCCTGATCAACTCCAACGGTCGTTGGGCGCGTGACCACCCACCATGGAGTCTCCGGGGCTGGATCTTCAAGTGGACAGCTTCGGTGCATTTTTTGGCGAGTCTCCGGTGAGCCCAAAGATGACAAAATGCAAAAAAAAATGTGGAGATCGATGCTAACGGGTATGTGGATACAAACTACTCTTAATTTCATTTAATTTTGAATTTTATATTAGGCAAGTATATAAATTTAAGAATTAGTGAGAAATAATTTGAAATAATAAGAGATAATAGTGATATAACATAAAATAGATGAGAATAGAAGAAGAAATTAAGTAATTAGTTGGGAAGCTAATTGATGTCTAATAGCTAATTGATGTCTAATGATGCTCATAAAAATCCTAAGTGAAATATGGTGATTTATTAGGAATTAAGTGCAAATATAACATTATAATAATAAATATATGTATTATGATGGAATTAAGTTAAAAATAAAATTTGGGTATGAAATTATATATAAAACATAATCATGATTATAAGGGTAACAAAAAGACATAAAATAAATTAAGTGTTAATTGATATTTATACTAATATACATTGATGTTAGAAACATAAATAGCATAAAACAAAGTATGAAGAGATTTGTGAGTGTTAAAATTAATATATTAGTTGAATTGTATATAATGATATATGAAGTGAATAATTAATATTAAATAGTACTTTATGTATAAAATATGTTATATTAAATTAGAAGAAGGACAATATTGATTAGTGCTCCGGCATGATCTCTAAAGCATACATGAGAAGGCACTAAAAGAAGCATTTGCCGCTGCACAAAATAAAACCTTGAGGGGTCGGCATGATCTCTAAAGCAGACATGTGACACCCAAAAAGGACAATATTGACTATTTCTCTGGCATGATCTCTAAAGCAGACATGTGGAGGCACTGAAAGACACGTTTTGGGGGCTCCGGCATGGTCTCCAAAGCAGACATATGGGGTACCTCAAAACCAAAATCGTGCGTCGCCTAGCTCCAGCACGATCTCAAAAGCAGACATGTGGAGTGACAAGTGGTAAAGAGGACAATATCTGCTAGCGGCGGTGATTAGGGCTGTTACAAATTATGGGCTGGATGGCTCTGAGAGCTCGGTCCATAAGTATTACGCCTTGATGTGTATTACTAGATTGAATGGCTCCAAGAGCTCTTTCGGTAAAAGTAATTAAAATGAGTTATGGACTAAATGGCTCCGAGAGCTCGGTCCACAAGTGTATATAATTATGTATGTATTAATAATAGGCCATATGATTTCGAGAACTCGGTCCTGTGTTTAAATTATGTTTGTTCAACTCGGTACAAATTCCAATTAATACATTAAGGGCAAATATTAGAAGTAAATAATGAAATAGAGGTTGACGTAAGTATTTCACCAAATATTAATAACCAGTTTATAGAATTTGTGTTGTGATTAATTTAAATTATGATTAGTTACAACTAATGATGATTTGGATGAATTGGTATTGAATACCTATATTCGTACTGTGAATAATTGTGCGTTACACATCTGGAGTAGTGTGGTATAATTAGGAATGTGTATAATATAATTATGTAACTATAAATGTTTGAACAATGATATGTAATATTCTTGCCTATGGGATTGGAGAACTACGTGGTTCTGATTTCCTAAATGGGATACGTAGGAAGCTTGAGAATTGATATATCAAGTCCGAACCAATTTATATTCATATAATTATGCACGTCGTAATAAGTACATTGGATCCTGGTGATGCAATTCTTATTTATATAATAATGTATGTGACACTACAAGAAAATCTGAAAATAGCAACGAAAAAATAGCAACGAAAATGATTCCGTTGCTAAATTAGCAACGGAAAATAATTTCCGTTGCTAAAATTTGTTAAACTTTGTACATTTAGCAACGGAAAATTTTTTGGTTATCTTCCGTTGCTAAAACTGGAGGGAATTTTTGGCGCCAAAATTCAGCAACGAAAATTAGCAACGAATCACTATTCCGTTGCTAATTAAGGCGCCAATAAATGGCGGAAAAAAATTGAAACGAAAAATAGCAACGGAATATTTTTTTCGTTGCTAATTTAGCAACGGAATTAAAGTTCCGTTGCTATTTTAGCAACGGACCATAATTCGGTTGCTAAATAGCAACGGAATTTTTTATCGGTTGCTAAAATAGCAACCGAAATATATTTTCGTTGCTAAATAGCAACCGAATTTATTTCGGTTGCTAAAATAGCAACCGAATTTATTTCGGTTGCTAAAATAGCAACCGAATTAATTTTCGGTTGCTAAAATAGCAACGGAATTTTTTTCGGTTGCTAAAATAGCAACCGAAATCGAATTCCGTTGCTAAATAGCAACCGAATTTATTTCGGTTGCTAAAATAGCAATGGAATTCTATTTCGGTTGCTAAAATAGCAACCGAAATAGAATTCCGTTGCTAAATAGCAACCGAAAATATTTCGGTTGCTAAAATAGCAACGGAATTTCATTTCCGTTGCTAAATTTTGTATATGAGTACATATGGATATGTATATATATGTATATACACACATATACATACATATGCATATGTATATGTATACATACATATTTATATGTATGTATATATGTGTGCATATATACACATACATATGCATATACAAATATACATACATACATGCATACATCTATGTATGTATCTATATACATACTTATACATATAAATATGTATTTATGTATATACATATATATACATATATACATATGCACATACATATACATACATATTCATATATATATATATCCGTATGTGCTTGTATGTGCATACATACATACATATGGATATGTATATATATGTATGTACATATGTATGTATGCATAAATACATGTATATGTATGTGCATATATACACATACATGTACATATGTATGTATGCATAAATATATGTGTATGTATGTGCATATCTTAAAATGTGATATAACATTAGTGAATATTAGTGAATATTATCTTTAAGTTTTTTATTAAAATGTGTTAAATTCTTCTCTTCTAATTATTAAAATGTGATATAACATTAGTGAATATTATCTTTAAGTTTTTGATTTTATAATTTAAACTAAAATATATTTTATTAATAAATAAGGAATTAAAGTAAATAAATGTATATAATAAAAAGAAAAGAAGAGAACATATATAGATATTTTGGGGGGAAAGTTTTCTTGAAATCCCATGAAATGTCTAATATCAAAAAAAAAAAGAGAAGAGGAGTGGATCAGGAAAAGAAGCAGGGGAGATCGGAGGAAGGAGCACCGATTAACGACGCAGGCTACCGGCCCACCATCTGCCTGAGCTTCTTCCCTTTTCTCCATCTGCGTTCTTCTCTCCATTTGCCTGAGCTTCTTCCCGTTTCTCCGGCGAAGTGAGGCGGCTGACGGAGACACAAATAAGGCCGGTGAGTTCCCCTCAGCGAGGAGTTCCTTTTCGCCATCCTCCTCTCCCTTCCCATCGCCGGTAACGTAGAGATCGGAGAAAGCAAGTCTCCGACGGTTTTTGTTAGATCCTGGCCATGAACGGAGTCCTTTGAGCGCGTGACCACCGCCGGTGGACTCCCCTCAACGTCATCCAACTCCTGGTGGTTTTGGTCTTGCATCGGTGAGGCTCCGGTCATCGGTCCGGCGAAGTTCCGGCGCTTGTCCGGCGAGCACAATAATCGGTGAGGAATGATATTCCATGAATTACTATATTCTTTATTCTTATTCTTCTTGCCTCCTGATTTGTAATTTGCTGTATTATTTAATTGATTTTAGATCTAGATCTGTTCAAGCTAGATTGCTGTGTCCTTACTGTTAAACTAAACAATGATTTTTCTTTTTCATATTATATAGCTGTCATAATTTAAGAGTTTCTTAGAAATTCCAGTAGAACTTTGTTATTGGTGCTGACAATTGATTCTTTTCATTAGTTTTAGTCCACATCTGCAAATGGAAACGGAATGAAATTGTCTAATCTAGCAATTGATTCTTCTTTTTTTTTCCATCTTTTCTTATATATATATATATATATATATATATATTATATTCTAAAGATCTGCTTTGCTTCCAGTGACAGTTTTTAAATATATGCTCTCTGTCTTTTACTCGCTCTCTCCTTCAGTATAACAAATACAAAAAAAACCCAGTGTGCCCATTCATATACTTCATCATTTGTTAGTCTTTAGGTTGCTTCCATACTAGTTTATCGAGTATGCCTTCACTAAATATGATTTATTTGCTCTCATTGCACATTTAAGTTATTTGTTCATCAAATCTCACATTTACTGCATGTGAAATATGACCCGTCTAATGCAGATGGCAACCTCTCAGTCAGGTATTAGTTGTATGATAAACTTGGTGAATATCTGTTTGCCTAATATCTTGGTCTTTCAGAATCGAATGCTAAGCAAAGTATTAAATTTTGTCTGCTCATGTTGTTAGGCCAAGTGATGGCAGTTGTTGTACTAGTTAGTGTGTTTGTTTGAGTTGTGAAAACTGATATCAGAAACTTGAAAGCGACTATCTACTATGTCCATTGGTGTCAATTTGCTGCATATTGCGTTTGTTTGTTCGGGGTTTACATTTTTGATAATAACCTGAAAAGTAGTGGAACGGTTACATTCTCTAATGAATCATTAATTTCATTATAATGTTCAAAACACAACCACACCAATCTCAACTTTGTTTTCTTTTTTCTAATTTCTCTCAAGGCAATGGCTTTGCAAACAGACCTTTGCATTTCATTAACAATGGCAATTTCCATTTCATTGCTTTGTGGGTGTTTTGGTTTCAGATACAGATTAGGAGATTCTGTGTGGTCAATCCCACCATCTCCAGATTTTTACTCCAATTGGTCTTCCTCTATTGTCTTCTACGTTGGGGATTCTTTAGGTATGTATGTATTTTTTTTTTCTTTGCCGCTGTTACTATCATCTTTATACATTGTTAAAATTTTATATCATAAAACCTCATGATTCATAATTTCTTATGTATGGGAACATTTTCAATTACATTATTTATTAATTTGTTAAAAGTTTTATTGAAATTATTGGTTGGGGGATGAATTATCCTAGTGATTTTTTTTAAATATGAGTGATTCTTGTTTGAGGGACGATTTCATGTACAGTGTTATGCACCATTGGATCTAGCAAGACAAATATTTATCAGTCCATTAAGTGAAGGCAAATAGTTTTCACTGTACGTCGAGTGTCATATACAAGAAACATAACGCTTGAAGTTTTTAGGACTGTATATATACAAATAGGTAAATATTTCAAAATTATTAGCTCCGAACTATATTGGAAAGAAAAATGAACTTGAACTTAATTAAATTTGAACAATTAACTCATAATGTGAAGATTGTCCAAATTAGCCGTCATAAAATAATTCATACAGTCATCTTTCTTGTGTATATAGATGACTATTTATTTCACTTGTTTAGGTCCATATATGATTAAATTGATGAGATTGATTTTTTGAAGTGAGCTCCTTACATAATTCCAATTCTTGTTGGGAAGTGAATATAGATTAACTTCATAATCATCTGAGCTTTTGCATCTGTGATTTCCATAATGATTGAGCTTTATTTTCTGCAGGAGATTGTCTCAATATACCCTGTTTTATCACCACCTAACCTCTCCCCAGCTCAGTCAAATCGAGTTTGCAATGCTCTTGCACTTCTTCAGGTTAATATTTCTTTTTTTCTCTATAGGTTTTTCAAAATCATCATATTACAAATATGAACTGAAACTGTGGCTTTGCTGGAAGTTTATTATATTCCCTTGTTGAATGTTTCCACAAAGAGCCTTTAATGCCTTTTTTACTTCTAAAAAGATTATATTCCCTTGTTTTCTGTGTTAGGATGGCTTCTGTGGTTTCATTAAAATTCAAGATGGTCTCAAACCGCGCCGGTTTATTAGGCCACTACGCCAATGCCCTCAAAAAGGCCTCACTCAGAATTACCGATCCCTTGTACAGAAGTGGGCTAAGTGGGCGAGTAGGAGGTAATTTTTTGATATGATATATTGCTATTTTTGTAGATAAAAATAGTTTCTAAAATTATTATTTATTGCAACTTTTAGTTGTGAAGAATAATCTTTTTTAGGCACCGTTTTGATAATTTAGAATCAAGTCCAGTAGTTTGGTACCAAAAAAATTGTGATATAGGTGTAGGGAAGGAACGGTGATGATATTACGAAGACATGCCATTCGCTTCTTAAGCATTCTCTAGAATTAGAAATTCAGATTAGTAGGTATTAACCAAGGATTCGTACGTGGGTTTGTTGTCAAGGAACGTGTCAATGTGGTAACTTGGCATATATATATATATGATTAAAAATCAATTTTATTATTAGTATAATATTTTGGATGTTTCCGAAACAAGGCATAAGAATAAGTGGTGAGGCCATGTGAATGGTTCCTTCACGAGTGTGGTAATATAAGTAGATAGAAAGGTGAATAAACATTAATGTAATTCAATCATAAAACATGCAATAGATTCCACAATAAATGCAAAGTCATTGGCCCATGCTTGGCTTGACTGGTGGTCCCTTTGTCCCCAAGTTATTGTTTAAACAAATTGTCCTAACATATATTCCCTTGTTTTCTGTGTTAGGATGGCTTCTGTGGTTTCATTTTTTTCGTTGTCCTCATTGTAATTTGTTGGTTTTATATTTTACACTAAAACAGCTTGCTGTTTTAGTGTAATTTGTTGGTTTTCTATTTTAGTGATGGAATAGCGACGACAAAACCGTCACAAATTTTTTTTATAATAGTTGCTAAATTTAGCAACGGAATTCAACTCGGTTGCTAAATTTAGCAACGGAAAAATAATTTCCGTTGCTAAAATTAGCAACGGAATTTGAATTCGGTTGCTAAAATTAGCAACGGAATTTGAATTCGGTTGCTAATTTTGACCAATTTACCAAATGTTAGTGGTTAGATTTAGCAACGGATTTAGTTTCCGTTGCTAAATTTAGCAACAGAATTTGAAATCGGTTGCTAATAACATTCCGTTGCTAAAAATACCAACCGCCGAATTAGCAACCGAAATTTCCGTTGCTAATTTCCGTTGCTATTTTTGATTAGCAACGGAAAATTGATATTTTCCGTTGCTATTTTCCGTTGCTAAATTGCAATTTTCTTGTAGTGTGAGTATATGTTTATAATTATGGTGAATTAAGTTTTTATGTTTTCTATTTGAAGCTAATTATATAAATTGTGTTAATGTGACTTGTATATGAAGAAATTTTTAGTATATGTATAAACTATGTGATGGATTATAAGAAATTATTGTAAATAGGCATGTAATTTATATATCATATGAATTCAGTGAGTTGTGTGAATGAGCTTTAAATGAACTGTATTTGAGTGATGGTGATTGTGTTAAGATGAAATTACAGAAGTGTTGTGTTATTGATGGAAGTTCTGGAGTTGGAGGAATGATATTGGGAGTGAAAAAAATAAGTTTTTGCAGGTTTGGATAGCATAAATTTTAAATTGTCATGCTGTCGAGATTTTATTTAGGTGCCTAGTAAACTTAATAGCTATTGAAATGACAGTTAATTGAGATTCTGAGAAATGTTTTATATTTTTTTCCACAAGAAGTAGCCATTATTAAAGGGGGATCCTGCGAAATTTTGATAGAATAAATAATATGTTAAATTAATAAACTTTTTAAATGTAGTCAAACCTTAGAGTTGATCCTCACAAAGAGATCCAAATCCGTGTGTAATATCCAGTATCTAGGTCTTTTAACTGGCCGGGTATAGGGTGTTATAATCCATTTTCAGCCACACCCCTTAGGAGTGACTGATGAGTCACTCACACCCTTTGGGTGTGAGTCAGTACCATATAACCCAAATAATCAAATAACCTCTTTTTTCATCATTTTTTGGATTTTAATATTTACTTTATCTAATCCACCCAACATATGGAAAAATATTTACTAAAGTGTGTTTAAAATTTAAGATCAATCCGAGTTCATTTCGATACACTTCTAGCTTCAAAAGTAAAATTTATCAGTTCGAAATTCAAAAATTCAAAATTATCAGAAAAATAATTTTTACTTTCAAATATTGATTGGGATTATTTCTAATAGCTTTGAGCAAACGAAATAATTTTCAGAGATCTATGAAATATTTTCAGACAAATCAAAGTTTTGGTCAACCCTTTTATTATTTGGATAAATTTTTCACTGTCCAGTTTGAGGTCCTATCCAATATCAATTTCATCTCAAATTATATCACTAGACTCATCTTAATTTATACTTTCTAATGGTAAAGAAGTATTTTTACAAGTTCCATGGTACTATTCATCCCGGTTTATTATTCACAATCCAAAAAATACTATTCGTAAAAATGAAAATTTTGGGCCATTACAGATTAAGTGGGGAACACCTTAGAGAACCTATAATTGAAAGGTCCCGATCAGGCTGGATGTGTAAACTCCAAAGCTTAAGTTAGTATTGTGATAAGTTTTTTTAGGGAGTATTAGAAGAAGAATGTGTCAAACTTACTTGAGGTCTCGTGAGATTAAGCAACTTATATAGGATATTACCTATTGGGATAGATATGCTTAAGTAGCTTAGTAGGCACTTGATGGTGATTGGACTAGCCGCGTCTTGTAATGGGGCGAGTAATTCCCTTTGTAGAGGTAGGAACGGAGGAAAAATATTTTTTGATTTAGAATTCGAGACGAAAGCAAAGACCACTAAAATTTAGTAATAATATTTAATTACATTTATATAATTTAGTTTTAAATTATATTTAATTTTAGTTCTGTTAATTGTTAAAATTTATATTAATTTTATTTGTGATTAAATTTAAATTTTTTAATTATTAAATGTTGCATTTCAATTACAATTAATTTGTTAAATATTATATTTTAATTAGAATTGAATTTAAAAAAAATAATTTTGATTGAGAATGGGGATTCCTGCGGAGTGGGGATGGGGAATTTTTCTCCTGTAATTTTTCAAGAGGCAAGGACGGGGAATTCTCATCTCTGGACAATGGGGTGTCATTCCCTACCCTTGCCCCGCTCCGTGATCATCTCTAACACACACCATTATTTAATTTTCAGTTTACATTATTTCTTTACTTGTGGTTCTTTTATTTTTATATCTTTGTCTTGTTATGTATTTTGGATTGATTTTATATTACTTTCATGCTTTTGGCTATTATTTTGAGTAGCCGTTTAGTGATAATAGTATCGATCGATAATGAACTAATTATTCAATAATTTTAAAGTAGGAAATCATGTAAAGAACAAATATGTGTTTTTTCCAGTCATAATGGTTATTATTATTATTATTGTTCATAGAAGTAATATATTTATATGATATCATTTAAATTCTTTTATTTTTATATTGACATATAATATAAGCGAGTACTCTCTATGATCCGAGATTCTAATTTTACCACTGATTATACGCGCATATAATTAAAATTGGTAGATAATGAAAATCTTGTTAACAAATAACATTTTTTCTAATTACTTATATTCTTACTGTGAATTCAATATGTCGAAAGGATCCACTAATAAAAAACTTTAATAAAATCGGTTATATGTACAGAGAGGTGTGAGATTTAAGCCTTCGCTTCTTATTTACCTCGATTAAAAAAAAAAAAAAAAAACTTAAACAAAATCTGTCAAACGAAAAAAGATAGTAGAAGGAAATTATACGCATGTCTTCCGAGAAAATGGAATAATGCTCTAAAATTTTCGCATGAATTTGTTGACGTTTTATTTTTTAAATTCAGGATTTTATATCGCTTCAGTACTTTCTCAACAAAGTAACCTTCCGACACTTTAAAGTCACTTTGATGTTTAGAGAAAACTTGGAAGTGAAACTTGTCGCTCTTTATAACTATATATAAACTAATAAATCCGATGGACAAATCGAACTCGTGATTACATCTAATAACATTATTCATTTTCTTGGCTTTGTATATCCAAAAATGGAGAAAGGAGACAAGAGAATGGCTGTTTTGGTTGGGTGCAATTATCCGAATAGCAAAAACGAGTTGCATGGATGCATAAACGACGTCGTAGCAACGAGAGACATGCTCGTGAAACGTTTCGGCTTCGATGAGAAGAATATTCAGCTGTTAACAGATGCTCCTGCACCAGGTTCATCACAAATCATGCCCATCGGTGCTAACATAAAGAAGGCACTTGATGAGATGGTTGATGAGGCAAAATCGGGTGATGTTCTGTTTTTCCATTATAGTGGTCATGGAACAAGAATTCCTTCTTTGAAACCTGTCCATCCCTTTAGGCAGGACGAGGCTATTGTGCCCTGTGATTTCAATCTCATCACAGGTATTTATTTTTCTTTCAGTGCATATATATATATATATATATATTAATTTTTAATATTATATCTTTGCAAGCCAGTTTAAAATGAGATCTGCCTTTTAAATTATGTGTAATTCCCAACTTTCTTTTATTTTGCTGCGTTAGCTAACACAAAATATTCTTAAATCTTATAAAATGCAGATATGGATTTCCGGCATCTAGTGAACCGGCTACCAAAGGGAACAAGCTTCACAATCCTATCAGATTCATGCCACAGTGGTGGCTTAATTGACAAAGAAAAAGAGCAAATAGGCCCAAATTCAGCAATCCGAAAGGCAATAATCTCCTCAAAATCCAAGTCAATCCCAATTGAGTCTATACTTGAACGTTTGAAATCCCTAACAAAAATAAACACAGAAGACATTGGGACCCACTTGTTAGAACATTTTGGTGACGATGCAAGCTTAAAATTCAGGATACCAAAGATCGAATTGGAATCATTAATAAAAGGTGATGAAGGGATATTATTAAGTGGATGCCAAGCAAATGAAACTTCTGCAGACATGAATCCAAGTGAAGGCGGAGGCAAAGCCTACGGAGCATTTAGCAATTCAGTTGAATTGGTTTTGAAGGAGAATTTGGGTCCATTGAGTAATAAACAACTTGTGATTATGGCTAGAAAGCTTTTAGAGGCCAAAGGGTTTGATCAGCATCCTTGCTTGTATTGCAGTGATCAAAATGCTGATGCTATTTTCTTGTGCCAACCTCAGCCTTAGCTGCCTTTATTGATTCTGGTAATAATAATAATAATAATAATTGGAAAGACGATTTAGTACAGCCTAGATGCAGGCCGAGTTAACACTTGAATAATTGTGTTAATGTGATAGGGATTGGTCATCCCGAGGTGGGTACAAATCTCTATGTAATATATGACCATATACTTGTGTTATTTTTAAAAACATTTGCAATAAAATTGGATAAATTTTATATTTGATTCCCTAAAGTTTAACCATTTTTTAGTTTAGTCTTTTAATTTCTATCATTTTTTATTGAATCCTTGAATATTTACTTCAATTCTCACTTTTCCATAAATCAAATAAAGTCATAATATTATTAATTTAAGCATATACTTTTTTTCTACATAGAATTTAAGCATACACTTAGTCCCTAAACTACATCGTTTCCTTTTTTTCCTATTGAATTCAATTTTCTACTCAGTATTGCTAAAATAAAAATTTCAATAAAACACCCAAAAAATAAAAAGTTAAGGAAACTAACTAAATAATTACTCTCTTAATTAATTGCATGTTAAATTTTCGATATTACTCTCTATAAGGACATGTGGCATATTATGAAAAGCGTGCGACATGTAGCACGTGAATAATAATAGAGAGTAATATTATATTTTTAATATGTTTAAGAGTACTATAAGATTTTTAATAATATAAAGATATTGTAGGTCCCAAAAATACCGAGGAATGGGGTAAATTTGGTATCTTAAAATTTTTTAATATTTTTTTAATGAAACAAAATTGTATGTAAATGAATAATTTTGACAATAAATACAAAAATTATACCAAATTTTTTGCAAGTTCTTTTTCAGTTTAAAAGTTCAAAAACTATTAAAAAAAATCTAGAGAATATATTGCATTATTAAGTGATTTGGGGACTGGGCCCTGCTGGAAGCAATTAAGATGCTCTGATAATTTAATGAAAAGCATATCCTAAAACAAAAGTGTATTAACTTCATAATACAGCCAAATCCCAAATCATGTGCAGTATCTATACCTTTCCAAACAAAAGTGTATTATACATCAACATGATACATGTGCAGTATCTTATACCTTTCCACCAATTTATTACGCACGCAAACAAACATCATCCTTAATCCATCCGCTTTAATGCACCCTTTGCTCCAATGGAAGTATAGAATGGAAATGGATGCATTAGAAAAGTCGCAAAACTCATAATTAATTTTTGAATTTTAAGATTTTTTCATATTTAATTTATATATTTTCAAAATTATACATTAAATATTTTAAATTTTACATATTTATACACTAAATTTATATATTTTGAAAATTACATAATAAATTTTTGAATTTATCTATTATTATATATTAAATTCAAATAAACATTAAAAATAATAGTGTTACAGTAAAATATATACGACTTTAACCGAATGTGTTTTTAAATATAATTATTTAATATTTTTTAATTTATATTTTTGGTTTGTTTCATAATATAATTATTTAATATACTTTTATTTACTTTTTTAATAAAAACAATTTTATTAAAATTAGTTTTATTAAACATTTTTATATTTTTTATTATTATTTATTAAAATGTCTAAATTTATATAAATTATAATGGTATTTTTTTATTACCATGCAATTTTTAAATAAAAAATAAAAAATTCTATTTTTGTCATTTTTTCCGACATTTATCTTTATTTGTGTACCGGAACGTGATATAGTACGCGTGTACATATATATTGTTGAATCTGGTTCAGTGCCCTCATCAAATTTTACTATGCATGCATGCGCGTACCGTACGCATACATGCACCGTAATAATATTTTTATTTTACATAAACAACTTGAATAAAATTTTATTTTTTAAATAATTTTTTTAATATATGTGAAAAAGAATCAATCATGTATTTATGGAATGGGTATGTGTGTGTATATATGTGTGTGTGTGATTAATACACGGTAAGAATTACATCTATGAAGAGAGAATCATCAGTGATGTTTATTCTTAAAAAAATTTTGTTTGGTTTGTTGTTTATATCAGTTTTTGGTGTTATCAAAATGAAAACTTATGGAGTTGCTATATTTGTATTTGGGGATTCATTATATGATCCAAGGAACGTTAATAATCTTAATTTGAGCATTGCAGACAAGGCTAATCATTGGCCATATGGAGAGACCTTCTTTCACTATTCAACAGGAAGATTTTGTGATGGTCGCATTCTTCCTGATTTCATTGGTAAATATGATTGTTATTATTATTTGTCAGTTATTCTACAAATCAAGCTTCTTAATTAAGTACAGTGAGCTTGCTGGTTGCAGCAATGGATGCAAACTTACCACTATGGGAACACCGAGGAAGGGGATAAATTTGGTATCTTAAAATTTTTTGATATTTTTCTAATGGAACAGAATTGTATGCAAATGGATAATTCTGACAATAAATACAAAAATTATACCAAATGTGTGAGTAAAATTTGTTGTAAATATTTCAAAAATCGTTTAACAGAATTTTGAAAACACAAGTTCTAGAATATAAAACAGAATTATAGAAAATAGAGTAGAATAGAGCAGAAAAGCAAACACATAAAATTTATAATGGTTCGACCTTAATGCTTATATCCACTACTCAAAAATCACTTTTGAACTTTTCTCTGCACTCCTAAATATTTTATAGGCAAAAGTCAAAGCCAATATACAATCCTAGATATGTATATCTAACCATAATCTTTTTCCAAAGTAAAAGAAGTAAAACACTTACTAGAATTTTTCCTTAGGTTCTAGTCAACCCAAACTCACAATCTTTCACAATATAAATTCCTCACAAACAATTACAATAGAAGCTATAATCAAATTGAGAAGGATATTTAATTAATAAATTACAAAAGATGTGGAAAGTGAGATAGAAAATTTTAAGCTTTACTCTCAAGATGTAGAAATTATTTTCAATAGACATCTAGCCTTTAATAGGTCTAAAAACATATATTTATATCCAAAAACGTAGTTCTAAGTGTTAGAAATCGAAAATAGCCATTTATAATCGTCGGAGGGTAAAACAGATAAAACAGACTAAAACCAGCTATTAACTGGTTGTTATTTTATCCGATAATGAAATCCAGGATTTGTCCAAAAATTGACATTGTTTAAAAATTGAATTTCTAAAGGTCCATTTTCTAATGAAATAATTTTTGACGAACCATTTTCTGAAAGAAACCGGTTTGGATTAAAAGCTCATTTTATGATTTTAAAATATTTTTATGCAATTTCAAGACTTAAAATGTGTATGCATGAATACCGAATTATGCCTCAATTTGATCTTACAATTTTGATATCCTATTTTCCCACATACCAAGGCATTCTTCAACTTTGATTACTTGTATCCATTTCTTAATGTATCTTAGTCATCATTATTTTATATTTGTATCAGAAGTTGTATAGAAATTCCTGTAGAAATAGCTTAGAACAAAATTTACAATAAAGCTTATTTAATATTTAATTATCATCAAAATTAGGATGTGAACCTTGAGCAAACAATCTTTCCCTTTTTCATGATGATAAAATCTTAATAAACTCCACTTATAAGTCTACTTAGGTTAGTTTATAAAGCCCCCACTAAATATATGCATGGGGGTATTTACAGAAAGTATAAAACCTATAAAAATTAGTATAAATCCCCTATGTATCATGTTATATAGAAACTAAATGCTATGCAATGGATTTAATTTAAAGCATCATTGTCAATAAGATAACAAATAATAGCAAGCAAGATTTCAACATAACAGTTTGATAACAAACCAACATAATCCATTAATTTATCTAATAACAATAGTATCATATATAATTGCCCAACACATATAATTCTCCCCCTTTTTATCATCAGCCAAAAAGGAGAAACCAAAAGAAGCATATCAAACAAGTAATCAAGCATCCAAAATAGCCAAAGCATAAAAAAGCAAGACTAAACAAAATGTTTTAGGCAAGCAGATAAAGCAACAAACAAAAATAGCTTAAAAAACAAATAAATTGCACTAAAAGTTAACATCCATAGGTAAAGAGCTATTGCCAAGTTGGCCCAGTTGGGGTAGATTCTTCACCCGCATGATAGCATTTCTAGAAAATTTGCACTAAGGCAGAGTCGAAGTAGAAGCAAAAGAGGTTTCCTTGGTAGGGACAGATTACTCATCACTTTCCTAAACTGGATCACCCACCTAAAAGAAGGAGCAACTAATGAAAGAATTATTTCTACCATAGTTACAAATGTTTGACCCAACTATCCAAAAATATTAGAGGTACACTTAAATTGTAACTGAAGATCCAATAGTTTTTGCTTGTCAACAACAAAGTAAGGTCTAGATTTAGTAACTTAAGGACTAGGAGCAGGAGATGGAGATGGATAGAATGCACTGGCAGGACTTGAAGGTGAATTTTTTGGGTGTAAAGAGGGAGGTTCATCTGGATTTTATGAAATCGTAGAACTATTAGATTTTTTAACTTTACTGCTAGGAAGATTTGTAGGTTCGTGTTCAGCAAATCTTGTTCTAGACTTTGTTGAAGTTGCTACAAATGAATTACCAAAATGAGAACTCGAATTTCCATAAGTTTTTCCCTTAAATCATTCCCTAAAATTTTTAGCAAAATGTTCATTACATTTTGTTGCAGAATTTTCAATAGATTTTCCATTAGAATTGTCAATAGACTCTCCCTTACTTGATGCTTTTTTAGAATCATTAGTGCCAGAGTTCAACATTGGTTCTTTGTCTTTTGGCTCAACAATTTTCACACTAGAAGTAGCACTCATCTAAGAAACAAACTAAAGGTATTTCAATTTTAAATTTTTATCCATATTTAGAAAATCTATATCCATCAAATTTTTACCTTTTTCAGAAGAATCTAAGCTCGTTTATCACTCACAGTTTGCCTAATGGCTCCATAAATTTTTATTTTCCTTTTCTTTTTACCAATATCTCTTATAGAAAAGAAAACTGATTTTCTCAAACTTAAAGGACTCAAATTCAGCTACATCATCTATTAGTTTCCAGTGCTCAAATAAGTTTGTTAAAATTAAGCCATAAGGCTTCTTCTCATCTGCAGACCCCATTGCCATATGATAGATATTGAAAGTTGAAAGATTTCCCAATATCAAACTGCCACAAAAACACAATCTCAAAGTTAGACAAATAGATTATGCTTTCCACCCTAGGTGTCACGTACTGACTTACACATTTGATCAAAATCCTATTTTGTGACAATAAATTGGAGAGTAAAGGACATTTTGAAGCTCTACTTCCAGAACTAGAAATTGTACTAAAAAATTTATCTGTCTAATCCCTCAAATTCTAAAATTTTACTATCATTCCTAGTGCACACTGACCTATGCAACTTTATTGAATATACTTTGGCTAAGAGGGAAGGATTTATCGTGTATATTGAGCCTTAAAATGACTTTAAAACTCGCTACTTTGACTTCAAAATGAGAGGAATAAAATTCATGCACCAAGGTTGGAAATAATTTATCTCTATGAAGTGAAAAGAACCATTTCCAACCTTGAATCTCCATATACTTTACGACATCTAGAGCTAATTTCACCAGATCGCTTCATATGTTGATCTTAGAAGGTAGTAAAGGTTGGGATTTTACAGTAGGCATCAATGATTTTGGAAATAAGAGTTATGTGGTTGTCGATTTACTGGATCTGGATTTCAGTGTGGGTAAGGAAGTAGTTTAGGTAGAAAAGGAAGGAAAAGGAATAAGAGATGGTGGTGAAGGTAATTGATGAGGGTTTTGTTTAGTAAGGGTTTTCAACCTTCCTATGGTAGCAGTTAGGGTTTGTGAGAGAGCAAATTATAGAGAATGAAAAGAATAGGGGAGAGAAGATGATGGTTTCGTGAAATGTTAAAATGAGAAGTTAAAAAAATCTTAACTTTAAAACCAAAAATCAATGAATTATAATAGATCGATTTTTCTTCAAAATAAAATTAAAATCTTAATTACGAGAAGATGAAAAG
The DNA here is from genome assembly GCA_037975025.1 of Excoecaria agallocha. NCBI lineage: Eukaryota > Viridiplantae > Streptophyta > Magnoliopsida > Malpighiales > Euphorbiaceae > Excoecaria > Excoecaria agallocha. The sequence goes on along the minus strand of CM075810.1, from coordinate 60,086,043 downwards.
ATTTGACATGAAAGACAGTCCGTATGTTCAAATAATTATCACACATTGGGAAACTGCAATTTTATAGTTTACAAAATGTGGGAAAATAAAGAGTAAACAAAATGACAGGACTGCCCCTAAAAAATTTAAAATCGAACAAATAGCCATTAGGGACAACAGAGATAATTCAAATAATTTGCTAAATACAACATGCAAACATCTCATTAATTTAAAATGCACATTAGACTGAAACAATATAACTGTTTGCCATACATAATTTAGCATAGAAAATCACATACAAATATATGAACTAATAAGTAGTTTATCTTAACAGAATTTAAATAGAAATGTACTTAATAGACACAAATTTTCTAATGTACCCATGCCTAGCTTTATTTTTAATTGATAGAATCTATCCTCTTTAAGAGGTTTAGTGAAGGTTTCAGCTATTTGATGTTCTATGGGAATGAATTCCAATAAGATATCTCTTTTTTTGCATATGATCTCTAATAAAATGATGTTGAATTTCTATGTACTTTGTTCTTAAGTGCAAAATAAGATTCTTGTTTAGATTTATAGCACTTGTATTATAAGAAACTATTGGAATATTGTCAAATTCTATTCCATAATTCTTTAATTGCTATCAAATCCACATAATTCCACCAACTGCTTAGATAAAGCCATAAAATTTTCCATAAAGCCATAAAATTTTATTTTTTACTTGACTAAGTAATAAGAGAACTTCCTTAAAATGACAAGCACCAGAAGTACTTTTTCTATCAATTCTACATCTAGTATAATCAGCATCACAATATCCAATAAGGTTGAGAGAAGTATTCTTTAGATACCATAGTCCCAATTCTTGAGTTCCTTATAAATATCTTAGAATTCTCTTTACTGCAGACAAGTGGGATACTTTTAGAGCTGATTAAAAATGAACACATAGATATACACTGAAGTGATTATCTGGTCTACTTGTTGTTAGATAAAGAAATGACCTGATCATGCCTCTATATAATTTTTCTTCAACATTTCTACCTTTTCCATCTTTGTCTAACTTGATAAATGAACTTATATGGGTACGAGCAAATTTTGCATCATAAATCTTGAATTTCTTTAGCAATTCCTTAGCATATTTCACTTGACTTATGAAAATACCATCAGTACATTGCTTGATTTGGATATCGAAAAAGAATGTTAACTCATCCATCATGCTTATTTCAAATTCTTTGTTCATAAGAGCTTCAATTTATTCGTATAAGGAAATGTTAGTAGAATTAAAACTATATCATCAACATATATTTGAATAATTAGAATATGAGATAATTTATGTTTAGTAAAAAGAGATGTGTCTACTTTTTCTCTATTAAAACCATGAGAAAGTAGAAAATAACTTAATCTTTCATACCAAGCTTTAGGAGATTGCTTCAAACCATATAAATCATTTTTAAGTTTTGTTTAAATTTGGATGATCAGAATTTTCAAAACCAGGAGGTTATTCAATATAAACTTTCTCAGTTAGACAATCATTTAGAAAAAGCACTTTTAACATCCATTTGATATAATATGAAATTTTTAAAACAAACAAATGCACATATAATTCTAATAGCTTTTAATCTAGCCACAGGTGCAAAAGTTTCATCAAAATTTATACGTTCTTCTTGATTGTAGCCTTAAGCCTTTAATCTCGCCTAATTTCTGACAACATTACCTTGCTTATCCAACTTGTTTTTAAACAACAATTTTCTTCCAATAATAGAATAATTTGAGGATCTAGGCACTAAATTCCATACTTTAGTTCTTTCAAACTAATTTAACTCTTTTTGCATAGTAATAATCAAATTATCATCATTTTTAGCATTAATATAATTTTTAGGTTTAAGTTCAGAGACAAAGGCAATATTACCACAATATTCATGCACGGCTCTTTTAATTATCATTCTTTTAGAAATATCAATTAATAAATTTTCTTTGGGATAATACTTGTTAAATCTCCAATCTCTAGACAATTTTGTTATTTGCTTATATTGCTATTCTGCTTGAATTTTTGATACATTTTTTGTTTGTTTTTCTGGTTCATTTTTTTACATTTTTATGTTGTTCTAGAATTCTATTATCCGAATCTAGTTACTGATCTGGTGACTTTTCTATTTCATCTTTCCTTTGAATTTTATCATATGCTTTTCTTAAAAACTATTTCATCATTAGTAGAACTCTTTTCTCTTGAATTTATGTTAGTAAAATCAAATTTAACATTTATTGACTCTTCTACTTTATGCATTCTTCTATTAAAGACTCTATAAGATTTAGAATTTAACGAATAACCTAAGAATATACCTTTATTAGATTTTGCATCAAATTTAGCTAAGTTATTCTTATCATTAAAAATAAAGCAATTATAGCTAAAAAGTTGAAAATAGCTGATGTTGGGTTTTTTTCCCTTCCATAGCTCATATAGAGTCTTTTTTAACACTAATATGATCAAAATTCTATTGAGAATGTAGTACACAATGTTGATCACCTTAGCCCAAAAATGCTTAGGTAGATTATTCTCATTTAACATCATTCTGGTCATTTTTTGAAGAGTTACATTCTTTCTTTCTACAATACCATTCTATTAGGGTGTTTTTGGAGCAGAAAGTAGTGACTGATTCTAGAATTGTTATAGAATTCTTCAAGTCTTTTATTCTTAAATTCTCCTCCATAACCACTTTTTATCCTTGTGATCTTCTATCCTTTTTAGTTTGAATCTTCTTACTCAACTTCTTAAAAGCATCAAATGTCTCATTTTTAGGGGTACGAAATATTGCCCAAGTGTATCTAGTATAATCGTCCACCACTTTTAGCACAAATGATCTTCCACCAATACTTAAAGGACTCATTGGTCCAAATAAATCCATGCGTTGAAGCTCCAAAGCTTTCTTAGTGGAAATCTCATTCTTAGATTTATGGGAATTTTTGGTTTGCTTCTTAAGTTGACACACCTTGCACACATGATCTTTATCAATCTTCATTTTTAGTATTTCTTTTACCAAATCTTTTTTGACTAGCTTTTCTAAAGAATGGAAGCTTGCATGTCCTAATTTTCTATGCCATAAAATACTCAAATTTTCCTCATAAATTATACATTTAGCCTTACTTTTTTGGATATCTTCTAGGCTAACTAAATAGATATTTCCAGATCTTTGCACTTTTAGATTAGATTTTTCCATTTCAATGTCTTTTATTGTACAATGTTTGCTTCAAAAATCACTCTTCTCCTTTTTGTCACAAAGTTAACTAATGCTTAATAAATTATACTTTAGACTTTAACAAGAAAGACATCTTTAATAATTAGATTAGAACTAATAGATCCAATACCAATAATTTTTATTTTTTTATCACCAAAACTGACAGAATCACCTTCAGATTTTTCCAGCTTAGAAAACTTAGTTTTGTCCCATATCATATGCCTAGAGCAACCATTATCCATATAACACTTTTCTATCTTAATGCTCCTTAGGCAAATTTCCAATGAATTTAAGTATTTTTAGGGACCCAATCTGTTTTGGGTCCTTCATGGATAGTTAAAATATTTTTAAAATTCTCAACCATTCATTTTTGTTTGGTAGAATTGGTGTTTTTGTTATAATAACAGAATTTTGATTTATGTCTTTTTCTACAACAATAAAAATATGTAGCAAAAGAGTTAATTACCATTTTATTTTAAGATGGAAAATTTTTAATCTTTTTCTAGGTGTAATTTTTGTGATAACTTTTAGATGTACTTGCATGTATTTTATGAGCAGATTTTGCACTCAAATATTTAACAAAATTTCCATTACATACAAAAAAATTATTCTCCTTTCATATTGCATTTTTCTTTCAAATATATAAATTTAATTTCCAAGTCAAAATATTCATTTTTCAACTCAATTTCTGTTTCCTTAGAATTTTCATGTTCCAAATTCAATGCATCAAATTTCTTCTTCATTTTTATATGTATCTTTTTAGGAATATGATATTTATGATAAATTTTCAAAACATTCAAGTATTCTTTCATATTCATCACCATTTTTATTTGAATCAAAATTACTTACCTTAAAATTTTTTGAGTTATTTTCTATTTGGCCTTCATCATCAACAACATTCTATTCTTCATTATAATGATTCATGATCAAAAATTGCTATCAGACAAATATAATCAAAATTTGCAGATTCTGGTTCACTTATGCTCCATTCTTGATATCACTCCATGTAGCTTTCATAGATTTCTTTTTCAATCTTTTCTTTTTCCTTTACAAATTTGGACATTTAGATTTAATGTGACCAATTTGTTGCATTTATGGCAAACTAAATCTCAAGCAGCTTTTGATGATTTTTCTGCCTTACGATAAGGAAATTTTTGTTGTCATTTTTTGTGGGATTTCTTTCCTTTTCTGTACAGATTTTTGAACTTCTTAGTGATCAATGCCATCTCTTCATCATTTGTAGAATAATAACATCCAAATTTTGCTTTGAGAGCAATAAGCTTTAATTTTATATCTTTTTTTCTTTTTCTTTTTCTGCATCTTAAGACTTAATGAAAAGCTTATAAAATTAAGAGTACTAAGATCCTTATCTAACATAATTGAACTTACCTCTAACAAGCTTAGTAATTTTATTATGTTCACCAATTTTCTTACTAAGAGCTTTAATTTCATTGGTTAGTTTAACATACATGTTTATTACCTTAGAAATTGACTCTTCTAGTTTCATTTTGATTGCTTCGTAATCTACCATGAAAACATGATGTCCAGTATCTTTAACTTTATTCGTACCTTTATATGTAGCTTGAAGCTTGTTCTAAATTTATTTTGCTCTATCACATCCAGAAACTCTCTTGAATTTGTATGAAATGAGAAGAATAAAATATTCATGGCTTTAGAATTTAGCTACACTTTTCTTTTATCAGCTTCAACAAACTCTTTATTGGTCTTTAGAATAGTAGCAAAATCTAAAACACATTCCTCACCAGATTTCTTTTATGGATGCTTATATGTAACATCCCAAAATTTACATCTAACATGCATGGTACATTCTAGAACATGAACAATAACCCTAAGATAGTTTTTAGGGTTATTATAGTAAAATAGTATAGAAAAATTTAAAAGTTCATAAATATTAAATGTGTTCAGACCAGGATAATTTAAGGATGGATAATCTAGCAAAAAGTTGGACTTAACCTTTAAATGAGATAATAAGTGTAAAATAGAGTCTGGTGTTAATATTTGAGATGAAATTGAGCTAAAATATGTCCTTAAAATAGCCAATAAAGATTTTACTTGGTACCGTAAAAGGGTTGATCAAAAGTTTGATCGAACTCAAAATATTCTATAGACCTCCAAAAATTATTCTAATTACATAAACCTATTAGAAAATATTGGGAATTAATCGGTTACATATATCACATGTATAAGCGAACATTAAAATTTTTAACCAATATATCTGATCTTGCATGAATATACAATATAGATATTAATGAGAATAAGAAAAAATCACCTTTGATTTTTGTTGAACAACTATTTTTCCTCCTGACCGGGTTATTGCAAACCACAATATCCAAAATTGAACACCTTCAATTGTAATTCACACTAGAGGAGGACCAAATGAACCAAAAACTATTGAAATTACAAGGTGGCTGAATTCTCCTTGATGCTAGCAAGGAGAGAGTGGCGGCTAGGATTTTTGAAGAAGAGAGAATTTATTTTCTTATGAAACTCACTTAACCCTAAAACCCTCATCTTGGATTTTTATAGTTAGGTTACAAAATTCAACTTCATAATGGGATTGGACTCTTTAAAATTGCTGAAGAAATATTAATTGGGGTTATGGAAATATTATTAATTCATTTGGACTCAATTAAATCCAATTTAAGTCCTTTCATAAAGGGCCCTACACATAGCCCATAAACTAAGTCCTTTATGCATATACTTGGATTTAATCACCTAAATTAATTCTAAATCCATACAAATTAAATATATAGGCTCCATAACACTTATGAAATATATTTAATTTATTTTATTCCACAAATTAGACCTCTAAGGCCTTCTATTTGGAGTTGGCGTGGAACCCATCCTCTGTTGGATTTCTATGCAAAAACCAAATCTCTGGGCCTATTATATTTCTCCAATAGATCTATTAATTATTATTCAGCCCTATAGTACTTATAGTCTAATAATAATTAATTATGAAATATATTATTTCAATTAGATCCATTTTGCAGAACATTTCTAAAAAGTTCTGCGAACATTTCTACTTAAGCATAATTAATTAAACTCTTTAATTAATTATTCTCTTATTTATTCTTCTTATCCCATAATAATATCAAATATTATTATCCTTGTCATTTTACCATTTTATCCTTTACTCTATATGTGTGTGACCTATTGGGTTCCTGTCCATATTAGCAGTATAATATGTAATTATGAGTTCTATTCAAAACTCATATGATTTAAATTTATTTAAATCATCTTATTAATCCCTTATTGATATTTATGATACACTATTATACAAGTTATGAGCGACCTCTAGCTAAGTATCATGACTAACCAAGTGTCAAAAAAGTCAAGTGGTTCTGACTATACCCTTCCATAGAAACAGTTACCGTGCAATTACTCCTTTCATAACTCTTATCTCAATTAGATTCTAAGTATGAATTTATGTCAACTCATATAAATCTAATTATGTATGTTCTATTAATTCAACCATTGTTCCCAAAATGCCCTTTGTGGATCTCTATCCATCTTAGCATATTACTCTGGCTAGATATTCTCTGAACAAGGCAATTATAGAATCATGCGAGATAACTTCCCTTAATAAATTTGGGATGGTGAATCCTTTATCGATTACTCAAATATCTTCAAGTAGGTCATGATATACCCAACCTCCTAACTATGTTCACCTCCAGTTAAAAGTAATCAATTATGGAGTCAAAGTATATCACTTGCTACTTAAGATAACCTTGGTGATCTCAAGTCTAAGGATACTTGCACAACCGCTATGAAGAGATTTCTCACTGACATATATTTAATATCTATGTGAGGATTCTCTTTGCAGGTCTCCAATGAACTTATTCTTCTAACAAGCATCCATATGTTAGCTTTGATCATCTTTCATAATCATAGTTATGAGAACCACTGCTTGAACTATTCAAGAAGCATAACATGTGCTAGTCGTACCGGATTAACAATGTCCTATCTTGTTAATTCTATGACTAGGGATATTTATATATTAACACATTTGCATGCAATAGACATCTCATATCATGAACACTTTCATGATTGCCTTTACATTCTGTTTATAATATCTAGGACTTCATTTATTAATTTAAGATATACAAACACATGTATTTAAACATAGCATTAATAAATGAATAATGCCTTTCATTAATAACATGAATTTATATATATGAAATACATCCCTTTTACATGGGCTCTAGGGCATACTCTCTAACAATCTCCCACTTGCACTAGAGCCAATCACTCATACGTCTTAAACCCATGTTATTTATATGGTGATCGTGCTTAATCTGGGAGAGTGATTAGTGAGAGGATCCATCACATTATCATATGTGGGGGCCCTTTCTATCTTCATATCATTTCTATCTATTATTTTCCTTATGAGATGGTAGCGTCTGAGAGCATGCTTGAATCACTGATGAGATAGTGGTTCCTTTACTTGTACAATGGCTTCATTATTGTCACAATATAAAGAAATTGGATCAACAATACCAGGCACCACCTTAGTTCAGATATGAACTTTTTAATCCATACTGCTTTTTTGGTTGCCTCCGAAGCAGCAATGTACGTAGCTTTTATCGTGAAATCAACAGTTGTTTCTTATTTGGAGCTATTCCAACTAACTGCTCCTCCTTCCATTATGAACACAAAAATAGACTATGATTTACAATCATCTTTGTCATATTGAAAGCTGGCATTAGTATATCCATTTAGTTCCAAACTACCCTCTCTATATACCAAGAATATATCTTTAGTTCTTCTCAAGTACTTAAGGATATTCTTGATAGCTGCCCAGTGTTCCTCTCTAAAATTGGATTGGAATCTTTTTGTGACACTCAAAGTAAATATTACATCTGGTCGTGTACATAACATAGCATACATGATATAACCAATTGCAGATGCATATGCTATTCTATTCATGCTCTCTCTATCCACTAATATCTACAGACATATAGACTTAGAAGGTGTTTCCCATGCACTATAGGTATAAAACCCTTTCTTAGACAGATCCATATTTAACCTCTTCAATAATTTATCTATATATGTACTTTGAGAAAGACCTAGCAACCTATTGGATAGATCTCTATATATCCTTATTCCCAGATTATATGATGCTTCTCCAAGGTCTTTCATGGAAACTTGCTTGAATAACCATATTTTAACATATTGGAGAAGAGAAATATCATTTTCCATGTTCAATGTGTCATCTACATATAGAACTAGAAAGATAATTGCACTCTTATTGACCCTTTTATACACACAAGTTCATCTTCATTTTGTGAGAAACCAAACTCTTTGATTGTCTCATTGAATCGTATGTTCCAGCTCTTAGAGGCTTATTTTTATCCATAAATGTATCTTTGAAGCTTGCATACCTTTTTGCCATCTCCTGAAATGAATCCTTCTAGTTGTGTCATGTACACATCCTCAGTCAGATTTTCATTTAGAAAAGTTGTCTTCACATCCATTTGCCAAATCTCATAATCATAATGAGCTGCAATGGCTAAAAGTATTCTTATAGACTTAAGCATCGTTGCAAGAGAAAAAGGTTTCATCATAGTCAATTCCTTCTCTTTGATGATAGGCTTTTGCTACTAAGCAAGCTTTATAATTAACTATATTACCTTTTATGTTGGTCTTTTTTTTGAAGACCCATTTGCATCCTATGGGTTTTATTCTTTTAGGTGGTTGAGCTAAAGTCCATACTTTGTTCTCATACATGGAGTCCATTTCAGATTGCATAGCCTTAAGCCATATATCACATTTTGAACTGTTTAAAACTTTGTTGTAAAGATGTTTTGTCCAGTAGCTGACTATAGACATATTTCTGCCATTTCAACTCTTCTACTTTTAAGCACCTATAGATCACTACACAAATGAGATCCAGATCCGGTATCTAATACCCAAGATTATTTTGAAGCAATAGAATAAGTATTTATTTCAATCATATGAATAATGTCCTATCTTGTTAATTCTATGACTAGGAATATTTAGGTATTAATATATTTACATGCAATAGACATCTCATATCATGAACACTTTCATTATTGCCTTTGCACTATGTTTATTATATCTAGGACTTCATTCATTAATTTAAGATATACAAACATATGTATTTAAAAATAACATTAATAAATGAAAGATGCCTTTCATTAATAACATGAATTTATATATATGAAATACATGCCTTTTACATGGGCTCTAGGGCATACTCTCTAACAAAAATAACATAAAAGAGCTATTGGAAGTGGAAAATAAAATTTTTGATAGTTTCAAAATTTTAAATTTTGGATCAGCTGATTTTTTCTCTAAAGTTAAAAGTATATCAAAATGATATCAGAATGACTTGAAATTTTAATTACATACTTTTCCATATGTTATTGCATGTGAAAAAAATTTTATAGTATTCTGATAGTGAAATATTAGTTTTAAAAAAGCGATAAAAAATCAAGATTAAATTAATTAGTGGGCTTGGCCATATTTAAATTATCTAAGAGCATAATTGTCATTAGACAATGAGCCATGATCATTCACATGAATTAACATGGCATAAAAATAAATTCCGTTGCTAAAATAGCAACGGAATAATATTTTCGTTGCTAAATATAGCGGCATTTCATAGCGAGAAATTTTTGGGATGAAATTTAGCAACGAAAATTAAATTTTGTTGCTAAAATAGCAACAAAAATTAAATTTCGTTGCTAAAATAGAAACGAAATCTAATTTTCGTTGCTAAATATAGTTGCAGAAAAAATTTTGGATGAAATTTAGCAACGAAATCTAATTTTCGTTGCTAAATTTGAAATCATTCTTATAATAGCAACAAAATTAAATTCCGTTGCTAAAAAATAATATATATAGGAAAAAACCCTATTTCTTTTATTTATGTTCTTCTCTCCGCCTCATTCTATTTCATTTTCTCTGCTTTTGGAGCTCGACTATGGAGAATTTCAAATCAATCCACAGAGATCTATTGGTTTAAAATCCATCAATTTTCACAAATATAGTTACCTTTTAACTCTCTACTTACCAGATTCTCTACAACTTATTTGGCTTTGATCTCACTTGTAATCTGTTTGTTTCCTAAGAAATTATTGAAGAGCAAAAGGAAATGAAATTCATTTGAGCGTATTAGAAAGAAGTTACCTTAAGGTTCCTACACTTTTGAGTTACCTTTATTTTTGTTTGGGAGCTGAGAAAATTAAGGCAGGAAAGATGAGAAAATCCGAGAAAATAACATATTTTTGGTACAACATTTATCTGTTGGTGTGTTACTTGTATGCTTTTTTATTTCAGTTTACAGCACTACATTTGAAACTGGTTCGACTAAGCTTATACTCCTTCTAATACAAGTACCCTTTTCTCTGTTTTGTTTTTTTCCTTTTTTGATTACTGAAATTAAGTATTATTTAGTTGGAATTGTTTTAATTCATTTTCATTATTTAAACATTGTGTATGATATTAGAAATGCTTTACTTTAAAGAGTTTGAAAGATGGTTTAAAGTTTTGGTCAAAAGTTGGATTTGTTGTTAAATGGTGAAAAATTAGCTAAAGACAAGCAAGGGCACTTATATAAGAGTTGTCAGCATAACTCGGGTAATCTCGAAATTCAAAGTCTCTTTTCACTCGTCATATACTTTTTTATTCATATATATTACCCTTGGCCTGCAATTTTTTTTAATTTTTATTTCGTTATAAAATATTTCAACATAGAGGAATATTATTTTCAGCTTTTAGTGGGATTTACCGGCAAAGCACAGATAAAACTTGAATTTCTCTGTCTTGGATTCCTATATATATATAAAATATAAATTACTGGCCTTTTTAACTAACAGATAGAGCATTATCAATTAGATAATGCCTGAAAATTAGTGTTGTGTTGTTTTTGTATAACTAAACAAGAATAGAAGAGGAAAAATAGAAGAAGTTAGGCGTATTCACATAATATACTTTCTTAGCACAATGGGTCAAATAGAGCATCCTCATCTTATTAATTGGTTAAGCAGATGTCAAGAGATGGATGGAAGACTTGCGAGGAAAAGATATGGTAGAGGCCTTTGCTTGGTCATACAAGAGGTATGGGGATGAACAGTACTCTCGAACCTGAAACTGCCTCAATTAAATTTATGAACGTTCACTTATGTATAAATGTATTTTTATGTAGCCATTTTGAATTCTAAGCTCCTGAATAAGCTCTTAATAAACATTTTTGTGGTAAAACAGGAGACACAAGAATGGTTACATTTGGCAGGACTTGGTTGATGATGATCTTATCACTCCAATCTGTGACAATGAATTTGTCCTCAAAGGATCCAAAATTCTCCCTGTACCTGGACCTGTCCCTTCCGGTATTTTTAATTTCATGTTCTTGCATCATTTAATTAATGTTCTATATATATATAGATTTTAATTTGTTGCCATTTATTATTTATGATAACTAGATGCAAATGTTAAAACTTTCATACTAAAAAATGAAAATAATGTTGGGATTAATTGAAGACAAAGAACAAGAAAAATCTTGGAAAGGAAACCATAAATCTACCGATTATTCAGTTGAAACATCATCTGAAATAGGTAATTACAGTACTTGTCCATAGTTTTGGCATATAAAAGATAGTGGTTAGGATTTTCCATAGATTTAATAATAAATAATAAATAATTATATTTAAATTTATTATTAAATTATGTGGTTAAGATATAGATTCCTCTCACTTGAATTAGGGAAAGAAAATAATTTATATGAGTGAAAATAAAAAAAAGACCAAATATCCCTAAAAAACCATAAAAAATTTAAACTGAAAAATGACAACTTAGCCCGAAAAATGTCATTACGAGAGCTTTGCTTCGTAACAAATGACCGTCTTGAAATGAGCTTTCCAAAAACATATTATAATAAGAAATCTAACACTTGTAGTAAAAGTTATGACCAAAATAGACTGTACCGTAAAAATAATCCATTTATACTTTATATTAGATTTCTTAATTTCTTCTCAAATTCTAATTTAATTTAGGGTTTTTATTATCTATATTTCATATGATAAATTATTGGTAATTGTTGATTTTATCCATAATCTATTGAATTATATGTGTTTGTTGACATAAACTTTTAGTGCTTTTTTATGCCAAGTTATGTTGTTAATTTAACATATGGGTCAATAACAATAAGTTGGGTTTGTAGCTTGTAAAAAAAATTGACTTTTGGTTGCTAAAATTAGCAACGAAATTTTTTTCCGTTGCTAAAATTTAGCAACAGAAAAGTCAATTCCGTTGCTAAAAATTACCAATTCATCGAAAATGAGTTGGTTAAATTTAGCAACGGAATTCATTTTTCGTTGCTAAAAAAATACCAACTGCCGGATTAGCAACGAAAATTTCCGTTACTATTTTTTATTAGCAACGAAGAATATCAATTTCTGTTGCTAATTTTTCATTGCTAAATTGCATTTTTCTTGTAGTGATAGGCACCTCAGTCAGCTATATATGCACCCCTTACTCATATAGTCATCCAGTGTGTGTGTATGTGTGTGTGTAGTTATATTCCCTAGACTATGCTCAGATGGTGGCGAATTTGTTATATTAGTGGTTAAGGGCCCCAACTCCTCTACAACCACAACGTCAGTCGCTATCTTAGCTGCCTAGAAAATTTATATTAGGGCAATTGAAATAGTTAAGGGCTAAAGATTTTATGGTTGGAATCCATCAAAGTCAGTGATTGCCTAAGTGACTACCATCCAGATAATGCAAATGTTATCGCTGATGCACATAGTAGGAAACACTTAGTAGTTTAGAAAGTTACAAATGTTAGATTAACCACATTTTAGAATGGAGCATTTGTAGTTGAAATGCAACCTAGATTTAATTGATTACAGTTGGAAAAAGTCACACAAAGACAAGATGAACACTAATCCTCATCACTTCACAAATATAGTTGAGAAAAGATAACAAGCTCTCTCTTGGTAGGGATGATTATCTATACTGTAAAGAGATAATATGTATACCAGACAATGCGAAGTTAAATAAAAATATCTTGACAGAAGTTCACAACATATAGTTGTATCATGCATCCAGCTAGCAACAAAATGTATCAAGACCAAACCACTATGGACCTTTTATCTGGTTTATCATTCATTAAAAGGCAGCAAATGATTACAGTACTTTTTTCCATTCACAGACAAATAAATTATTGGAGTGAGTGATACAAATACTAGAAATAATACATGATGTAGTTCATGTATCAATATAGAGAAGATATCAATCAAATCCTTCACATGTCATAACATCGAAAGAAGTTTAGATTCGACTAGATTTGTCATATGATGAAGAACCAATAAGAATTTTGGCTAAAAAAGCTAAAAAGTTAAGGAACAAACAAATACCATTCGTTAAAGTAATCAGAACATGTCATAATGTGGAAGAAGCAACTTAGAAACTTGAGGAAACCATGAGGCAGCAACATTAACAACTTTTCCATTCAAGTAAATTTCGGGGATAAAATTTTTATTGGTGGGGGAGAAATGTAACACCCTAAAATTTACATTTGAAATGCATGGTATATTTTAAAGCATGACCAATAATCCTAGGATAATTTTTAGGGTAATTACAATAGAATAGTATAAAAAATTTAAAAGTGTATAAGTATTAAATGTGATCAGGCCAATAAAATCCAAGGATGGATGACCTGGCAAAAACTTTGACTTAACCCCTAAATGAGAAGATAGATTTTAAATGGAGTCCAGTGGTACAATTTGAGATGAAATTAAGCTTAAAGAGGTTCTTAAAACATACAATGAAGATTTTTCTTGGCACCGTAAAAAAGGATTAATCAAAAGTTTGACTGGACTTAGAAATATTATGTAAATATCTAAAAATTATTCGAATTACATATATCTATTAGAAATAACATAAATGAGCTATTGGAAGTGGAAAATAAATTTTTCAATTGTTTCAAAATTTCAAATTTTGGACCAGCTGAATTTGCCTCCAGAGCTAGAAGTATACTAAAATGATGTCAAAATTATTTGAAATTTCAACCACGTACTCCATCTTATGTTATAAAATGTGGGAAAAAATTCAAAGCCTTCTGATGAGCGAAACATCAATTTTAAAAAAAATAATGAAAAATAGAGGTTAAATTAATTAGTGAGCTTAAAGGTCATATTTAAATTATCTAAGGGCATAATTGTTATTAGAAAATAAGCAATGATCAGGTATATATATTAGCATAGCTTAAAGAAGTGTAAAAACTAATGAAAGCTTGATAAGTGGCTTAGAAAAATAATCCATTCAAATAGTAAATGGCTAAATCTTAGCCCTAGATTTGGTGCAATTAAGGAAAGCCTAGAAGGGTCTAGAATCATCTATATTTGTACTTAAAAATATACCATCTTCTCCCATTTTCTTCCCCAAAATCAAAATTCTGCCCATATTTGCCCTTTCACTATTTTCTTTTTCCTCTTCTTAATTCCCACTACGTGTTTTGCTTAAATTTTATCTACATATGCTAGAGAACCTCCTCTTTATTATGGAAATTAATTTGAATCAAAAGAAAGCTTGGAAATAAAGAATGTCAAGTGAGAGAAAATTAACCTAATTAGGTAAGTTCTTAAGTGTTTGTTAGAATTAATTAGGGATTCTGGCATAGGATTATAGAGAATAATTAGTAAAATTATTATTAAGTAATTTAATGTTAAAATACATAGTATAAGCTCATGAATTCCTTATCCCTAAATTCGGCCTAAGGGTGAATTTCTAGAGAAAGAAAAGAGTTAAGAGGATGAAGGCAAAAGAGAGGAGAAATAGGTAATTTCAAGCTACTCTAAGGTTAGTGGATACAAAAACTACATTTAATTTAATTTATTTCTCTAATTTTACATGAAAATTGCATTATGTAACTATATAAAGTAAAAAGAAAATTGGAAATAATTTAAAATAACATTATAAAATGATGTTTTAACATGAAATAAGTAATAAATAAGGAAAAAATCAAATTTAGAATGAAGAATTATGTTGTGGCCAAATTATACATAATGTTATATATTATGATAATTTGATTTTATTTGCTAAATTAAGCATAAAATATGTAATATTAGATTGAATAAACATAATTTGATTATTTTAAGCTTGAAATGAAATATGGGCAAGATGTTGATAATGTCAACATAATGATGTATTATTATGTAACTATATAAATTTGAGTAGAAATATGAAATAATTTAAGATAACTTAACAAAATGATGAATTAACATGAAATAAATGTAAATTAATGAAGAAAACAATTTATGAGTGAGAAATTCCATGATGGCCGAATTATGTACTAGAGCATAATGTGAATTAATTTGATAATTAATGGCACATTTAAATGAAATGAAAAATATAATATATAAAAAATGCAATAGAATTGATTAGAATAAAAAAATAACACTTAGACATAGTTATGTATTAGTGAACATAATGATGGGATTAAAGGTAACTTAGGAAACTTTAATGTAAATCATATGAATTTCATCATATGAATGATTAAAATGGATTTAAAAACACATATGGCATGTAAATGAAGAAAGAATCACATCGTATGTATGGAGATATAATGAGGCCGAATGATGGATGTGATGATAATGGCATGTTTCATTTATTTTTATATGACATTATATGTATACATGATGAATGTATGATTTTTAGGCATGAATGGATGCTAAATAGGTGTATGATATATGTGACATAATGTAATTAACATGAATAATTACATAGAAATATAATGTAAAATAAAATATACATTTGCCTTTAGTGTACAGTGGATAATCCAGGATCCTAGGATAAAATGGCTGGCCATAGGGACACACATACTATGGTACAACTATAAGGTTATTTTTATTTCACACCATGAGCAATATCCAACTTATAAAACATTATGGAGTAGTTGGATCGCATTAAGTGATCCCTCCACCCAAATTGGAGCAGCGGTATTGTGTTAAACATGCAGTCCCTCTAGTCTATTAGCATCATTGGAGTCCTCATCCCATATATCCAGTTTGAGATTTTTCACTGATTATCACTAGGGGTAAAATTGTAATTATACAAAAAATTAAGGATAAAGTTGTAAATTTTACACAAAAGTTGTTATAAATGTAAATAAATAAGAAATAATGTGAAAAATGTGATCAATAGGTTTAAAAATGGTAAGAATGAAATTGCACAATAAACTAGGGGTAAAAAGGTAAATATGTGTGAGAACAAGGATCAACTAGTAAATTATACATGAAGGATGTCATACAAGTGATTAGATAAGAAATAATGTAAAGTATGTAATTAATATTTTTTGAAAAGGCAAAATTGTAAATATACAAGATAATAGGGAGCAAATGGCAATCATGCATTGAAGATATTATAAATGTGAATAAATGAGAAATAATGTGATAAACATGATTAATATATTCCAAAAGGGAAAAATGTAATTACATAATAAATCAGAGGTAAAATCATAATTTGGCAACAAAAAAAAGATTATAAAAATTAAAACAATCAAATAAATGAAAAATGGCATAATCGTTACCAATGAAAAGTTTTAGGGACCAAAATGTAATTTATCACTTCCTAGTCAAATATAAGGACCAAAAAGTAAATTTTACATTTAGAAGGAAATAATGGTTATAGGAAGCAAAAAAGTCAAAATCAAAGTCAAACAAGGTTAACTATGATGAATTTAAACTTTTAGGACCAAATTGTAAATTTATCATTACATGAGGAAGCATAAGGATTAAAATGTAAATTTTAGAGTTTACATGGAATAAAAGTTAAAAGAAACAAAAAGGACCAAAATTGGAATTAATAAGACAATATATGCAAAAAGGATAAGTTTCGAGAAATAAATTGTAATTTGCCATTTCAAGGGAAAATATAAGGATTAAACTGTAAAGTGAAGGACAAAAGCAAAATAAAAGTTAAAAAGGAGCAAAAGGATAAATTTATATGTTAAATAATAAATTATGTATTAAAATAAATGTTTTAAAACCAAATTTTAAATTTTCATCCCAATTGAGAGATAAGTGAGAATAAAATAAAAATAGGTGATAATGAGGGTTAAAGAGTAATTTGTGGAATCAAAGGAGATATTTTAGCTAAAATATAATTTAGGTTAAATATAACAAGAATGTAAGAAAATAAAGGCAATAGAGATTAATTGGTAAATTATCATTGCTTATAGAATCATTAAGTATAATGAAAGATATAGAGGGGACAAAAAGCTAAATTAGTATAATAACTATTGAATTACATGATAAAATAACAATTCAAGGAATAAACTGTAAATTGCTTTAAAGGTTAAGGAATAAGAGAATCATGGAGAAAAATAATAATAATAAAAAGAATTAAAATGCAATTAGAATTAAAAATATAAATTTTATATATTAAGGATGAAAATATACAAAGAATGGAATTAATAAAGACCAAAATGTAATTTGTTATTGCTGAAGATTAATAAGAAAAATGAATATAACAAAGGTTAAATAGTAGATTTAGACAATAAGAAAGGGAAATTAAATCAAGTTAACAAAAAGTAACATAAAAGGGCAAAATGGTAATTTATTTAAAATAAACTTATTAGATAAAATTTTGTGCAGTTGTATCCACCATTAGGCAACAATATTGCTTAGTGCTTGGTTTGGTTTGTTAACTATGCGTAGGAACGAGTAACTAAGGACACGAGGGAAGTAGCGAAATAGCATGTACATGTTTCAGTCTTGGGACTATATGGAACTTAGATATTTTATGTATTGGATTTGGGATAATTGACATGTAAAATATATATGTTGTGTTGTATTATGGATGCTAATTGAAAGTGCTTACATATATATGTGTTACAATATATTTGAGTGATGAATTTGTGATTGTGTTGTGATGATGAAATTGATAATTTTAGAAGTGTTATGAATATTAATGGAGTATTGGAGGTAAAGGTTGCTTATTGGGAGTGTAGATTTGAAAATTTGTAGGTATAGGTAGGACAGTTTATAAGCTGTTATGCAAATTCAAAATTCTGACAGTAAATATAAAAAAGCACTACTAAAATTATACCAAAATTTTTGTAAGTTCTTTTTCAGTTAAAAGCTCAAAAATGATTTTGAAAAATATGTGTGTAATATTTCAAAAATTATTTAACAGAAATTTGAAAACATAAGTACCAGAGTATAAAAAATAATTATAGGAAATAAAATAGAACAGAGCAGAAAAGAAAACACATAGAATTTATAGTGGTTTGGCCTTAATACCTACATTCACTCCTCAAGAATCACTTTTGAGCTTTTCTCTCCACTCTTAACTCTTTTATAGGCAAGAGTCAAAGCCAATATAAAATCCTAGATATATATATCTACCCACAATCTTTTTCCAAAGTAAAACATATAAAACACTTACTAAAATTTTTCCTTAGATTCTAGCCAACCCAAACTCATAATCTTTCACAATATAAATTCCTCACAAACACTTGCAACAAAAGTTATAATAAAATTAATGAGGATATATAAAGAATGAAGTACAAAAGTTGTGGAAAGTGAAATAGAAAAATTTACGTTTTACTCTCAAGAGGTAGAAATTCTTTCTAAAAGATATTTAACCTTCTAATAGGTCTGAAAACATGTATTTATATCCAAAAACTTAGTTCTAAATGTTAGAAACTAAAAATAACCATTAGAGGGCAAAATAGACTAAAACTAGTCATTTTTTTTCCTGTAGTGAAATCCAAGATTTGTCCAGAAATTGACACTGTTTAGAAATTCAATTTCTAAAGGTCTAGTTTCTATTGAAATAATTTATGATAAACTATTTTCTGAAAGAAACTAGTTTTGCTTAAAAGCTCATTTTATGATTTTAAAACATTTTTATGCAATTTTAAGACTTAAAATGTGTATGCATTAATAACGAATTATTTTAATCTTATAATTTTGATATCTTATTTTCCTACATACTAGGTCATTCTTCAACTTTGACTTTTTGTATCCATTTCTTGAAGTATCTTAGTCCTTATTGTTTGATATTTGTATCAAAAGTTGTATAGAAATTTCTGTAGAAATAACTTAGAACAGAATTCAGAATAGAGTTTATTTAAGGTTTAATTATCATCAAAATTACGATGTGTGCCTTGAGCCAACATGTATTAAATAAAATTTTAACAAATTTAGAGGATACTAAGACCATCTCCAATACTAAAAAGTTACCATTTCTCAAAGTGGATGCCTTGACTTTCTTGAGTCAAAAAAGGGAGGCTATCAAATAATAACAAATGAAACTTTAAATTTAAAAAGATTAAATACTAGAAAATATTATTACTAAAGAGCAAAATGGCTTAAATGACTGAAACAACAATTTTTTTTTCATTTTTTTAAATCCTATGTAAATACATCAATCTATATTCAACAAATTCTCACACAAGTTTACATCTTCGAATTATTTAATAAAAAAATGGATTCAAATAAATTTAACCCCAATAATTTCAAATTTTATATGCATAATTCAAATTTTTTCGAGATCTAAATTTTCAAAATTTCCAAGTATTAAACTTTGAAACATTGAATCCTAATTTTCATCCATATTTTTTAATTATGTATTTTTCACCAAATCAAAATTCATATCCATTTTCCATCCCATTTCAACCAGCGAATTCATTTACATGCACATACTCATCCCAATTTATGGAAGTCATGAGCTAAATATCTAATAGTGCTTCTAAAGCATCCTTCGAACAATCTCTAAATATCACCTCAAATTCATTATTTAATCAATCTCTTGGCGTTGACATAGATGAGATCAACTTAAACATTGCATGTATTCAAGTTGAAGATGGTAGCCCCATTAATATTGAATGGATATGGTATGAGGATTGACTGCTAATTAGTGTTTGGCTAAATGTTGGGAAACATGTTGTTGTCAGCATCATTAAAAATTTAACTATATTTTAGAATGGATTTAGACAAAGCAAACCAAATTTCAGGAAGAGAGAAACAAATTCCTTAAATCAATAATGATATAAGATCAACACCACTACCGAGTTTCCAAAGATTTCACTTGCAAGCATAATGTAATTGGTCAAGTGAAACAAATAAAGACAATGTAATGGAGATGGTGCATAAGCTATATTTTGAAAAGCACAATCATCAATTTAATATATTATTGGTTTAGAATATACTTCACTGCTAACTGAAATGGAGAAATCTTAAACCTACAGGAAAAAGGTCAATGCGAATAAAGGCAAATGCTTTTTAGGGGTACATGAACATCATCTTGTCCACCAAATAATGGGAATGCATGTGTTGAATCAACAGTTCATCCGCAAGGCAAATAAGCAACCAAAATAAAGAATAAAGAAAATAAAAAATGAAGGCTATTGCTTCCAATATCGGTAATGCAGTAGAAAATATCACATCAACTTGCACATCAAAAGCATCTATACTCTAGAAGTTTAAGAATATGAAGGAATAATAGTTGGCAATAAGGAAGGAGGAAAAAAATAGGGAATTGGCTGTTGAGCTCCTTAACAAAGATGCATCTATAGACATTGGATCCCGAGATGGCTCTTGATCAGGATTACCTAATGGGAAAGGCATTTCTAATAAATAGATAAAGAACGAAAGTGCTAGGCTTTCTCCCGAATTTTATGTTTTCAAACTATTTTTTGGGCTTTCATATGGGGTTTCAAATGTTTAAAAATTTTTTTTGGGCTTTTTTCCCCTTTTCCTCTGTCAATGAGGTTAAAATGTGTTTTAGGTTAATAAAAAAGGAAAAAATAAAAGTCAAAGTTAAACCACTCCCTTGACTCATGGGTCAAGGTCGTGACTCACTTCTTATAAGCTACTCTAGATGGTAAAACAAGGGAAAAATGGGAGATTTTATTTTATCCTTTTCCAAAACATTTATTGCCTTTTGGAGGGATATTTAAGGTAAAAAAGATAGATTTTAGGGGGAGTGATGAGCGGCGAACCCCGAATGCATATGGTTTGCTCTCGAAAGCCCATTTTTAGGATTCGAGACTAGGTAAGGTTCATTTAACTCAAGAATGCTGGTTACTTCACAATAAATAGGATTTTATTCCCATTTCTTATTTATGATCAACCTATAAGGGTATTTGTTGGGTACCACAAGGCATGTATTATAGAGTTAGCACCTAATAAAACATTAAAAAAGTGAGTTTTAACCTCATAAAGCCAAAATCAGAGATAGTTCAAAACCTCATTCTTATTTATAACTTGGTTAACATTTATATAAACAATTATTTATAATTAATTATTTTAACTCTCCTCTCATGCATATCATGGCAAGGTGAAAGGCGCACTCAAGCATATCAAAAGGCGATAAAGAAAATTATGTAATTATATTACATTATCGAAACATTAGAATGAGGAAATATTAACATTTATTGCTAAAAGAGGAATCACTCATAAAATGAGGAGTTTATTGAGTTCATTTGGATGAAGAGGTTGGTCCTTACAAGCATATTTACAAAAAAGTGGAGTTTTGGGTGTATTTCGAATAAAAATGGGCTATTAGGCCCTTACAGCTCTTGAGAAACAACCGTATTAGTTAATTTTAAGGTAAAAGAATCATTTGTATTTATAAAAAGAAATCCTTAATTTTTACATATTATTTTATGGGTGAAAATCAAGATGTTGGTTCCCTTATTATAGAGAAATCTCACTCAAACTTGTATAAAATTATTTGGTGAGTTCTTAAGGTTAACATTTGAAAAAATGTTGTAATAAAAGAATGGTAAAATGATGATGCAAGTAAAATGATATACGTGAATGACCAATTGGGAACATTTGGTTTCCTCATGCTCGTTTATAAAACCTTTTTGTGTGATTTTTGGGATAAAAGGTGGACATTGGTCTATTTTATGTAAAAAATTCCGATTAATTAAGTATAAAATATTTAATTTAAATTTTCGTAATTATCACACAAAAATTATTTTTACTACAAAAAAAATGAGTTTTAATGATCAAAATTTAGCGAAGGGATAAAAATCCGATCGTAAAAAGATACAACCAATAAAGAGAATTTAATCTATTGTTGGAGCTTAAATTTTAACAAGGGGTTTAATTTTGATAGTTAATAACCTTAAAATTTGGTCATTATTGCACTAAAATAAAATAACAGGATTTCCAAACCATTTTCCTTTAAAAATAATTCTCAATTATTTTATTACAATAAAATAAAAAAATATAAAAGTTGGAAACCCATGCAAACCACAAAACCCACATTCAATAAAATGCAAACCCACAAAACCCATTTTTTGTAAAGTGCAAATCCATAAGAGCCCTAATCCATCCCCTTACCCACCATTGAAATCCACCCTATTAGCCCCACCTTCATCTTCCTTTTTCACTCTCTGAACATTATTATTTTTTATTTATTTACGTTTGTCTTCGCTTCATTGATTTGTTCCTCTACAATTGCTTATTGCTAGTCACGATAATGTTATGTGGCAGTGATTTGGGTGAGGGGTTAGAGTTTCTTTTTGCTACTGAGATTGAGCAGAGAGAATTAGAGGAGCAATGTAACGAGAGTGAAAGGAGCAATGTAACAAGAGGACACTTAGAAAATCCAGTCATATAGAAAAAAGTGGCATTTCTTCGGGAAGATTACCAATCGAAAGCAGCTGGAAATCGAATCTATAGAATGGGTAAGCAATTTTGTGATGTTTGGTTCTCGTGATTTCTTTTTTAGAAACCCAATACAGCTAGTTGGGTTTTTCCTATTTGTTAGGAATCTTTCTTATATATTTTGCTTGGTTTTTTAACGTTTGTTTACTAAGAATAAGATAATAGAAAAGGGAACAGAAAAATATGATATAAAACTTTATCATTTTGTGTTTCTTCCAATTGCTTTCATGAATATTTGCAATTCCTACTACAGGTTTGAATAGATTTATTTCTTATATTTGTGCTTCATATGATTCCTAAAATATCTTTTGTTTCGATGTTTGAGAATTATACATACTTATACATAATTGCACATAATGGCTTTTGTTCCCTTTTCATTATATCAAATGCTAATTTTGAGTTGAAGAAAAATAGGTTATTGTGTAAGGAGAGATGATGACACATGCTTAAAAAGTTGAAAATGCGGAAAGAGGGATGAAACTTAGAAAGAGAAGAAAAATGAGAGGAGTAGAATCATTAGTATTGGTTGTGGTATATTTGCTATTTTCAAATCTAAATATCTGCTTATTATATTTTTGGGAACATTGGATTATATTTTAATTGCTCTATCCTTTTAATATGTAGTCTTTTATAGAGCTAATGAAAATGCCTCGTGTTGAGTTGAAATTGAGAGAATTTTCTTTGAACAGTGAGCTTGGCTCTTAGGTTTGGCAGTATCTATATTGTTAGTATGATTTTGATAAATTAATTCCCTTTATTTATTATTCTGCCCTTTTTAACTAGTGTTGTAGTTGTCTAGCATGGCTTGCTTGGGTTGGGATTATTTTTTGCTTGGTTATTTTTTCTTTTTCTTTTAGAAAAGAAATGTTAGAGAAAAAAGCATTTGCCATTGACATGC
Source organism: Excoecaria agallocha (assembly GCA_037975025.1). NCBI lineage: Eukaryota > Viridiplantae > Streptophyta > Magnoliopsida > Malpighiales > Euphorbiaceae > Excoecaria > Excoecaria agallocha. The sequence continues at coordinate 60,062,260 of CM075810.1, read as the reverse complement.
TTTAAGTCAGATTCTTGTATCATAAAACTTTTGCCTAAATTGGAGATAACTATCTTATAACTTCAGTTTATTTAAGCCACACTGTAACTTTAATTTGATAGTTTATAGAATTTTTGCTTTAATTTGACAGTTTATTTAAGCAGTACTGTAACTTCAATTTAAGCCATATTGTAAATTCAATTTGACAATTTTTTCTTTAGGAAATTTTCATTTAAATATCATTATGATATGTGACAAAATTGATCTAACAATCTGTGGCAATATGCATAATAAACATTTAAAGATGAAACAATATAGCTGAAATAGTCTAAATAAAATTCTAAGAACAAAATTTTTATATTTAACTACAATAAATAGAAAGAGGTGGCGATGCTATTAGACCTTTTGTCTTGTTAGTTTTCTTCTTGGATTTAGCTTTTATTATTTATGGCCTTTTCTTTTGTCCTGCACATGATAAAATAATGACATTTGTATTAATTTTACATATTTGGGCCCATGTGTTGAATGTAAAACACCTCATTGTTTTAGCTATTGTGACCCACCATCAATGAGCCTTAAACCTTTATTATTCCTATTAGCAGATTTCTTAATGGATATTTATGTGTTTATGCATGCATCCATGCACTTTGTTTGCATCCATGTAAGTTTTAAGTACTAGCTTTGTTTGAACCGTTCCTTTCGTTTTAATTAGATTTCAAAATTTATTTTCCTTCCAGTAAGTAGAATCTCTTAATTTTGTTTTTAATTGGTGTTGTTTTATCTAGTTTTGAAAATGTTTGATAACTGATATTTCTTTCAACAAATAAAAAAATGGACTAGATGTACTAGGATCTTTTAATAAGAACACAAATTGGGCTTTGAAAGTATGAATTGGATGAATATAGGAATTAAAACCCTTCAAATTGCTCTATAAATTGATCTATTAAAGGATGAGGTTATTGGTGTTTTTGAATGCCTAACTGAAATAATTCCTTGTTCATTGCTTGTGAATATGTAGATTTAGAAAATCCAAAGCCATGATTTGAGTTTTGGTTTCCAAAATGGGAGAACATCCTGCATTTGAGATTTACTAGAGAGAATTTACATAAAGACTCGAAAGAAATAACTCTTACTAGAGAAATGTTAAGTAACAACTTACTCTCACTTTTTGCTTTCTATATTGTCAAGTGTTCACTGAGCATATGTATATAGGTGCAAATTGTGAACTTGTGATGAGGTTTCCTTTCTTCTTTCTTTTATATTTTTTATTGAGTTTAACTTCTTGAGGTTTTTTTGGAACATATTAAACAATTGAAGCTTGGAGTTCTAATCCTGATTGGTTAAATTTTAATTTGTGCTCATCACTTTTTTTAAGCCATGGTACTATTTTCATAATAATGCGATGGGTGTTATTAAATCATGGTATTCTTTTTTAGGTTTAACTTTATTTGAAAAGTTTTTCTTGTTAGCAAGCACTTATTTTTGACTTTAGAAAGAATACTTCCTAAGTAGATGTTTGGTCCGAACATCATCATCTTAGTTTTATGTAATTTACTTTGAGCACCATTCCAAGACCATTCAAAGTGTGTACTAATTAAAACTTGTATTGTGTATTGATGTAATTGATATGTGTAGTGGAATAAAAAAACCTAGGCCTTTACATGCAAAAGGGGTGGAGCAAGTACTTAAATGGCTTCAGGATGTACAAAGGCAGCATAAATGTATTCAGGATGCGGTAGGTCTCATACCCATTGTGTGCTTTTTTTAATTTTTTACATTTATTTCTACTTAATTCACTATTCATTATGATCTCTTTTTTTTTTAATTTTTTTTTTAATTTTTTATATGCAATATGAAGATGGGTAAAAATATGCCTAATACAGGGGCCTTGCTACTTTCTTCTTGTTGGAAGCATTACAACATTTTATTGCACTTGGAAGATCATAAATTTTCTCAGAATTGCAACGAATTGTTGGACCAATACATATCTAGCATTCAGGTTAGTTTTGTAAAATGCTTGAGTTATTAATGTTAATTGGATATAAGGAATTTTTTTTTGTTGGACAATATGCCTATATCTTTGGTTAGGCAATATCACAAGCTCTCTAAAGTCCATAAAGATTAAGAGGATATGTCTTTATGTATAGTTGATGACAGCATATATATGCACATATATATTTTCAGTATGAATAAAAACACGAATGTGGGATACAACTTTTTTAGACTAAAATAACCTTTTAATTTATTAAAAATATATTTATAATATGTAATTATGAAATTAATCAAATATTATTATTATAGGAAATTATGAAAGATTAAAATTTTGAAATAAGATATAATTAATAGAAAGTTGCTGAATAGGATGATGATGAAATAATATTTTTACTAATATAAAATCACTAAAAAGAAAGTAATTTTGTTCAGATCTTAACTAAAAAAAGATAACAATGTAACAAAACATAAAATTGTTTTATGTAACAGTATTATATATACTAATATTTTCTTTATACACTTAAAAGTATAGGGGATAAATGAGTTAAGCATTCACATGCAATGCACATACTCATAAAACTAGTAAGCATAATATAAAAAAATTTATTATTGTTTTGTTGCCTTTGTTGATTGGCAAGTTGTTTATCATGCAGTCATCATATATGCATTTGGAAGGTTTGAAAAGTTATTCCATTATCGCTTCAGCCCTTCTGCTTTCATACAAAATTATGCCCTCATTTATGATATATTTTTTTCTACCAATAAAATTTTGTGCAGCATTTATTCATCTGAGAGTTTTTTTGAGCTATTCATACAAATGTACTTGCATAAAAAAGTGCATGTTAACTTGATGCATGGTAATACTATAAAAATAACCTGTGAATGCCTGATTTTGCAGTTAGAAAAAATAAGTATCCTTTTGGTTACTCGTACTTAAATTTTCTTTCAATATGCTATTTGATGGGAGGTCTGGACTAATAATTAGAGGATTGCAATTAATTTGCTTTTTAGCTCAAAGGAATATTGTTATAGTTCATGTAATGTAAATTTAGTAATGGGTAAGGCTATTTTATAAAAATGCAACAGATACCTGCCTGTGTATGCAGGGAAAGACCTAGAACTGGATATTGAAGGGGCCCAAAATAGAAAAGATGACTAACATTTAATGTTTATTTTCTTTTTATAGGTGTGCGTGTGTGCTCCAACCCATTGTTTTCAATAATGTATAAGAGAGGAGTCTAACACTTTGAGTTAGTATCCTAATCAAGCATATTACTAATGTGAATGAAATCACTAAATAAGAAATAGAACAGGATTACGTGCTGCACTTTCCAAATATTGAATATGAGAGTTTTCCTTGCTTGACTTCAAATTTCATACTTATACCATCTCCTAGTGTTTCAAAATATATATCTAGAAAAAATTATTGTAGAAACATATTAGGTAAAATATGATATTGATGGGCCACTATAAGAAATGCTAGCATTCAGTGACTGCAATTTAGAAGTCAACCTTCAAATCATTATAGATTAAAATTTTATCCTGTGCTATTAAGTCTATTTATATTTCCAAACCATTTGCTTGTATGATTAGATAATTAAGCTAATCTAGAGGAGTTGAAACAAAAGTTTTATATCATTATCATGAATTGTTACATATTGGTGTTTGTAACATATGGTATCAACATCATCGTTATGAGTCATAGTTTTAGAGCTTTATCTAGAGTTCAAATGCTCAAAATGCTGGTGTCTGTAGCCAAAAATCCTATACTTTTTTTTTTTTTTTTTCTGACAGCATGTTGATGGATTGTCTCTGTGTGTGCATGTGCATGTATCTTTTTGATTTTGATTTGTTTATATGTTGGCTTATTTTGTAGCTTGAGTTATGATGTATAAAGACATTATTTTTATAGGGCATAAAGCCATATATACAACCCATGTATATCCTATATGTTTTATGTTTGATCTTAGGAAATTCAAGAAAGAGGCTATCTAAAACTCGTTTACCGTGGTTTGCTTTGCAATTACATTCGTTTTACGTTTTTGTTGTTTTAATATTGTTCTTAAACTATACTCATCATTCATAGTGCATCATCAGGCTAGTCGTAATTTGAAATTAAAGTCTCATCTGGTTGTTCTTTTAATTAGATGGCATTTGCAAATTATATGGTTTTATTTCATTTGGTAAAGTGCTTAAACACCAAACATGGCCACCTCATAATTTTTCCTTTTTAAAAATTCAACAAATTTCTGACTGTTGTTATTGCTTTAACAAAGATATGTTTGTTCTTTATAAAATTCTTTTGGCTTTACACAAACAAAAATAGCCGATGCAGCGAATGGGGATAGAGCTAATGCTTAATGGTGCGAATGAATTCTATTATTTACTTTACATATTTTTTAGACTCTACATTTGGACTCTGACTTCGTCTCATCTTTTTGGCAGAATCTAACTCTAGAACACTACACTTACACAATTTAAGATGTTAAAGACACATTTCACACTATAAGACCTATAATTGAACACTAAAAGTATCCTCTGATTGCTGTATATGTGAAGTATAGGCATCAAAAGGTGTCTATTGTCAGCATGTTATATGTGTTTGTATTTATGTTGAGTAATAGTCTCCTACATATGTTTGCTTTTTCATTTAAAAATTTCTTAATATGTTTTTATTTGTTTTGCAGTTTGATATCTTATCTTCTCTTCACCCAACTCCAACAGTTTGTGAATTTTCAATAAAAGAGGCATGACTTTTTAGCTAAGGTGCAGGAATTTTAGATCTATTACTTAATACAGAAAGTAAATACAAGGAATTCTATTTTGTAAGTAGTTATCTTAGTTTTGTTGCTCGTAAGTTTGATTATGTATTTGCTATACAATTTGGAAACATAAGGATATTTTGTAACTTATCATTTTTGATATGTGAAATGACAATATTTATTATATTTTTTGATGTATATATATATATGTGAATGATATGTGTTGGTAATATATTCAAATAAAATTGCTCCTATTGACTAATGGAATAGATTCCTAATAATATTTTAATTACTTTTAAAATTTAATATTAGCAACCAAAAATTCCTTTGTTAAAAATTAATACAATCAATGAAGGGAAAATCAGGTAGCTAAAAGGAATTTTTAATGATAGAAATTTTCCTCGTTGAAAGTGAACACAATCAACGAAGAGAAAATTCGGTCGCTAAAAGACATCTTTAATAATAAAAAATTTTCTTATTGAAAGTGAACACAATTAGTGAAGGAAAAATTTGATCACTAAAAATTATAATTTAACGATCGTATTCAAAATCTGATTGTCTATACTTTTAACGGCGAAGTTTTTACCGACCAATTAACGACAGGTTTTTTTGGTTGTTATAGGTTTTTAACGATTGGATTTTAACTTGTAATGACCCAATTTTTCTTCGTTAAAAGGTATTTTTCTTGTAGTATTTTTTTTACTAAGCTATTACAACTAATTTGCTACAAAAATAGAAAAGGATAATACAAGTTGAAAACAAATAAACAAATAAATTAATAATTAAAGGAAATTGATCCCAAGCTAATATGGTCCCCCTCATCTTTAATTCTCCAAACATGTGGGTGTAATATCGTATATTAAAAAATAGTAAATAATATAGGTCAATAAAATGATTTAAATGATTAACAAATAATCATGATTATCTCAAAAAACTAAATGGCACACAAATAGAAAAAATTTTAGAAATAATAATAAATAATATAAAAGTTAATTAATTAAATAAATAAGCGAATAAGATGTATGATGCCTTTCGAAATTTATGCATCATTTATAAGCACGTACATGCTAAAATATTTATAATAATAATAATAATAATAATAATAATAATAATAATAATAATAATATGATGTAAGGGAACTAGATATTTGCACAAATATGTAAATAAAAACAAGTAAATAATAAATAATTGTTAATTAGGCAAAAGAAATAAATACAAAAAAAAATAATAAAAAGATAATAAATAAATAGGAAACAAAGTACAAATAAACATAATAGAAAATATATTACATCAAATAAAAGAGAAAAGAAAGCATGAGAAAGGAGATGCAGAAGAGGAATAAGAAAAGGGAGGTAGTGACTAATGGACAAGAAAGGAAGAAAGGAGGAGGGCGAGTAACAAGAGCAAACAGGTGATTCTTGGAGCAGAGGGCGAGTCACGTATAAAGGAAAGAGGAAGGATCGAGTTATGGATGGGTTAAGCAAGTCATAGAGTATGCTGGGAAATCCAGAGGTGATTCATGTCGAGTCACGGGCTAAGGTTATGACTTGCTCATGACTCAAGGGTGTAAGTTAACCTTGAATCATCCAGTAGCTACTAGAACGACGCTATGATCACCAAAAATCATTTGAAAATGGCAAATTAAATCCTTTAATGCATAAAAATGACTCAAGTCCTCCTAAAACTCGTTTTTATGCATGAAACAACCATAAAACAGGTTCAAAATAATTAAATCGAGAAATCACCATGTAAGGTTCAGGGTTTAAAGATGAGTACATAGATGATGAAACCCCTCAACCCAAGCTTAAACTTATATAAAAATAAAACATCCATGACTAAAATTTAATAATACACATGAATAAGCAATTAACCCATATTTTTGGGCAAAGGAAATTAAAAATTATAAATGGCATAAAATAAAGCAAAAAAATAGAGCATGAAAGAGGAAGATGAATAGTAAATCCATTACTCCTTTTAAACACAAATATACATGAAGAAATAATTAAACTCTAAGTTAAACTATAAACAAGGAGAAAACACAAACACCATATGGCTCAAATCTTAAACACAAACAATGAAATCAAGCAGGATGATATCCAAACATAAGAATAAGTATTTACAGGGAAAAAAACTCAAGGATTTACATGAGGCTAAAAATGATCTAACCCTATCGTATTACGTTCTATTGAATTGCTCCAAACCAAGTGAATTTAGCATCCTTTGGCCTTTTTCTTTCCTTTTTCTTCCTGGTATTCTTTGAGTTCTAGTAAAACGGAGAGAGTGTGTTTTTTTTTGTTTTTTCCTTTTGTCTCAGCTTTTTAAAATTCCCCCACTAAAAAAGGTGAAGTCCCTTCTTTTTAAATGACCATCATAAGCATCAAATACTCAAATTAGGCCAAAAAACTAAAGGAGATTTTTTATAAAATTTTAATCCCCTGTTTCAAAGGAAAGAACTAAAATTCTAAGAAAAAAAATGCCCAGTTACGACTTTAACTCATGAGTCAAGGGCATGAATGGTGATAGGCCACCCCAAAAACCTAAAAAGCCCTTTATAGGCATAATTAGGGTAATTGAGTCAAGGCATAATCTAGTGAGTCACAGCCTTGACTCATGCCTAGTGATGAGAGTGACAAGCAAGGAGGATAGAGGCATGAGTTTCCTTTCAAGGCTGTGACTCGAGGGCAAGTTATGGGCTTGACTCATGAATTAAGGTTGTGACTCACCTCTAAGCCTCTTTTAACCCTTAAATGCATGCCTTTTGCCCATTCGAAAGAAAGGAAAGGGGTAAAATCTCAAAATACCATTTTTTTACTCCCAAAAAATCATAAATAAGAGCTCATAAAATATTTTTTAACAAAAAACATCAGAGTGGGTTACTCTACTTTCGTTATCCAGCTACTTTAGAGCAACATTATCCTCACTAGGTAACTTTGATATAGGTTTCCTTAGGACCCAGTGTCTACTGTTTGCTTCTCTCAGTAAGTGCACTAAATCAATAAGTAATTAAGCGAAATATAGTTAAGACCCCAGAATATCGTACCTAAAGGAAAAAGGGCTGCTAAGTGTGATATCTAAACTTGAGTGGAATTAATCTAAGACAAATTCCAATTTTTGGATTGAGAGCATTCCTAATCTAATTAACAAAATAAACAAATAATAAAGCTATTTAAACTAAATATTAAAACATTAATTAAAAATATTTTCAAGGTACTCTACTCCTCCTTATACCCAATGCATTGAATTAAACTAAAAAAGAAATCTATGACTTAAATGTTGGCAACCCATCTAAACCCTAAGTTTCCCATTTTGGAGCCAACTATTCTAACTATCCGATTTCCCATTCTAGATCCAATTCGATAGCTAGCATAAGCATTATTCCTAAGACCTAGGTAAGAATTAGCTTCAAATTCTGGTCCAACCAATCCATTACCCATCTATCCCTTAACTATTTTTGAAATTAATGATAAATAAGCCATAAACCTAAGGCCTTCATTTTGAAATCATTCCTCGACTCATAGCTCATATAAAGCTAAAATAGAGCATGCCAATACCCATTCCATTTAAGCATAATAACTATTTACCCAATGAAGTAAAAAGCTCAAATGCTCAATAAAATAGATAAATGAATAAAGCCAACGAAGAACAAAACATTTGGACACACACGCGCACGCGCGCGCGCTCGCACACACACACACACACACACACACACACACACACACACACACACACACACACATATATATATATATATATATATATATATATATATAACAAAATAAGTTTAATCCATTACATAGATATAGGGATTCATAGATCCCTTAGTAATGAAACTACAAACTAAATATAAATAAAATAAGAGAAGAGAGGAAAGAAGAAACCTAGAAGCTTATTACGATCGATGAAGTCCTAAGTTGAATCCAAGCTTTTTTCAATAACTCCTCAGCAAAATAAAGATAATAACTTTTACTGATTTAAAGAAACACAAATCTAATCTAAAAACTTGTATTAAAATAAACTGTTGGGAAATATATCATGATATATTATGAGAAGTAAACATAAATACCTCTTGAAGTGCAGATCATTGAAGCGAAAATCGTATGTTTCACCTTACCAGCAAGCCTTTCATCCATGTGTCATGAACTACGGGATGAAAGCCTAGATCCACGAATAAAAAGCCCCTTAGATTGAGAAATTGAGTATGGAGAAAAATCGATAGAAATTCAGTATGAGATATTTCTTCTTCCTCCCTCTTCCAAAACTTTTAGCCTTTTATATAGGGCTCCCATTAAGGAAATCATAATTTTCTTAATAAATAAGAATTAAATATGAAAGTTACAAATATTAAGTAAAAAGAACTAATTCCATATTAATTATGTCAGTTACAAAATCAATTATGTAATTGCCATATTAATAAACACATAAATAGTAGATTCCTTAGTTAAGGGAAATCTCAATATGAAACTAATCCCATATAAATTATTTCTTGTTCCGATATTATCTTGAAACCAATTTTCCATCTCGAAAGTCATGGGCGTATCCCAAACTCCTTCATCTCTCACTCGCATATAAAGAAATTATTTTCCATTATCCTCTCTAATCATATAGATAGTAGTTCGTACGATCAGCACACATTGAAAACACTAATGCTATACACCTATTTGGGATATATAACATCTCGAGAAATAATATATTATCACACTTGTATGCCAAAAACTAGATAGTTTTCTCACATTCATTGTTTTATCTCATGATCTTATAAAAATAAAATTCGTGTTCATTATTATGTCTCTACTTATAAAGATTATAATAGGTATACTAGTGAACTACAAAACTACTGAATGTGATCGAAAAATATCTTCCCTTTTTACTATATTTCATCCATCATAGTCCAACTTATTTTTCTAGTTAGATCCGCCATAATAATATCAAATATTATTATCCTTGTCATTTTACTATTTTATCCTTTACTCTATATGTGTGTGACCTATTGGCTTCCGGTCCATATTGGCAGTATAATATATAATTATGAGTTTTATTCAAAACTCACATGATTTAAGCTTCTTTAAATCATTTTATCAACCCCTATTGATATTTATGATACACTATTATACAAATCATTAGCGGCCTCTAGCTATGCATCATGACTACCCAAATGTTAGGAATGTCAAGTGGTTTGACTATACCCTTTCATAGAAACAGTTATCATGCAATTACTCCTTTCACCACTTTTATCTTAGTTAGATTTTGAGTATAGATTTCTGTCAACTCATATAAATCTAATTATGTATGTTATATTAATTTAACCATTATTCCCAAAATGCCCTTCACGGATCCTTATCCATCTTGGCATATTACTCTGGCCAGAGATTCTCTGAAAAAGGCAATTATAGAATCATGCGAGATAACTTCCCTTAATAAATCTGGGATAGTTAATCCTTTATCGATCACTCAACTAACTTTAAGTAGATCATGATATACCCAACCTCCTAACTATGTTTACCCCCAGTTGGAAGTAATCAGTTATGGAGTCAAAGTATACCACTTGCTACTTAAGATAACTTTGGTGATCTCAAGTCTAAGGATACTTGCACAACCGCTATGAAGAGATTCCTCATTGACATAGATATAATATCCATGTGAGGATTCTCTTTGCAGGTCTCCAATAAACTTGTTCTTTTAACAAGCATCCACATGTTAGCTTTGATTATCTTTTATAATCACAGTTATGAGAACCACTGCTTGAACCATTCAAGAAGCATAACATGTGCTAGTCTGTCCGAATTAACAATGTCCTATTTTGTTAATTCTATGACTAGGGATATTTAGATATTAACACATTTGAATGCAATAGACATCTCATATCATGAACACTTTCATGATTGCCTTTGCACTGTGTTTATAATATATAGGACTATTTATTAATTTAAAATTTACAAACTCATGTATTTAAACATAGAATTAATAAATGAATGATGCCTTTTATTAAGAATATGAATTCATACATATGAAATACACTCCTTTTACATGGGCTCTAGGGCATACCCTCTAACAGGATATGGCACAATCATAAGAATAAATGTACATAACACACAATGTATACGCACATGACATGTTTCAAGTATAATGTTTTATGTGCACAAGGTATGATGTGGTGTATGAATGCACATGACATACCACATATACAATATGATTTACACCACGATAGCATATGTATGTGATATGACATAAAATGCATAAAATATGGCATGATGATGCATGTTAATGAATTACATTGTATGGTAAAAAGTCACATGCATGCAATCACAAGATGTGTGAAAAAATATTTGTAGCATAGGATACGACATGATATATGAATGAGCACATACAGTGTGTGTCATTAGTATTTTATGTATGTTATATTGTAGCTATATAGGTGTATGACAATTAGGATGTATACACAATTTATGACATGGTATAAAAATATATCCACGATACATGACATGTATGTCCATGGTGTATGTTGCATACATCACATGGTATAACAATATATAAAGGATAAGACACATGTTCATGACATGCCTCATGTATAATGGTATGTGGTTTAATTACATGTATGCACATAACACAAGAAAGGAAAGTGTATTGTGAAACGTGCATAACATGGCATACAGTTTAACATGAGATGTACATGGCACTTATTTTATACACATAAGGTAATGTAATGCCTAAATGCACATACATATGGTAGCATACATGAAGTACTACTCAATATGTACATGCTCTGATGCATGCTTATATCTTCATGCCATTACATATGTCAATTGTGCACATATGATAGTGGTTGCTTACATATGCATGGTACAAGGTATGTTAATACATACTTGTGATGGTAGATGTATGCCACTACAATGTATATTAAAATGTACATGAAATGATAGGTTTAATGCCAATGTGATGGCAGATGTGTACATATATATGCTATAGTGTATGCTACTATGTGCATGCCATGGTACATGTTAATATGTATGCATTGTAATATATGATGGATATTTAATTGTACATGCCAGGACTTATGTATATGCATTTAAACAAGTTATAATAGGCAATGAATGTTGACACATTCATGTCATGCCAAATGTCAACATATTCATGTTATAAAGTATTTTTTGGTATGTAAGTGCTAAGATGCATGTCTATATGCTCATATAGTGCCATATCTCAACATGCACACGTGTGATAGATATATTTCATATCATAATGTATGCTCGAACACTCGTCGATGTTTGTGACAATGAAAATTTACATGTATAGGCCAATATGCAAATGATAGATGCTATAGGGAATGCCTATGTGCACATGTCATGATATGTCAATATGTACATGCCATAACAAGCATCACCATATGCATGCAAGATAGGAATATGTATGTGTTATTATGCATGTTAATACATACATATCATGACATGCATCAATACATTTATGCACATTGGATATATGTTTATGCTATGGAAACATTAACATATTACAATATTACTACTATTTAAACATTTTTTCCATGGAAAGGATGCAAATGGATAATGTATGAGAACTAATATGCTAGGGATGAATATGATACGTATATCAATCATCACACTATGACAATGATGCATAAGCTCATGATATAAATTAATGTATGATAATGCACACAAATGATGCATATATTATGTGTGGTGCACGAGCAGGTTAGTCATACACATGATGCATTAGATGGATAATCATACAGTGTATACATGTGATAATATGTGATGCATAAAATCCATGCAATATATGGACATGCTTGGCACCCATATGGCACACTACATATGTGTGATGCATGACATATGAATACATTATTCACACAATGCATGGTGAATATGTTACATTTCAATGCATGAGACTGATGCACATGAATAACATATAGATGATGTGTGACTCAAATGTTAGCATGAAACAAAATAATGTGTAATATACAAGGGATACATGAGCATGACATGAGCACACTCATAAAATAAACATGTTTTGCATTATCATATTATTTTTCATTTGCACACAAATGAGATGTATGCATATGCACATTTTATTTGGCACAAAATTATTCATACAAGATTTACATGCTTTAATTCTTATTACATGGAATGATTTTTGCAAGCAAAAAAAATACACACGAGGTGAGATATACACACATCAAGAATCTATGCACACAAAACATGCATATTTTATAATTTATTATTGTTTGTTATTTATTAGAAATGTATGCATATGTATGTAGCATAGACAAACACATATGAAATAATGAAAAATCCTTCGAACCTTATTGTTCCCACATAAAAGGTCATGTCGTCTCCTTCCTAGGTGGGATTAGCTCATGGGTTAGTGGAGAACCTAATGAATGTATATAATACACAATGGAAAATCGATAGCACAATCACTCATTATTTAAAGCGTATACGAATCGATTTTGGCTATTACGTATTTAAACAATCCAAATAAATTGAAATACACCCATAGAGGCATGAAAGCCATTGACGAGTAGACATTTAAGTTGATTGGGATTTATTCAATATATATAATCCCATGTCACAAGTGATGTATTATGGCGTATACTCCCTAGTGGAAGTATCTATGCCATTACACGAACTTTTAATCTGGTGAAAAAACTTTAGGGCTACCCAAGTGTGGTCTCCTCCAATGGGTCTAGCTCATAATGAGCATGATGATGAAATAGGTCACCATTTGATGTATCAAAAGTTATTAGGCTTAGGCTTGTGATCCTCCCTAACACTTCTCTACATTGAATGAACATAGGGTTGCGCTTTAAGATTGCACCAAGGCAAAAAGTGGGTTGCTTAACTTAATTCTAAGGCCCTAGTATGAATGCATTGCAATTTATTTTGAAAAAATGATAAAATATCTTAATATATAAAGTCATTTATATTAAATTAACCAAAGGTACTTTCAAAGCAAACTCTCATAGTCCCAAGTGGAGTGGGCACTTGATGCATGCCAAACCCCGTAGCCATCCTGTTTGTTCTCAAAAATCCACTTTTAGGGCTTGAGATTTGATCAAGGTTTTTTTAACTTGTGAAAGTCGGTCACTTCATAATGGATAGGTATTCAACCCAATCTTTAATGCCTAAAGCCTTAAAAGGCACGAGACAACATCTTGAAGTATCCCCATTTATTTACTAGCAATCAACCGATATGGACATCTGCTAGGAACCACAAGGTAGCTATCATGGAGTCGTCATCTAATAAAATAATAGGAAATGAGTTATATCCTTATGAAGCCGAAACTAAAGGTAGTTCGAGACCTTACTTTTATTTATACCTTTTGTTAATGTTATATAAATGAGCTTTAATTCGTAATTTGTTTTATCTCTTTTCACGCACAAGTTGTTACCTTAGAAAAGTAAAGTGCACACTATAACACCCTCATACTATAAAATTATTACAAACCTCATTTAAGATACATAATCATATTCTAGTCTAATAACATGGCATTAAATAATTACTTTCACCAATATAATCATGTTACTCAAAATAATCCCATCATTAACATTTTTGTAATATCATATATGCCATAACTAGAATAGTTACCTCAGATCATCAACTTATGTAAATACTCTAACAAAACTGAACTTTTAACAACATGGGGTTTAAATATTTACATCATTATAACACACTACCCTTAGCACAACAACTACATAAAATATCAAAAAGAGATCTTCCTACATCAATTCTCTGATAGACTTGTGTTGGCATTCCCAATGCAAAAAAATATCCTTGAGCAAAGATCTTAACCGCCAAAACCTACATGGATAAACAACCCATGCTAAGCTGTAAAGCTCAGTAGGAAACTTAAAAACCTGAAGATGACTTCTTACAAAAGTTGTCAAAATGGAACATATGCAACTAAACATATCTTTGATCAAATAATTCAATCATTTATAACATTAGCAATATAATGTTAACATTTTACATAAAATTACAATTTCTCATAATTTTGCTATAATTCAAGTTATTTCATCAATTAATTATGCCACTTATTTAGCACTTTATTAATGATACTGGACTTACATAAGTCAACTATAAAAATTTTAGGATTCTATAATTATCCTTGACAAACCACACAATGATTACTAACCATTTTTGAACTCATGCTTGTCTCAAATTAAGCCTACAGAGTTATTGATGTACATTGTAGTGCTTTATGTTACTAAACTAAACCTCTAGCTATATGAAAACACTAGTAAATTCTATGAAATCACTATGTTCAATATAATCTATATACAATGCATACTTTCATCCTCTTTTCTAAATATCATTTATATTATTCCTTCTAGAGCACACGTTAAATTCACATGTTACACATTCTAAATCATTATATTTACATTTATGAAGACACACATATTTCAAATGTAATTACACCTTGCTTTAAAGAAACATATTTGTCATAACCACTAATGAAAGCCACTACTATCCATAACATATTCAAAGAGTTACGTAGGCCCTTTAACGATACTTAGAAGAAAGCATGTGTCTATAAGAACATATGCATATCAATAAACTTATAGTTAAAACAACAGTAACATACACTTTTATATGAATATTCTATTATTTACTAAACACAGGTAGTACTAAATACCATGCATATATATATATATATATATATATATATATATATATATATATATATATATATATATATATATATATATATATATATTCAAATCTCTTATTTATCATGCAATACCATATGTAAAGATAAAGATTTCATTTAAAAATAATATGAAAATCACTTTAAGAAACATCATGCTTCTTTACCTTTTAGTGATACAATACTTTCTTTAACCTATAACAAGCCTGCACTTTTCTAAAGAAGCAGATAATGAGTTAAAATATAAATATAGCACCCGAAAGTATGAGGATTATAATAGTAGCACCCGAAGGTACGAGTAAGATTCCTAAAGGTATTAATTATAAGGATCCAAATGGAGTCAAACAAATAACTTGGACTGATCAAGCGAAACCATATGGGGTCGGCCATAACCCAAATAGGGTTATTAATGATTCAAACGGTACCATATCTATTTAGTGGCCTAAATGGGGTCCACTTCAAACCAAACAGTTCTAAATAAATAACCTTAGACCTAAATAAGGTTAAAACCATACTATCACAGTTGCAAGGTACCCTTATAAGCATTCCTATCTATCTACGTCCTAGACACAATGCAATCAATTAAATCTCTTTATTTTATCTTTCTATACTTTAATTTACTTTCCAGTGATATGTACATCATGTATAACTATAAGAAGAGTATCGTATAATACTTGTTTATGTAAGAACTTTCTTGAAACAGGATATCATATTTGTATATATACATATAGGCATGTGTGCTTAAGTATAAGCACTCTGCACTTATAACTCAAATAAAGGTATGTGTCTTATCATATACACATAATGTGATACTCATCAACAAGTTCTCTTGAATTTCTTAATCAAGAATTATTCATAGCCATTTACCTTACATTTTACTTTAAGACATACGATATGATTTTAAAACCACATGTTTAATATGATTATACTAATCACGTTTGCTCAAGCACTCTAATATTTTACTTATGAGATATAACCATATGAATGATGAATGCATGAAACATCAATTATGCATGTTATCAATTCAATTCCATTCTATGAAAAACACCCATTCATACCATCCTATATTATTTTGGTATCTATATATGTTTATATATACAATACTATAATTATAAATACACAATCTTAAATATGCTATATATATATATATATATATATATATATATATATATATAAAATTACTTGTAAATGTATAGAACTATAATTATAAATTCTCCCATCGTAACATAAAAGTAAGTGTGTGTGTGTATATATATTCCTTTGGAATTCTTAATTCATTTTACATTAAAATTCTTCCATTTCTCCATATATTTGTATCATCGTATAGACTAACTCTTTGTCATTAATTTAATATAAAGATCTCTTTAATTTTTCTATCAAAGACAAAATTAAAGAAATATCCAATGACATGTCTTCCTTAATAAACATGTAAATTGAGTTCTCAAATGTTTTACTAATATAATTCTGAACTCTAAGTCATATAATTATTTAAGATTGAGTAACCAGTTATTATATAGTTAATTTACTCTATAATCATACAACAATATGTTAAAAATTTCAATCCTATAGTCGTGAACAAATTATAGAACCATTATTTTTCCTAAAAATATTAAACACGTAACGTCCCTATTTTTATGACAAAGTTGCTCTAAAATCATATAATTACTTATAGTAACATTTATGGATAAAAATAATTAGGTTTATAGAAAATAAGGTAGGTAGATTTCCAACTCTATTTTGCATCTCTATTTTGTCATATTAATGGCTAAACTATCCAAATAGTCTTTAAAGCAAATAATGAAGTATGTCTCCAGTTTTTCACGCTTTAAACACCATTAAATTTTGATATTTATATCAAGAGATATAACCCAATCATTACAGACTATCCAAGAGTACTTTTTCATTTTTAAAATAGTTTGTGTGACCACATAGAAAATTCATGGAGTAAAATAAGTAGAGAATTAAACTAACATTTATTCTTCAAAGTTGTGCTCAAGTCTAGTTTAATCAAAATTTTGTCATATAACATTTTTACCTCTCTACCATGAGTTATGCCCAAAATACTATAACCCATTCATTGGCACTGGGCAACAGTTGCCAATACGAAAACCAGTTTTTGTTATAAATTAGAAAATTCATAGAAGAAAATGTGCATAGACATAAACAAAAATTCCTTCACTAAAATTGTCCTCCTGACTTGTAATTTGTTGTATTATTTAATTGATTCTGGATTTAGATCAGTTCAAGCCAGATTGTCATGATTTTTCTTTTCTCTATCTTTTTTTTTATAATATATATCTTATATTTTAAAGATCTGTTTCGCTTCCAATGACATTGATGGCCTCAATTATCCCATTAAGTATTTGAACTAGAAAAGGAAATAAATGTTTTTTCCTATCTAACTTTCTCTCACTCCCTCCGTATAAAATCATTAAATCAGCCTTTTGTTTATAAATCTATTAATAATGCTGCCTTTTGTTTTGGGTGTTTGGATATTTTGTAACTTATATTTAGGTATTATTTTTTTTTTGTTAAGTAAATTGATTAAAAAATAAGAGAATAACGGTAAGTAAAAGAAAAAAAAAACAAAATACAAAAAAGAATAAAAAAAAAAAAGAAAGATATCATAAAGAACCCAATGTATTAAGTAAGATTCATAGTCTTTTTGGCTAGTCTGGATGTGATTGTCAATTTATGAACGTGTTTCCTAGGTCCATTAATAATAAAGGTTTAACTTTTCATTCTATTTCTTGATCACCTCAAGTGGGTCTGTTGATAATGCAATTAGTAAATGATATTTATATTTACAATGATGCTGTAATCTTTTTATTCTAATCATTAATGGTACTGCAAAATAGCATCATTATATATATATATATATATATATATATATATATATATAAACTTATATTTAATTTTTTCCATGGAAAGCATCTGTCAGAGCTGTGCAAGTACGAGTATCCAAAACATGTAGAGTTTTACCTATGGTTGTTGGCTGAGATAGTTGTGATTACTGCTGATATACCAAAAGGTAATATTTCACTACTTATTGTTAATATTATTATTTTATCTATGTATATTTATTAGGAAATACAGAACCATTAATTTATAATTTATTTATTATTTTATTTTACAGTGGTTATGATAGCTTTTGCTTTAAATATATTGTTCCACATTCCATTATGCGTTGGAGTTCTCTACACTGGTCTTAGCACTTTTCTCCTACTTGGTTTACAGCAATATGGGGTAAGTTTTACATTCAATTAATATAATGTTTTATTTAACAATGAAGAGGAAAAATAATATCTATAAATAATTAATATCTAACATCAAATTTCTTTATTTGTTATTTTACATTTTATTCTAAACAAAGTGCTTAAATAATTAATTATTATTGCTAAAATCATAGACCATGTCTAAATATGTATACTCAAGTCAAACCTCAGCTTGGGACTTTTTCTCCTTTGTGTTTAGGAAATTACGTATGCATAATACTTTGTATATGTGTTTGTTGTAAATGGGATTTGGATTGCGGTATGTATATAAGTTTGTGGTAAACAGGCTTTGCATTGCTATTATCCAGTTTAGAGAAGGACCTACTGCCTACTTAGATGTTAAGTTTGGCCAAACTGGCATTTGCTGTTGTCTAGCTTTTTTTTTTTTTTTTTTTTTTAATTTTAACAAAAGGAAATTGGCATTCATTGCCTCTCTAAGCATGTAAAATAGCTTGGATACTTGATATAACTATAAATCTTCACTATTATTATATGTGATTAAGTTTAGTTCCTTTTTTTTTGCCATTTATAAATTGTTATTTACAGAAGTTGCATATTTGATAGGCATTTAGTTGATTATTAATTGAATCATGTTGAAAAAAGATGGGAAATTGGAAAATCAACCTGATAGATGGAAGAAAATTATTCCTATCAGTATATGAACCAGTTATATATAGAGATTTTAAGACTTCAAACATTTTGTTTGATTCAGTATGTGCTATTAATGAAATAATAAATTTTGAATACTAAGTATGAATGACCTATTTGGCAGGAATACAATGCAAAGCTTTCAGACTGTGGTCTAGAAAAAGCTAGTCCTTAAGGTGACAAAACTTATGTTTCTATTTTAGAACCTATGGCTATGCTACTCTGGAATATGTGATAATAGGTATTTTTCATTATAATTTATGGTTTTGATTTCTTTTTATGAATGAATAATCTGAACAAGGAAGACACTTAGGCATCGAATGTGTCTTTCATTACATATACCTTTGTGTAGTATACTTTCAGATGTTAGACATGCTACATTTCTAATAAACACAGCAAGAATAGAGAACACTGCTAGCTATTGTCATATATCATCACCTGAATGTTGTGCTTTTTCATATACCTAACTTGTAAACTGTTAAACTTGTTTTTGTTGTCATTTAAGCTAGAGAATATCAATTGGCTACATTATTGCAGCTCTATGTGAGATCTAGCTTTCCAAAGGGAAATATATTTCTTCAAGAATTATTTTTGGCATTGGTAAGGTTTTTAACATTTGACCCCAGTTCATAGATTATGAAAATTAAATTATAGAGCATGTTTTTTAACAAAAGGTATATATTAGGATAAATTATTTATGTTGTTATATAGAGATGACTTGAGTACTAACTTTATTTCTTTCCTTATTCTTACATGGGAATAGCTATCCAGGTTTTAAACTAGTAGTTTTGCAAATCTAAAAACCACACTTTCGAGTAAAGCATATAATGAAAATAGAATACAAAATAACAATTCTTTAAGCGTAATTGAATATGCTATTCAAATTGTTGTTACATGGTTGTGATTTGATGTTTATTAATGTCTTGTGCAGATAACTAATGGATCTTCATTTTTCTTATTGATCTATCAATGACAAAATTAACAAAGGAACATATTAATAAATTTATTTTATAGTCAATATGCATTCTTCTTTTATCATTTCACTGACAAAGAAACTGTGTTTTCCAGCTTGGTTGCATTTTTTGTATGTATGTATGTATGTATGTATGTATGTATGTATATTTTTGTAGATATACATGTGTGCGCGTGTGTAAATACATATATGTACACACACACATGCACAAACACACACACACACACACACATATGGATGTGTGTGTGTGTATGTATATATATGTAGAAAGAAGGAAAGGTAAATAAAGTAACCTAACTCCAGAGCCTCCTATGTGGCACTAAATGTGGAGACATTACCTGTATAGTCTCGGGGTGAGCATAAGTGTAAAGTAATTCCTCTCCCATCATCTATAGCTTTTCTAAAAGCTAGTCATTTTTAACTTACTGATTGTTTTGAGGAAAAAATTCCATTTGAGATCTTGTTGAACTAACAAAAAATTCACTTTCCTTTTCTTTGGTATATAATGGTCTATGAATACTTTTATTAAAATATACTTGATGAAGGTTTATTATTAGAATAAGTCGAAAATCTACTAGATTGACTATTATTTGATGAAAAATATATTTGACTAGATCCATCACTATGTTCTAAAAATCGAGAAAGCTGATTATTAATATAATTTATTTAGGTTCACATATTTCTTTTAATTCCCAATTCCCTGAACTAGTTATTTCATCCCATCTAAGTCATTTGGGTATTTGAATATTAAAATGCGCCTTATTAGCCTTAAATAATAAAATTTCATTTCTTTGAAAGGCTTTTTTAGTTTTAAAATTTACAGTTGTAGACATTACTTTATAATATATTATGTATAATACTGCTATTGCTCTAACATTTTCTTTAAAATTTAAATTATTTGTTTGAACAATTAAAGTTAAAGTTTCTAATATATTAGAATCATATAAACTTATTTAATATCCTTGGAAATCATTAAAATAAACTGGTCCACTAACAAAGTTACTTTCGACCATTACTAATAAAAGGGTTAGAGAAATTAATATATCTAGCATCTCTTAAACACATTAGAACTGGAGTATCTAATCCTAGTCTGAATAAATGTGTTATTGCTATCTAAATTAAAACCTATCTGCAAAAAATTATATTTTTACTTTTTATGTTAATTTATAGCTTTTTCTGATAATAATTGAATAGTTTCCTGTTCCTGATTAATAGCTATTGTTTGTTTTGTTTGCTTGATAGAATAATCATTCCCAAAAGCTATAGCTGTCAAGAGAGGCACTACTTTATAGTTAAGGATACCCGGACCTCCATGTAACGCCTCTACATTAGTGCCCCATATCCCTATAAGTGGTGCCCAAATTCTTCATAAGAAAGCGGGACCCAACCACTCGGGTAAGATATATATTAATGCCATTCCTCAATGGAGGCTCGAATCCTGATGGCTCTAATACCACTTAAGGCATTTACCATCTTTCCCAAAAGCTATATACAAGGACACACACACATCTCTTTCTCTCTCTCTTTCTCTCTCTCTCTCGCTCTCTATATATATATAATCACATGTACTTGTACCATACCTATAGACATTGCAACACTGCAATAATATACAATCATAAAATAATATACTAGTTTAGAGATTTATGCATACTTTATCGAGTAAACAATATAAGATATATGTGTATATATATACACACACTCACACACACACATACATACTCGTGCAAACCATAAAAACATGTTACTTTCGTTTCGTAGATACCTTTACACTTTGGAGCTGGCATCCTCTTCTAAGTTTTATAAAGCATTGCATATCTAATTCACTTCATTAAAGCACATGAAAGTCATTCATTTATAACCTAAATCATTTCATTTTACAAGATTCATGGGTACTAAGTTTTGTGTAACATAAGGACAAAAATAATTAGCATTACCAGCTTCTAGCACAAGCGCAACATAAGTTACGAGCAGGACATAAGTAGGCAACAAGTTGTGAAAGAAAAGGAGAAAGAAGAAATGTCAGAGAAGCAGTGAGGACTATCAAGAGCATGACTAATGCTGCGAGTATGATAGGGAGTGGTCAATCCCAAATATGATTTTCAGCAACTCAAATCTAACATGCAATTGAAGAATTTCCAGAGTCTAACTCATGTGCTATTTTATGCTCAATTACATTTAATTTCCAATAATATACCATCAAAGGTTATGTAATTTCCTTATTGAAAACATATTTAAATCCCAATTCAACTAATTAAGGAAATTAATTCCAAGCTTTTGGTTTAGCAAAATAATATGCTCTTGAAGTAAAAATAAAGAAAACTATTCTCTAATTTTCTCAATCTTACGTATATTTAAGACTAGAATCAAGCTTAAAAATTCTAAACAAATGCATTTTGTCACCTCTCAATTATACACATCCCACCTAGAATTTCAAAGCTCTAATTTTTTTGGAATCTACTACATAATTCTCAAAAGCACCTTATTAAGTTCACATGCAAAGGCTACTATTTTATTATCTCTGTCATCTCTAACATGTTATCATACTCATTCAAAAATTCACACATGCATAACTGGATTCTTAATTCCACTCCTAAAATCTATGTTCTACTTTATAACACATCTATATCACATTATCTTTTTCTATTAACACACATCATACAATATTTCCATATTCAAACACAATTTAATCACATGCAAAGTACTTAAAGTTTTCAAACCTAAAATGCAACTCTAAATCCTTCTTTGAAAACCCTTTTTCTCTTAATTTCTTCTTCTAGCCTTTGCTTGCTTGATTATCTCCATGAAGACATCTTTCATCAAATCCTCATCATATGTATTATAATGGAAATGTGAGAATTTTCTTTTAGGTTGAGAGGTCAAATTTCTTATAATGAAAGGGGGGGGGGGGAAAATGACATATTTTAAAGAGGAGGAATGAGAATTATGGATTTTATGAGAAAGAAAGAAGAAAGAGAAGTATTTCCTTTCTTTTTCTTTATAAATCCCACATCAAGTCCCTATTCTCCCTTAAATATACTAGATTTAAAAGGCCTCTTGAGTGGAGCATGACATCATTAATGGCCCACACAACACTTGCTTTTTAAATACCTTAAATTTTTCATTTCACAAATCCACCCTAACTCCTTTCTTTTGATTCAAATAACCCACAAATTCTACTTATATTTCAATTATATCCAATATAAAATAATTATATTACCCTTTTTCACATAAAACATCCATCGTCTGAGTCTTAGCTTGTAATACATCATCTATTTATACTTAGTTAGACTTTATTACCATAAAAATATCTATAAATTATCCTAGAGCCTATGTTGTGTCCTAACAATGGACTAAAAAAGAAGAAGTAAATGCTCCTATTTCCTAATCGAGAAAATTCAAACCTATAAAAGTACTCTATTGTAATTTCAGCTAACAAAGTGCAGAAATGAGCAGTATATTTTATGAAACCACCATAATCAATTCCCTTTCCCAAAGTTGCCTTGGAGTTTGACATGAAGGAAAGGCATGTGAGTTCATAAAAACCTCAAGAACTATCCCCCATCTTATGAAATGGAAGTTCTTTTTACATTGCAAAAAAAAAAAAACTTTAACACCCTTTTGTCCATACATAGCAGAGAACTTATCTTCAGTACATGGAGGATGATCCTATTATAATCTTTTTCCTTATCATTGGGAGTAAAAATAATCTTTTGGACCCTGCCTCTTTCAATGTGCATTAGCTTTATGATCAACGTCTATGTTTTTTGGGTTTAGCTAACTTACTGGAGCAATGTGTCCTTATTAACTCTTTAATCCATTTTAGGCACAAACAAAGACTCCTTTTTTTTTTCTTTTTATCTCTCAAAACTCACTTTAAGAGTTATAATGGATACAATCAAGATGTATTTTCATTAAGATTAAATAAAAACCTGTATTTTATTGAATTAATATCTTCAAGATGCTATGATTATTGCCATACTTGATGCAAATAAATAAGATATTGTGAGCATAGTAAAGTTCAAATTTTTTACACAATCAAAAGCAATTATTCAATGACATTTATTACATCATAAAGGAAACAACTAAATCCTATGATACCCCTATAGTTGATAAATCATTGTTGCTGCCTTTTTGCACTTCTTCAGGCTTTGAGATTTGCTTATTGTCGATAAGGTCCTGAATCTAATACCTCAAGATTTTGCAATCATCAATCAAATGCCTAGTTTCTTGATGGAAGGCACATAATTAATCTGACTTATTATTGGGCAAGCTAAGATATATGGAAGGTTTATATGGTAGAAGTTACAATTTCCATCCTTTGACCAGTCGATTGAAAACCTAAAATAAAGGCTTCCCCATAATGGAATACAATCTGAGAGCTACTGTAACAATTGACACTCTTCCTATTATTCAGATGCCCTTTCTATTACTAGTACTAACCTTTACACTACCATAGTTCTGATGGTTGTCTTGATTATTTGTTCTCTCATCTAAGTACTCTCATTTAGCCTTGATTGCAATAGCCTTAAGGGATTCCTATCCTTTTAGCCATTTCATTTTTAGCTCATCTCGTATATATGGGCTTACATTCCTTATGGAAAGCCTAATATGATACAGAGTATTAGGCTTATGCTTCATATCCATAACTTTTTTCCTCTGTTGAGTGAGATACTTATGGAAAGATTCTTTTTTCTTTTGTTGTTAGGGCTCTAGGTCCTTTAATGTGACATCCATTCAGGTACTACAATCATACTACTTTAGGAAACTCTTCAACTAGGAGGTCCCATTCTTCTTTGATCCAATGTTCTAGCCTATGGCACTAGTTAATGGCTAGCCCTACCAAACTAATCTAGAATTATCCACCTTTTTCTACATTGACAATTTGGTTCCCGTCATTATACGAGTTTATTGCTTTATATGTGCTTAAGGGTTTGATATGCCATTAAATTTGGTAGTTCAGGCATCTCAAATTTTTAAGGCAATAGCTCTTCCCTATCTAAGTTCCTATCCTCTAGTTTAATCCCATTACCATTCAACAACAGGCATGGCATTACCTCTATTTTCTCATTTCAATTTCTTGAAGGCTGCATTTTTAACCTTAGGACTCTTGTCCTTTATCATCATTATAGGCTCATCCTCCTTATATTTTATAAAGTCCTCCTCAGGAATAGGTATATCATTTTTTTTCTATTTAGCACTTACCAAGGGGATACCCCCATTAGTCTTTGACTCTGTTTGGTTTTAGAGAAGACTTATAGGCGAAGGCCTAATAGGTAAAGCAAGAAATCCTCTAATCTTGGCTAGCAATCTCCTTTTAAACTCCTAAAACCTTATATCTAACTCATTATGTTATCCTTATGGAGTTTCCTTGGCCATCTTTGACTTTAGTTGAAGCTTAAAACTGCCATTTTAAATTACTTAGATGAATAGCCTATGATGGTTAAAAGATTGAAAGCTTATAATCATGCATGACACTGATGTATGAACATGATATATTCATGATGCATGAATGTATGAATGTTTTAGGTGCCAATCACAACCACATGTAGGCAAGGAATAGACTTCTAACCTTATTAGTCCTATACAGAAGGTAGTAAAATCTCTTTCCTAGGTTGACTTAGCTTATGGGTCAACAAAAAAGCCAATGGATGCATATACTGCAAGAAACAAATTGGCAGCCTAACCTCTCATAATTAAAAGGGCAGGCATCTAGGTTTCGGCCATTATGTATTTAAACAATTAAGATAAATTGGGCTGGACCCTTCGAGGCGTGCTAGCCTTTGATTAGTACCCACTTAATTTAATTACATTTATTTAATACATAAGGGCCTACATAGCAAGCAAGAGTTATTAAGGTCATACAACCTAAAGAAAGTAGCTATTATAATTACATAGGCTTGTAGTCAGGTGTTGAAACTTTAAGGCTACCAAACCATAGTCCCTACAAATTAGTCTAGCTTATTTTAGAGCATAATAACTGATAGGACACCATTTTATATACCAATCGGTTTAAGATTTGGGCTCATGATTCTCCTCGACACATCCCTATATAGAGTGAATGTAGGGCGTGTTTCAAGATTACACTAGGGTTAAAAAGGGACACCAACATAGTTTAAAGGCTCTAGCATGAATGCATAAATGCAATTTTAAAAAGAGATGGGATTAATATTAAAAGCTTAATTGTAAAAAATTAATCAAGATATTTTTGGAGCTAGGTCTCTTAAGACCCAAGTGGCATCACCACTTTGATGCGCGGTGAGCCTCGCTCATCTTCAGGCTTAGCCTCAGAGGCTTGCTTTTAGAATCTTAGATTAAACTAGGATTATAAAGTTTAAAGATTGGCCACTTCACAATAGGAAAGGGATTTTAGCCTAGTTTTATTATTGGTAGTCAACCAATGATGGCATCTAAGTAGTTCTTAGAGATAGGTATCATGAAGTCACCACCCAACAAAATGTTGGGAAATGAATCTAATCTTTTGATGCCTATACTAGAGAGGTGTTTGGGATATCAATCTTTCTTATATCCCTATTAAATGCTATTTGTAAATGAATTTTAAATATTAAGCGACTCTCTCTTCTAATATGATGCATTAATAACAAAAATAAATAAACATATCAAGTATGTAAGAAAGCCATAAATCGTGAAAAAGAAATAAGTAAACTACTCAAACTCTTACAAAAGCAAATAATCCTACAAGAAATGTAAATAACATACACAAATCGGGATATTTATTAGGTTGAAAACATTAGTTCCCTCATGCACATTTATAAAAAAGGTTTTTATTTTATCTTTTGATTTTTGGGTTTGAAAACTTGGACAATGGCTTATTTTGTTATGAAAATCCCAATTTAATTAGTAAAAATAGTTTTAAGTTAATTGTATATCAATGTGCAAAGCCATTTATTACAAAACTATTACGTCCCTAAAATAATAATACATCCAAATAATTAAATAGTGAAATAAAAGTAAATAATAAAGCAAATAATATATAAAAATGAGGAATTGCTGATAAGTGTGAATTATATATAGTTTTTGATATGTTTTTAGTTTTGTTATTTAGTTATTTTGGTTTTATTTAGGTTAAATTAGAGTTAATTTATTAATATTTATGTTTTTGAGGTTAATTTCATGTTTTGTTTGATTTTCATGATAAAATTGATATAAAAGGGCTTAAATTGCAAAAAGGGCAAAGTTTAGGGTCAAAAGTACAAATATGAGAAATTTAGGCGAGAAAACAAGCGTCCTGTCCAGAAGCTTTTCACGTGACCACATGAACTCAATGAAGAATTCTACCCGTGGCCACGTGAAGACATAAAACTTGGAAGACATGGCCACGTGAAGGGTTAAGCTATTTTCACCCGTGGCCACGTGAAAGAGAAATTAAAGGAAGCATTGAAGACATATGACCACGTGTGAGGGAAGGCATAATTCACACGTGGCCACGTGTGAGGAAGAACATGAAGACACGTGACCACGTGTAGGAAATGAACATGAAAGGGCGTGGCCACGTGATTCCTACTCCCACTTCGCGAAGGATTTTTGAGCTTCCTATTTTAGCAGAGTTCACTTCCTATTCTATGTCTGGAGTTCAAGAAGGAATCTACTACGATTTTGCCCTATAAATAGCAGTCAAAAACATCAGAGAAGGGGATCAATTAGAGAACAATTGGAGAGATCAACCTTAGAATTAAGAATTATTCTCTTTAAGTTTGTTTTTACGTTACTTAGTTTTTATTGTTTTCTTCAAGCTTTGTTTTAATTATAAGAATGGTTTGTGAGTAGTTTTCTTTAACTTTTGCTAAAGGATACTTGAATCCTTAACTTGTATTGTTATGACTTGAGTTTGTTCTTCAATTCAATACAAGTTGATTATTTCCTAGTTCTTAAACATAGTCTTGTCTTTACTCAATTTTAAGTTGATTTTTAACTTGATTAAGCATTGGTTAATTAATTGATTTGAGTTGATTAATGACTTGCATGTTCTTAAGTTAATTTATTTGGATTAATGTATGATTATAATCTGAATAAGCTATAATTGTGTGTTTATTTGAGTAAATTAAGATTGAGAAAAGTGTAACTAAGAATAGGTTAAAGTTAAATCTCTTGAGAAAGGCTTTAATAGACATCTAGGAGAGTTAATTCAGTTCTCTATGCTAAGTGTTAAGTTTATCTGAAAAAGAAAATTTTGATGCTTGGAATGATAATCTTGAATAAAGTTATCTGGGTTTATTAAACTAAATTCTCCATAATCACTTGTATGTTTTCTTTTGTTTAAGTCATAGCAATATTTGTTAAGGTGGATAGTCCTTTAGTGAAAGTTGTTTTTAATATTGATTTTTACCTCAATCAATTTATTTGCTTTTATTAGATCTTTATTTATTTTAATTCATTATTTTGTTTTATGTTTTAAAACTTCAATCATCACAATTTTGGGATTTCTTTTCTTTCTTTTACACATAAAAATTGGTTTTGAAATTGAAATAGCACATACAAGCACAAGTTTCCCTTGGGTTCGATATTTTGGGTCATAATCTTATTTCCCTATATTACTAGCCGATCTAGTACACTTGCTAGAATCCGATCAAGTTTTTGGCGCCGTTGTCGGGGAAACATTGGCGTTTGTTTATTTATTTTGATTTTAAAGTTATTTTTGTGTGTTTTTCTTCTCTTCTTCATCTATTTTCTTTTTGGGTGACTAGTGGTTTATGGTGAGAGAAAACCCCATCCTACCATTAGACCTTGAAATTGAAAGGACATTTCATAGGATTAGAAGGTTAAAAGGCAATATTAATGACCCAGAAATAGAACAACCTATGAATGATCCACCACCTAAGATCGAAGAACAACACATACCCCACCAAGCTCCCGGGAATGGGTATAGACCTAGAACCATTAGGGATATGCTATCCCTAGGTGGAATGAAGAACATAGATCTATTAGGATTCCTCACCACCAACCCTTTGAGATTAAACCCGCTACCATCACTATGGTACAAAGAAACCAATTTTTGGGTTCGGACATAGAGGATCCTGCACAACATTTGGATATGTTCTTAGAAGTGAGTGACACTGTGCAAATTTCTAATGTATCGACTGATGCAATTAGGTTGAAACTCTTCCCATTTACCCTCATAGGAAAAGCTAGGGATTGGCTACAAATGCTACCAAATCAATCCATGCATTCTTGGCAACAAATGCAAGAAAAATTTCTTTGTAAGTTCTTCCCACCTATTAAGACTGTCCTCATTAGGAAACAAATTAGCGACTTCCATCAATTTTATGAGGAGTCATTCCATGAAGCATGGGAAAGATTTAGGAGACTTTTAAAAAGTTGTCCTCATCATGAAGTTCTTGTTTTTCAACTAATGCACATTTTCTATGAAGGTGCCCATCCCTCAACAAGATCTTTGCTAGATGCAGCCTCAAATGGTAGTTTCATGAACCAAATTCTCGAAGATGCATTTTTGCTTCTTGATGAGATGGCTACCAATGATGCTCAATGGGCAACCTCTAGAGCAACTCAAAAGAAACATGAAGTTCATAATACTGATGAAGTAGCTATGTTAAAAGCTCAATTAGAATTAATGGAAAAGAGACATTTAAAAGAAATAAATGAGCTTAAATTTAAAAATGTTTCTACGCTATCTAATGAAGTTTATTCTTATGCAGGAATTTCAGGACCTTTAGAAAAGAAGAATAATGAAGGAATGGTAGAAGAAGTAAATGCCTTGAATCCATATAGCAACACTTATAATCCGGGATGGAGAAGCCATCCAAATTTTTCATGCAGGGAAGGTAATCAAGGTTCTTCTTCTAACCCTAATCCTAGACCTCAATTTAACCATAATCAACCTCCCAATAATCAACTTCCATACCAAAACCAAGCTCCACCACATTACCCAAACCAATACCCATCACCATCATACCACCAACCACCTAGTTTTCAAAAATCTCAACCTCCCCCTCCTCAAGAAAAGAAACCGAACATTGAAGAAATGATTGCAAACTTTATGGCCTCCCAAAATTCAATTTTAGCTAGCCAAGATGCTAGATGAAAATCGCAAGATATTTGGATGAGGAACCAAGAGGCATCCATTAGGAATCTAGAAAACCAAATGGGGCAACTTGCTAGTTATTTATCTAACCGAACTCAAGGGACATTTCCATCCAATGTAGATCGAAATCCAAAGGAGAAAGCCAAAGCAATCACCTTAAGGAGTGGGAAAGAGCTAGAAAAGACTGAAATTGGTAAGAATTCTTCCCCAAGGGTTGAACCGACAACGGAGGTAAGTAGTTCTAACTCAAAAAATACTGAAAAAATGTCTCCTATGGTTGAGAAGGGTAAAGGTAAGGAAAAACTTGTTTATATTGTTCTTGATGAATCTCAATTACCATTTC
Organism: Excoecaria agallocha; assembly: GCA_037975025.1. Taxonomy (NCBI): domain Eukaryota; kingdom Viridiplantae; phylum Streptophyta; class Magnoliopsida; order Malpighiales; family Euphorbiaceae; genus Excoecaria; species Excoecaria agallocha. The sequence continues at coordinate 60,031,577 of CM075810.1, read as the reverse complement.
CTATTCTAGCTAGAAAAGAGAAACAAAATGAAAAATTGAGTAGATTTTTAGACATGTTTAAGAAGCTACATATATATTTACCATTTGCTGAAGCTTTGTTACACATGCCTAAATATGCTAAATTTATGAAAGAATTGTGCACTAATAAGAAAAAGCTAGAAGGCATAGGAACGGTTCAATTATCCGGTGATTGTAGTGCCATATTAACCAATACAATTCCTAAAAAATTAGAAGATCCTGGTAGTTTTACATTGCCTTGTGAACTAGGAGGAAATTTTGTTGGGCATGTTTTATGTGATTTGGGTGCTAGTATTAACTTGATGCCTTATTCAATTTGCAGGAAATTGAATCTAGGTGATTTGAAGGAAACCCGAATGATGCTTCAATTGGCGGATAGATCGGTGAAAAGGCCAAAAGGAATCATTGAGAAATTATTAGTAAAAGTCGGAAATTTTATCTTTCCGGTTGATTTTATGGTCATGGACATGGAAGAAGATAGAAAGGTGCCATTAATTGTGGGGAGGCCATTCTTGAACACAACAAGAGCACTAATCGATGTTTATGGACAAACGGTTACTTTAAGATTCAATAAGGAGGAAATGATTTTCAATGTTAATAAAATTTTAAAACACCCCTCGTATGATTTTGAAGAATCCATCTACTTTGTTGATGAAGTTCAAGAATGTGCCAACACAAAACAAGAGGAAATCATCCTAAATAATGAACTTCAAAGTTGCTTAATGCATCCCAAGACAATGGAAGAGTTGGATACAAAGGAGAAAGAGTTGATACAAAATTTGGAACAAGAGCATAGTGAAGATAAGGAAATGGAGGATGAACCATCCCCTCCTAAGGGAGATTCTGAACTTAAAGCACTTCCATCTCATTTGAAATATGTATTTTTAAGTGATAATGCTGATCCGGTAATTATTTCATCTTTATTGATAGATTTGGAAGAAGAAATGCTTATCGGAGTCGTCAAAAAGCACAAAGGAGCAATTGGTTGGGCAACATCCGACTTGAAAGGGATTAGCCCCAGCTATTGTACACATCGTATACCCATGGAGGACAACTTTAAACCGGTGGTGCAACCTCAACGAAGGCTCAACCCAACTATGCAAGAGGTAGTGAAAAAGGAGGTATTGAAATTACTTGATGCAGGTATTATCTATCCTATCTCTGATAGTAATTAGGTAAGTCCTGTTTAATATGTGCCTAAAAAGGGGGGAATGACTGTAGTAATCAATGACAGTAATGAATTAATTCCTACATGCACGGTAATGGGATGTAGGGTATGTATTGACTATAGGAGGTTGAATAATGCCACTAGAAAAGATCATTTTCCATTGCCCTTTATTTACCAAATGTTAGAAAGATTGGCAGGAAATAAATTTTATTGTTTCTTAGATGGATATTCGGGGTACATGCAAATACCTATAGCCCCAGAAGACCAAGAAAATACCACATTCACATGTCTATATGGAACATTTGCATATAGGAGAATGCCTTTTGGTCTTTGTAATGCACCTGCCACATTTCAACGTTGCATGATGGCCATATTTTATGACTTTATTGAAAAATTTATGGAGGTTTTCATGGATGATTTCACTATTTATGGTCATGATTTTGAATCTTGTTTGCATAATCTAGCATTGGTTTTGAAAAGGTGTCAAGAAACTAATCTTGTGCTAAATTGGGAAAAATGTCATTTCATGGTTAGAGAAGGCATTGTTTTAGGGCATAAAATTTCTGAAAAAGGCATTGAGGTTGATAAAGTAAAAGTTGATGTGATAGAAAAATTACCTCCACCAACTAGTGTAAAGGGCATTAGAAGTTTCCTTGGTCATGCCGGGTTTTATCGTCGGTTTATTAAGGATTTTTCTAAAATTGCCAAATCACTTTCTAATTTATTGCTTAAAGATATTGCATTTAACTTTGATGTTGAGTGTTTGCAGGCTTTTAACTTATTGAAGCAAAAGTTAGTTAGTGCACCAGTCATTGCATCACCCGATTAGAGCTTACCATTTGAAATTATGTGTGATGTAAGTGATTATGCAGCTGGAGCATTCTTAGGACAGCAGAAGAGGAAGATTTTCTACACCATCTACTATGCGAGCCATACACTCACCGGAGCCCAAGTAAATTACACTACTACGGAGAAGGAACTCTTGGTAATAGTCTTTTCATTTGAGAAATTCAGGTTTTACCTCTTAGGATCAAAAATTATAGTGTGGTCGGATCATGCTGCATTGAGACATCTGTTCACCAAGAAGGATTCCAAACCAAGACTTATCCGATGGGTATTACTACTCCAAGAGTTTGATGTTGAAATCAAAGATAAGAAAGGAGCAAAAAATTTTTTAGCTGACCATCTATCTAGACTGGATCATGCTAGCATTGAAAAGGGAGAAATTTCTAACTTATTTCTCGTTGAACATATTTGTGCTTGTTATACTTATGAAAAATCAGTTCCATGGTATGCTAATATAGCCAATTTTCTTGCAGGTGGTTATCTTCCTAAGGATTTTACTTGGCAATAAAAGAAAAAGCTCATAGCGGATGCCAGGCATTACCTTTGGGACGATCCATATCTTGTCAAGATATGCCCGGATCAAGTATTAAGAAGGTGTGTACCGGAATCGGAACAAAAATATATCATGCAACAATGCCATGGAGGTTAAGTTGGGGGACATCACGGGCCAAATAGAATAGTTCAAAAGATACTCCAATCAGGTTTTTTCTGGCCTACTTTGTTTGAAGATGTAAGATCTTTTATAACAACTTGTGATAGCTGCCAATGAGTAGGAAATATATTCAAAAAAGATGAGATGCCTATGAATAATGTGTTAGAAATAGAAATCTTTGACGTATGGGGCATTGATTTTATGGGACCTTTTCCAAATTCATTTGGGTTTGAGTATATCTTGGTAGCAGTGGATTATGTGAGTAAATGGGTAGAGGCAATAGCTACTAGGACATGTGATGCAAAAATTGTGCTGGAATTCATTAGGAAGAATATTTTCACTAGATTCGGAGATCCTAGAGCTATTATAAGTGATGGAGGCAAACATTTTATCAACCATCAATTCAAGACCTTGCTTAAGAAATTTGGTGTTAAGCACAAAATCACAACCCCATACCACCCTCAAGCTAATGGACAAGTAGAAGTATCTAATAGGGAGTTGAAATCAATCTTAAAAAAATAGTGAATAACTCTAGAAAAGATTGGTCTCTTAGGTTAGATGAGGCTTTATGGGCTTATCGAACTGCATTCAAAATCCCTATAGGTATGTCTCCCTTTAGAATGGTTTTTGGAAAAGCATGTCAACTTCCAGTCGAATTAGAACATAAAGCTTATTGGGCTACAAAATTTCTTAACTTTGATTTGAGAAATGTAGGAGAAAGAAGAAAATTGCAGCTCAATGAACTCGATGAAATTCAACAATGGTCATATAACAATGTTGCGTTTTATAAAGAAAAGACCAAACAATGGCATGACAAGCATTTAAGGGTAAAAGATTTTGTTCCGGGAATGTTAGTGCTTCTTTATAATAGTCATCTTCGTTTGTTTCTAGGAAAACTGAAATCGAAGTGGCTTGGACCATATCAAGTGATGTCGAGCAGTAATTTTGGTGTAGTGATGATCAAAATCTTAAAGGATGGATGTGAATTTACAGTCAATGGTCATCGACTCAAACCATACCAAATCGGACAACAAGAGGTTGCTGAAACAACCATGGTTCTTCAAGATACTTAAAAAACGGTTTGGAAAGTCTAGCTGGAGACTTTAAAAACTCAGAACTTTTAATCTATCTCTCTTTTATTTTTTTTAGTCTTTGTGTTTTCATATTTTGTGTGTTTGTGTGTTTTGATTCATGAAAAGAGTACATAAACAAGGTTTTAAAATGAAGACATGTTTTTCCTGGAAAAGAATTGGTGTTTTAAATGCTTGAAATGGCAAAATAACATTTAAGGAAGCTTAATTGTGCGTATTTGTTTCAAAAATGCAATAGAGGTAGAAAAATGTATGTACACGTGACCACGTGTGGCTTTCCCTTTGCCATCACGTGGCCACGGGTTGATGCACTGTCCCAAGATCATTTAAATCATGTGACCACGTGTATTTCACAAGAGAAACATCACGTGGCCACGCATGGAGTTGCTGCCCTATCTTTTAAACATCACGTGACCACGCATATTTCAAGAGAAACAATCATGTGGCCACGGCTTAAGACATTGCCCCTTCCATTTTCAATTCACGTGACCACGTGAAATTCAAGGGTAACCATCATGTGGCCACGTATGCACAAGGAACAAAGGCACACATGACCACGTGTGGTTTTCCCATGAACTTCATGTGGCCACGTCCCACACTTCTACCTTATAAACACTTCACGCTAGTTTTTTTACTTCTTCTTCATCTTGTTTTTGCTCTCACCTGTGCCCATGCTTCACTAACACAAAAATTCACCCGTGACCATGGATTTTCACTCACCACCGATCATCACCATCTTCGACCACCATTTGCTCTCTCTTTGTCATTTTTCTCTCTCTCCTACCTATCATCTCTTCCTTTTCCACATTTTCTCCATTAAACGAGGGTTTTTCACAAATCACACACACTACTTCAAATTGGTGTTGTATTTTGGTTCAGTTCTCATCTTCAGTAAGTATCTACTCTCCTTGCTTCTTATTTATCATTTCCATATCATCCATTGCATTGTTTTGTGCCATTATTGCTTATGCATGTTTAATTTTGAGGTTACTTTGCACTTAACATTTTGCTTTCATGTTAATTCCTTTTGTCTCTTTAGATGTTTATGAGTATTACATGCATGTCATAGATGCTTGGTATGCAATTAGGTAATGAACAATCTTTGTTATGATCTTTAAGTTAATGCTCAAACTTGTGCCCACAACATGCTCGATGAAATGCACCAATGAGTTTTTCTTTCAAAACATTTAACTTTCACTCTTTGGCTAGCATGTTTATGATTTGCATTGATGCAATACAACCTAGTTCACCTCTTGCAAGATTGGTTCATGACTTTATTCATGCATAATAGGCATTATTTTTGACATATTCTTTGTGCCCAACTATTGAATGCATTTTATGCCTATCATTTTGATCTCCACATATATATAGTGCATTTATGCTATCAATTTTTCATTTCATCCAAGTGTGCTTCAGTTCATTCAATGTATGATTCATGTGTTTACACCCTAGTATATTTTGGATTATGAATTGACACTTACATTATGTTTTCCTTTCTTTTTAGTGGCACCTTGAAGGACCAAATATCTTGATGTAGCAAGCTCTTTCGGTGTATGCATTCCGTCATATGTGGACAAGGCTAAGATCAATAAATTTGACTACTTCAGCAAGTGTACCTATGTCTAGCCCGCCTATTTAAGTCAATTGTTCCTCAATGTGCCGACTGGAAATCTGTGGGATCATGATATAAAACCATTGATCCAAAATATTGGCTGGCAGCAGTTCATTGCAAAGAAACCGAAAGTATATCCAGATATGGCACGGGATTTTTTGTATTCTTTTGAATGCTACTTTAAGAGAGATACGGAGGATGGTACAGTCGGTTTTAAGTTTGGTAAGAAAGGATATTCCTTGACTTTCAGTCAGTTTTTTGAAATTTTAGGATTTGTGCCAAATGCCCTAACTGAATTGGAAGATGCATCCTTTGTGGAGAATTGGGAACGAATCAAGGATCTTGAATTAGATGAGCCATGGGTAGGGGGACAATACAAGGTCCATGCTTTACGGAATCATGCATTAAGAATCATTCATCGATTTTTGGCAAAGAGTATGTACAATAATTTGAAGAATGCAAGCACTATTAGTGTGTCTCAAGCAATGGTTCTCCGATGCATGATGGATGGCATAGCAATCAATGGAGCGGGAATTATAGCAGCTTGGATTAAGGAATTACAGAAAATGCTAGGACATATGGATACTATTTCCATTGGGTGGATAGCTACAGTGATGGCAACTGCAGTTGAACATCCGGGTTATGGAGACTCACTTCTAGGAGATTTACCTTGCATTGATAATAAGATGCTTAAGAGGATGAAAATTTTGATTCTTAGGCCTCGAGCTCATTGGGCAACCCGGGAGGAATACCTAAGAGAGAACAATATTCAGATTGAGGAGCAGCCAGATGAGCCAAATGAGGAGTATATTGCCACAGCTGTACCTTCCCCCATTAATGAACCTACAACACCTGAATGGGAAGGTCCATTTAATCAATTAAGTAGCCGTTTGGATGCTCAACAAATTAGTCTAGATCAAATGCAAGGAAGATTGGACATGCTTCGGGATACGGTGATGGCGGGCAATAGGGCAGTTGAGCATTTTATCCACCACTTTTGGCAGCAGTTTCCTCCACCTCCGCCTCCATCGGAATAGATCTTCATTTGCTGTGGACAGCAAAATTTTGAGGAGAGGGTAGCCTCCTTTCAAGGAGTTTGTCTTTAATTTTTCTTTTTCTTTTTCATGAATCGAGTTTTGTTTTGTGTTTTGTGCTTTATTTTCTGTTAGTTTGTGTTTTTTTCTAAGTTTGTTTGTTTTCTTAAGTATGTAAAACTTATTGAAGACTTATATAGCTCACCTTTTCACTTAGTTTGCATGAGAACTTAGTTTGCCCTAGTTGACTTCAAAACTTTGAACAATTTGAGATTGGATATGGAAAATGCATGTTTTTGAGAGCAAGAGAACATTTATGTTGTTTAATAAATCTTTAGATAGGTTAATCTTTAGCTTGATAAATATTTGTTAGTTTCCAAATTCTTGAAAGCACTTAGACCAATTTTTGACTTAAAGAAAAATCAATACAATGAAGTACTGAAGTAAGGAAATTTAGAGCATTAGAACCTTCCTCATCACCCTTCAAAGCATATGAATAACTCAAACAACTTAGAAAATGATCTAGGCAATAATTTTCCTGATAAACTTTCTTAAAGACTTTTGTCCTACCTTGATAAAATTATCCTTTGTTAAGCCATTTTGAGCCTAATGAGGTATGCTTAAGGCGTACCATTAATATTTTCTTGTTACACCTAATGTTTTAACCATATAACCTAAAAAGCTTTTATCTCACCTTATGGAATTGGCCACTTTAGAATGAAATGGATATGTGAGGAGATTAAAAGTTTTATTGGGTTTAGCAAGAATGTGTTATCAAGTGAGAAATTTACCTTGTATACCTTGAGATTATTCAAATTAGCTTGTGAATGCTAGTTCTAAAATAAAAACGTTTAAAGTTTGAGAAAAGGAAAAAAGAAAGAAAAAGAGAGCTAGCAAATATAAAAAAAAGTATAAGTGTGGGGTAGTACAAGGAAAACGGAAAAAATAAAAAAAAAATAATGACTTCTTGGTAAAAGGGCATATTATCTCTTAAAAGAAAGTTTGAAAGTGAGACAAGAATGAGCAAAATATGTTGTTGAAGTTATTGGGGTTTAGTAATCTATTTTATCTTAGAGTGGCTATTCATTTTGATTATCTTTTATCCATTCTTTGTTAACCAATACCTTAGCCCCATTACAACCATTGAAAGACCTAAGTGATTTTAAGCTTTTTTTGAGTTGTTTAGTGGAGATGACCTTCGGGTTCTGGTGCTAAAGGAGAGGCCTATTGTGTTTCTAGAGTTTCAAGCGTGAAACCGGTTGTATGCTTATGCATTCATTTATTCTATACTTCATTATCTAGTTGTGTTGATGTTTTGATTTTCAAAATTGCTTAAAATGATTTGGTCTTGCACACACTCAAGGAAACTAACTGATATTCTCTTGTTCGAAGTTGATCTATTTGGAGATTATATTAAGTGCTTTTGTTAGAATGCTAAGTTTGATTTTGAAATTGCATATCTTTGTACAAGTTTGATGGTTTTCACGGTGGGATTGTTCTAATTTGCTTGAGGGCAAGCAAAGTTTAAGTGTGGGGTATTTGATAAGTGTGAATTATATATAGTTTTTGATATGATTTTAGTTTTGTTATTTAGTTATTTTAATTTTTTTAGGTTAAATTAGAGTTAATTTGTTAATATTTATGTTTTTGAGGTTAATTTCATGTTTTGTTTGATTTTCAGGATAAAATTGATATAAAAGGGCTTAAATTGCAAAAAGGGCAAAGTTTAGGGTCAAAAGGGCAAATATGAGAAATTTAGGCGAGAAAACAAGCGTTCAGTCCAGAAGCTTTTCACGTGACCACGTGAACTCAATGAAGAATTCTACCCGTGGCCACATGAAGACATAAAACTTGGAAGACATGGCCACGTGAAGGGTTAAGCTATTTTCACCCGTGGCCATGTGAAAGAGAAATTGAAGGAAGCATTAAAGACACGTGACCACGTGTGAGGGAAGGCATAATTCACATGTGGCCACGTTTGAGGAAGAACATGAAGACACGTGACCACGTATAGGAAATGAACATGAAAGGGCGTGGCCACGTGATTCCTACTCCCACTTCGCGAAGGATTTTCGAGCTTCCTGTTTTAGCAGAGTTCACTTCCTATTCTATGTCTGGAGTTCAAGAAGGAATCTACTACGATTTTGCCCTATAAATAGCAGTCAAAAACATCAGAGAAGGGGATCAATTAGAGATCAATTGGAGAGATCAACCTTAGAATTAAGCATTATTCTCTTTAAGTTTGTTTTTACGTTACTTAGTTTTTACTGTTTTCTTCAAGCTTTGTTTTAATTATAAGAATGGTTTGTGATTAGTTTTCTTTAACTTTTGCTAAAGGATACTTGAATCCTTAACTTGTATTGTTATGACTTGAGTTTGTTCTTCAATTCAATACAAGTTGATTATTTCCTAGTTCTTAATCATAGTCTTGTCTTTACTCAAATTTAAGTTGATTTTTAACTTGATTAAGCATTGGTTAATTAATTGATTTGAGTTGATTAATGACTTGCATGTTCTTAGGTTAATTTATTTGGATTAATGCATGATTATAATCTCAATAAGCTATAATTGTGTGTTGATTTGAGTAAATTAAGATTGAGAAAAGTGTAACTAAGAATAGGTTAAAGTTAAATCTCTTGAGAAAGGCTTTAATAGACATCTATGAGAGTTAATTCAGTTCTCTATGCTAAGTGTTAAGTTTATCTGAAAAAGAAAATTTTGATGCTTGGAATGATAATCTTGAATAAAGTTATCTGGGTTTATTAAACTGAATTCTCCAAAATCACTTGTATGTTTTCTTTTGTTTAAGTCATAACAATATTTGTTAAGGTGGATAGTCCTTTAGTGAAAGTTTTTTTTAATATTTATTTTTACCTCATTCAATTTATTTGCTTTTATTAGATCTTTATTTATTTTAATTCTTTATTTTGTTCTAGTTTGTTTTAAAACTTCAATCATCAAAACTTTGGGATTTATTTTCTTTCTTTTACACACAAAAATTGGTTTTTAAATTGAAATAGCACATACAAGCACAAGTTTCCCTTGGGTTCGATATTTTGGGTCATAATCTTATTTCCCTATATTACTAGCCGATCTAGTACACTTGCTAGAATTCGGTCAATTGCTCATGGTAAATCCTCCAAGTTCTATCATTCATGAAGTCTTCAAAAATCCAAGCAAATAAAATTAGTGCTCACAAAAAAAAGGAAAATGAATTGTTAATAATGTAGCAAAGGAAAATAATAAATGAAAAAATGTTAAGAGATACATGCTAGAATAAAAAAATTAAACATGTAATAGAATATAACATGTATACGATAGAATTAGAATAATATTTGAAAATGTAATGAAACATATAAGTTATATAAATGTGAGATATAAAAAGCAAAATAACATGAAAATAGGAATTTGAACTAGCAGATGGCCTAAGAGTAGGACAGATGGCCAGAACAACAAAGGGGCAATGGGATGGAGTGAAGGCATTGCTACATCTTGTCGGTCACCATGATTAATGGCCTTTAGTGAGGCCTTCTTCTCATCTATCGTGAGATGCATAAATAGAATGGAATAAGATGCAGGTTGTGAAGCAAAACTTGATTTAAAAACTAACAATAATATTTATACATCCTAAAACATTATGTTAACTATTCTAAAACACCATAATATATTTAAACCATTCCATAAAGAATAAGTAATGTAAAAACATAATTTTAACTAAAAAACACATATGTGTCAACGGAGGATTAAAATCTAAAACATGTCATGTTAATATATGTCATTGCTTTTAAAACATCATGGCATCACGAGAACATACAAATACATAAAGAAGTAGGTTTCACAATAGTAAAACATGGCATTAATACAAATGCATGAAATTAAATTAGATCATGTAAATTAATAAGACATAAGTTTAAAGATAAAAAAAAGTCCAAAATGTTATCCTCAGGAGTATTGATTTCCTTAACTTAGGAAGAACAACTTCCAAACTCCAAGCCAATGATCTTCTCAATAAAAATAAGAATGTGTTTGTGTGATTTTGTAGGAAATATGAATGGAATCTCAGTGTTCTTAGGAGCATATTGTAATTCTTATATCTCTAGAATGATGGGTGCCTCATTTTGAAAGTGTTTTTTCCTATCCCCCCATTAAAACTAGAGGTTTTTTCTTTTATATCAAGAAAAAAAGTCGGAAAATATTTCCAGTTCTAGTTCCTAAAATCTGCCATTTAAATCCCTCAAATCTGTTGCCAAAATCTGATGATTAAAATGATTTTTGACTAAGTTTGAAATGTGAAAAATCTAAAAAATCTCCATTGATGGCATCTTTGTGTCATAGATGGAAATATATGGAAATGAACATAGATACCTAAAATAAGCCATTTGTCAAAAGATGACTAGTTAGAAAAAAAAGGCCTTAGATGAGTGTTTATATATGGTAAATGACCGTCTATCATGAAAAAGCTTAAAAATGCAAGATTTTTCACACTTTTTTAATGCCTTAGAAATGTAAAGTTAAAATCCATAAAAACATCTTTAAAAAGTGGGAAAATAATTGAAAAACACAAAGTTTTAACTTTCCATTTGAAATATGAAATTTTCTTCATCATCGAGTAACTTCGATATGAACTACCCAACACCAGGTGTTACACGTCCCGTCTCTTATCTCTTGCTTGGCCTTTCTATCTCTTTGCTTATCTATCTATGGCCAATGTTTGTTATTTTTATTATTTATTCTTTTTTTTTATAATTTAACTTGGATGCTTATTTACATTTTTAGATGTTGTTATTTTATTTCTATTTTTTGTATTTTCAATATTCTGTTTGTTTAGTCTCTAGTTTATAATGTGTGCTTACTTTGTTTTATTTTCTAGTATTTATTTTATATATCATAATTGTAACCATTTATTTCCCTTGTGTCTTTTGAGCATTCAACCTTTATTGCATTAGGACTTTTGGAGATTTAAAGGTTTGGATGCCTAAGAGAACTACTTTAGGATGATTTTATTATTTTGTTTGCTTATTTATTTCCTTTTTATCTTTATTATTTTATTTGGATTTATTTTAGGGTTTATAAGCTTTGTAATAAATGGTTTTCATATGATTAAATAAAAATTAGCCTAAATCATTTTTTACTAATTAACTTTATTTCTTAATAAAATTGACCAATGTCCAATTTTCAACCAAAAACCCCACGTAAAAAGAAGACTCCTTATTTTTATAAAATTGGCATTAGTAAACTTGTATTTCCAGCATTTTACAAGGATTTTCCACTCCTTTCCTAAACGAATAACTCGATTTTTGTATGGCATTTTCTTTTCCTTTTGGATAATTTGCTTATGTAATATTTTATTCTTTTTATTGATTAACTTTAATGCATTTATTTATGTGCTTATTTATTTATTTATTTATGCATTATGTGAAAAAAGAAATACTGGATTTAATTTAAAAACTTATTTATAAATAACACCTAACTAAGGCATAAGTGAGAGTGATGTTCCAAATACTATCTCTGCTTTAGGCATTAAAGGTTATAATCACTTTCTTAATGTTCTATTTGTTAGAGAGTATGCCATAGAGCCCATGTAAAAGGGGTGTATTTCATATGTATGAATTCATGTTCTAAATAAAAGGCATCATTCATTTATTAATGCTATGTTTAAATACATGAGTTTGTAAATCTTAAATTAATAAATGAAGTCCTAGATATTATAAACACGGTGCAAAGGCAATCATGAAAGTGTTCATGGTATAAGATGTTTATTGCATGCAAATGTGTTAATATCTAAATATCCCTAGTCATAGAATTAATAAGATAGGACATTGTTAATTCAGACAGACTGGCACATGTTATGCTTCTTGCACTACAAGAAAATTGCAATTTAGCAACGGAAAATGTCAATTTTCCGTTGCTAATCAAAAATAGCAACAGAAATTAGCAACGGAAATTTCGGTTGCTAATTTGGCGGTTGGTATTTTTAGCAACGGAAAGTTGATTCCGTTGCTAATTTAGCAACGGAAATTAAATTCCATTGCTAAATCTAACCACTAACATTTGGTAAATTGGTCAAAATTAGCAACCGAATTCAAATTCCGTTGCTAAATTTAGCAACCGAATTCAAATTCCGTTGCTAAATTAGCAACGGATAATATTTTTCCGTTGCTAAATTTAGCAACCGAAGTTGAATTCCGTTGCTAAATTCAGCAACTAGTATAAAAAATTTGTGACGCTTTTTCGTCGCTATTCCATCACTACTATTATTACTAATAATTAATCTCACAAAATACATAAAATATTGAAACTTAAATAAACCATCTAAGGCATTAAATAAGTAATTTTATTTATCTAGGTCTTAATCTAAAAAAAACCTCAATTAAGTGTGTGTGTGTAAACATATATTTTTATGCATCTTCAATACTCTTGAGACCTAATATAAGCGAAAAGTATAGTAAATGATTCTTAAATTTACAAACAAGTAATGGGTTATTATTATAAGTATGTGGAGAAATGTCATGATAGTTTGCCAAATTTAGACAGAAATGCAATAGTATCCCAACCAGAAAATAGACTGAAGAGCACATTGTTGCTTTGATTCTTTTTAATCAAATTTAATAAAATATTAGAATTCATCTGTGTTTACAAGCTTGAGTAGCATTTAAAAGTGCATAGCAAGAGATTAATGCTGAGATGGTTGATAAACCTGGAGGGATTCCAACGTACAGCTCCCCTTTAACATTCAAGGGTTCAACAATTGCCTCTTGTAGGATGTCCTGAAATTTCTTACCGGAGGCATGCTGTTTCATATAAGCGCATTATTAGAACAGCTAATAAAAAAGACTCCTTCAAGAAGCATCGCCAAGTTATTTGTTCATTCCTATCCAAAAGAAAATAAGAAAACAACACTCTGACCATAGCAATCAGCTAAGAATATAAATTTGATCCTGATGTTCATATGTGAAGCTCAGCTAAGAACCAATTTTAAGATCACTTACAGCAATCAGCCAATATAAAAGCAATATTGAAGCAATAGCAAGTTAATATTACTAAAAAATAATATCACCAGCCAATCATCCCAGCTTCAGCTAGCATAATTTACACCTCAAATGGTTCACAATAACCCCTTTCTCTATCAAGCAAACATCCAAAATAGGTTCAGGTATCTGATCTTGCATTCTAAATTTTCTTTAACTTTCAATCATTAGTTTCATTAAATGTGAGTATCTTAAAAGGAAACCGCACAGACTCAAAAAGGCAGTGCCAAATCATTGAAGCTGGCCACTAAAAGTACTGAAAATTTTCATTTTTCTTGTTACAGAACAACAGCTCTCTTTGATTACATAAATTTTGATACTATGCTACATAAAATAGAGAGAGGCCATTTAGATTAACATGCTGTCATATAAATAGTTCAATATAGGTGCAGACCTGGATTCCTAGTATTTTGTTTTCATTGCCCAGCTCAACCAATAGCTGCCTCAACTTTGCCTCTGGATCAGAATGGACTGGTGTGTTATAGATCCATTGTGCGATGAAATACAAAAATCTGCCAACGTGCGACGAAAATAAGAACAGCATCCAGGAAAAGAAACCTTGTTATAAAACAATTCAGTCCAAGAAGGTGCTTTGCATAAAGGAGATACAAGTATCAACCCAAGAATGGTACTCGATTTGTTTTTTTTCAGCATAATGAGTAAAATCACAAAGATTTTAATATTCATTTAGTTATTACAACTTTCTTAATTCAGAATATGTAGTCAATTGAAGAACTTACAATGTTCCAATCAAGGTATAATGCTGCCATTATCCCCATGCGGTAATCACTAAAAATGTTTAATGTGTTTAAATACATTATATGCTTCATATGTTATGTAATTAGCATTATGTAAATCATCTAATGTTATATCATGAAACATTGCGTAGAAAATTATCTGGTCATAGTAAAGGGAGATAAGACCATATATTATGAAGTCTAACTATAAACTCATTCATCATCATCAACATAATAATTTATAGCAAGATTCTCTTTTTTATTCTTTAAAGTCACAACATTTCACTAATACACACAAGTTTGTTTTAAATAGCTAGAAGTGCTACAATTAAAAAAATAATTAATAAACAAATAGATTAATAAGCCAAAATAGAAATTTTAGATTGAGCAAGAACAGAATAACCGATGGCTACGACTTGCAATGAAAAAAAGTTAGCAAAACGAGCAACCTCCTCATTCAAATGCAAGACATACAGCCCCCAAAAGATTGGCTTCCCATTGAACAAGCAATACACAAATGTAAACTACAAAAAGCAATCTCATACCAGTATTAAATCAGCAGCTGGTAAAAAATCAACTTGATGGGTTACAAAAACAAGTCTTGCTTGCCAGTGCTGTCATAATATAAGTTGTAGGAGATTAGATATTTCAGAAGAATAAGTTTTTATAAGCATCAAATAAAATATAATATGTGCTCACAATGACCATAAACATTTAACATATGTGCTCTCATGTAAAAACATCAAATTAAGAACACCAGAAAACCAATAGGAAAACAAAAGGTAAACCAAATGCCTACATAACAGAACACTTGAGACAGTTGGAACCAAAAAATTTGGTACCATGTAACTCTGGTGGTGATGTAACATCTCTCTAAAAGAAACATAAAACTAATACTGCACAAATCAAATGAGTTATTTTGAGAGATCACCCTACTGTTTTTGATCAAGGGGCAACAACAATACGCCCAGCCACTCGGTCAAGATCCCGTTGGCCGCTTGAAGTGATTCTCCTCCCGCTAATGCAACACCAAAAAAATAGAATAAGACAGGTAGCAAAATTAACAATGCTCATGAACCCTCAGACGAACTTAAACAAATGCTAGGACAAGTATATCCTCTGGCAAAATAATCTAACATTTGAACAATAAAATCAAGGCCTAGGAAAAACAGTGCTTACCCTTTTGGGTCAATGTCAACAATGTTCATGTTCATGTTCACTTTTGTTTCAAAACTCATAAAAGGAGCATTGTCCATGAAATTAACGTGGAAATCAAAACTTTCCTCAAAAGCTAATCCAGCTTCTAGCACTCCTCACCGAGTAAAAAATTGAACAATTCTTTAATCTTTAGACCTTTAAGTATCAATTAATCAAGCACTAAACGAGGAGATCCTAAGTAGAAACCACTCCAAAAAGACACACAATACCTAAAAACATATCTAATCACCAAAAGAATCGGAAAGACACTAATATTATCAATAAAAAACGAAAAAGCGAAAACAAATTGTAAATTTGAACTTCAAAATTAGGAATACCTTGCCAGATCGCTTAAGGATGATTACTTATCTTTAGTAGAAACTCCATGAATTCTGTCCATTATTGTGCTCGCCGGACAAATGCTGGAACTTCGCCGGACCGGTGACCGGAGCCTCACCGGTGCAAGACCAAAACCACCAGGAGTTGGATGACGTTGAGGGGAGTCCACCGGCAGTGGTCACGCGCTCAAAGGACTCCGTTCATGGCCAAGATCTAACAAAAACCGTCGGAGACTTTCTTTCTCCGATCTCTACGTTACCAGCGATGGGAAGGGAGAGGAGGATGGCGAAAAGGAACTCCTCGCTGAGGGGAACTCACCGGCCTTATTTGTGTCTCCGTCAGCTGCCTCACTTCGCCGGAGAAAAGGGAAGAAGCTAAGGCAGATGGAGAGAAGAACGGCAAACGTAAAGGGGACACTGTGATGACGTTAGCAGACGAACTGGTGTTCCGCTAGTGGCCAGCAACTGGAGCGAACGGCGGTGGGCCAGTAGCCTGCGTCGTTAATCGGCGCTCCTTCCTCCGATCTCCCCTGCTTCTTTTCCCGATCCACTCTTCTCTTCTCCTTTTTTTTTTTGATATTAGACATTTCATGGGACTTCAAGAAAACTTTCCCCCCAAAATATCTATATATATATATATATATATATATATATATATATATATATATATATATATATATATATATATATATATATATATATATATATATATATATATATATATATATATGTTCTCTTCTTTTCTTTTTATTATATACATTTATTTACTTTAATTCCTTATTTATTAATAAAATATATTTTAGTTTAAATTATAAAATCAAAAACTTAAAGATAATATTCACTAATGTTATATCACATTTTAATAATTAGAAGAGAAGAATTTAACACATTTTAATATTAGAGAAGAATTCACTAATGTTATATCACATTTTAATATATGCACATACATACATATGCATTTATGCATACATACATATGTACATGTATGTGTATATATGCACATACATATACATGTATTTATGCATACATACATATGTACATGTATTTATATATATGTACATACATATATATACATATCCATATGTATACATATGTATGTACATACATATCCATATGTATGTATGTATGCACATACAAGCACATACGGATATATATATATGAATATGTATGTATATGTATATGCATATGTATATATGTACATACATATATATACATAAATACATATTTATATGTATAAGTATGTATATAGATACATACATGGATGTATGCATATATGTATTTATATTTGTATATATATATGTATGTGTATATATGCACATATATATACATACATATACATATGCATATGTATGTATATGTGTGTATATACATATATATACATATCCATATGTATTCATATACAAAATTTAGCAACGGAAATGAAATTCCGTTGCTATTTTAGCAACCGAAATAAATTCGGTTGCTATTTAGCAACGGAATTCTATTTCAGTTGCTAATTTAGCAACCGAAAAATATTTCGTTGCTATTTTAGCAACCAAAATAAATTCGGTTGCTATTTAGCAACGGAATTCTATTTCGGTTGCTATTTTAGCAACCGAAAAAAATTCCGTTGCTATTTTAGCAACCGAAAATTTAATTCGGTTGCTAATAAATTTGGTTGCTATTTAGCAATGGAAATATATTTCGATTGCTATTTTTAGCAATCGAAAAAAATTCCATTGCTATTTAGTAACCGAATTATGTTTCGTTGCTAAAATAGCAACGGAAATTTAATTCCGTTGCTAAATTAGCAACGGAAAAAATATTCCGTTGCTATTTTTTGTTCCAATTTTTTTCCGCCATCTATTGGCGCCTTAATTAGCAACGGAATAGTGATTCCGTTGCTAATTTTCGTTGTTGAATTTTGGCACCAAAAATTCCCTCCACTTTTAGCAACGGAAGATAACCAAAAATATTTCCGTTGCTAAATCTACAAAATTTAACCAATTTTAGCAACGGAAATTATTTTCCATTGCTAAATAGCAACGGAATTGGCTTTCCGTTGCTAATTTAGCAACGAAATCATTTCCGTTGCTATTTTTCCGTTGCTATTTTCAGATTTTCTTGTAGTGTTGAATGGTTAAAGCATTGGTTCTCATAACTATGATTATGAAAGATAATCAAAGCTAACATATGGATGCTTTTTAGAAGAACAAGTTCATTGGAGACCTGCAAAGAGAATCCTCACATGGATATTAAATCTATGTCAGTGAGGAATCTCTTTATAGTGATTATGCAAGTATCCTTAGACTTGAGATCACCAAGGTTATCTTAAGTAGTAAGTGATATACTCTGACTCTATAACTAATTACTTCCAACTGGGAGTGAACATAGTTAGGAGGTTGGGTATATCATGACCTACTTGAAGATAGTTGAGTAATCGATAAAGTATTCATCATCCCAGATTTATTAAGGGAAGTTATCTCTCATGATTCTATAATTGTCTTGTTCAGAGAATCTTTGGCTAGAGTAATATGCCAAGATGAATAGGGATCCATGAAGGGCATTTTTAGGAACAACGGTTAAACTAATATAACATACATAATTAGATTTATATGAGTTGACAGAAATCCATACTCAGACTCTAATTGAGATAAGAGTGGGGAAATGAGTAATTGCACGGTAACTATTTCTATGGAAGGGTACAGTCAAACCACTTGACTTTCCTAATATTTGGGTAGTTATGATGCCTAGCTAGAGGTCGCTCATGATTTGTATGATAGTGTATCATAAATATCAATAAGGGATTGATAAAATGATTTAAAGAAGTTTAAATCATATGTGTTTTGAATAGAACTCATAATTACATATTATACTGCCAATATGGATAGGAACCCAATAGGTCACACACATAAAGAGTAAAGGATAAAATGGTAAAATGGCAAGGATAATAATATTTGATATTATTATGGAAGAAGAGAAATGAATAAGAGAATAATTAATTAAAAAGTTTAATTAATTATGATCAAGTAGAATTGTTTACAGAATTTTTAGAAATATTCTACAAAATGGACTTAATTGAAATATTGTATTTCATAATTAATTATTATTGAACTATAAGTATTATAAGGTTGATATAATAATTAATAGATCTATTGGAGAAATTAAAGAGGCCCAAAGAATTGGTTTTGGCACAAAAACCCTCTAGAAGAAGGGTTACACACCAACACCATATAAAAGGCCTAATTCTTGGACCAAGACAAATTAAATATATTTCATAAGTGTTATGGAGCCTATATATTTAATTTGGATGGATTTGGAATTCATTTGGGTGATTAAATTCAAGTGTATGCATGAAGGGCCTAGTTTATGGGTTTTGTGCATAGTCATTTATGAAAGGATTTAAATTGAATTTAATTGAGCCAAAATAAATTATTAATAATTTCAGAAGCCCATTTAACATTTCTCCAGCAATTTTAAAGAGCTTAATCCCATTATGAAGTTGGATTTTTAACCTAGCTATAAAAATCCAAGTTAAAGGGATTTAGGGTTAAGTGAACATTAAGAGAAAAAAAAATTCTCTCTCATTTCTCTAACCCTAACCACCACCCTCATTCCTTGATAGCATCAAGAAATTTCGCCCAGCCTTGTAACTCCATCAATGTTTGCTCATTTGATCCTTTTCTAGTGTGGATTACTAATCGGAGGTGTTATATTTTGGACATTGTGGTTTGCGACAACCCGATAAGAAGGAAAATCGACTGTTTAACAAAAATCAAAGGTGATTTTTCTTATTCTCATTAATATCTATATTTTAAATTCATAGCAAGATCAGATCTATTGGTTAAAAATTTTAATTTTCGCTTATACATATGATGTATGTAACCGATAATTCCCAACACTGTTGAGTAGCAACTCCATGATACCTACCTCTTAAATCCATTTAGACATCATAATAGGTTGACCACTAATAAAATGGTTGGAGTACCACAAAAATCTATTTCATGCCTTCTTAAGGCTTGAAACTTAGCAAATTGGGTTGAATCCCTTTTCTATTATGAAATGGCCAAATTTATACACTTTATGAACCTCATACGATTTTAGTCCTTAAAAGCGAGCTTCCAAGAACTAGTTGAATTCTGCTGCAAGGCATTTAAAAGGGTTCAGTGTATATCATAGTGGCAACTTCACTAGGTTATTAAGAGACCTTACTTTTAAGGTATTTTGATTAAGTTCTTAAAATTAAGTTTTTGAAATTTAAACATATCTCTTTTTGAAATTTAATTTTTTTTATTCATGGTAGAGTGTTAAAATTATCTTAGGCAGCCTATTTTAGGCGCAGTGTGATCTTGAAGCAGACCTTACATTCACTAGATATATGGAGGTGTCAAAGAGGACCACCAGCCTAAGTCTTATGCCAATTATTATATAAATTGTGACCCATCGGTCATTATGCTCATGATAAGCTAGACTTATTGGCAGGGACCATACTTGATTAGCCCTAAATTTGCACCACCCGACTAGAAGCCTGTGTAAAGAAAATAGCTATTTTCCCTATGTTATATGGCCTTAATACTCTTGCTTGCTATGTGGGTCTTTATATATTGAATAAATTCGAATAAATTCAAATAAATTAGGTGGTTATTATTTGAATTGTTTAAATATATAATGGCCAAAACCCATATGCCTACACTTTAAATAAGGGAGGTTATGATGCCAATTTTCCACCATACACCATACGCATCCATTAGGTCCCTTATTGACCCAATGGCTAAGGCCATCTAAGAAATAGATTGCATGACCTCCTATATGGAAGCAATAAGGTTGTAAGGCTATTTATATACTTGTATGTGGTTGTGATTGGTGCCTAACATGCTCATGCATTATGCACGATACGTATCACATTTGCATCATACATCTTATATATACCATTCACATACATCATCATGCACCATTCTATTTATTGACTCATGCATCATATGTATATCATTCATGTGCATCATCCATATATTTTTATATATATAACATACTCATGGCCCATACATCATACATGTATATCATTCATATACACCATCGTCATGCATCATTCCTAACATTTTGACTTTTACAACAGTTTAAACAATTTCCTAAGTGGGTTAGTGATCCTTATATTAAGGCATTTCATCAAGCATAGTCAACACCAAATGTGTTAGACTCCAATCTAGAGTAGAACTCGATATTAGGCCTAGAAGGCAATATGTTAGAACAAGTGCTAACCTAGCATAAGTATTCAATGAGGGTTAAAAAAGGATCATGGCGATGCTCGCTAGCTTCATAGCAATCCTAAAGTTAACCTTTAGTGCTCTGTCTATGACATCCTCAGTTACACAAGTTAAGTCGACCATTATCGAAAAAACACTTATAGCGGCAACTATTGCTAATGATAAAGTTGCAAAACCTTAGATTCTAACCATCGACCAACATGACAAGTCAGAAGGTGAGTACCTAGCAAAGGAAGTGAATGGTGAATGGTATGCTAGGGCTTATAGTGGCAATGGAATTGAAAAGACATTAGGAGTGTCCATTAGTAAGGCAAGCAAGAGGCATTACTCTAACCCGGCCAGATCTTTATATTTGGTGCTAGAAAGGTTTAAAAGGAAGCAAAGTTATAGCTAATTCAAACTAAGCTCGCTAGGGAGCAATGACTGCCACATCATCTAGCCAATCAATATTGTGCCTCTTATCAACACACTAGACATTTAACTGATAAATGTTGGACTTTAAGGAATTAGATCCAGGACCTTATTGATAGTAAATAGATTTTTGACCCTAATAAGAGATGAATAGGCCACAACACTACTTTATCAGCTATAGAGGCATTATGTAGATAAAGATTAGACCTATATTTTTTATGATGTAATAAATTCATTTAAACAATGTACAATTTTCCTTTAGCAAGGTTAATTATATGAGTTTTTCTTATGTTTGCAACACCTTGTTTATTTGCATCATGCTGGTAATAATCATATCACATTTTTAAGTCATTGGTTCAATAAACATAAGTTTATATTTAATTTTAAGGGAAAAGGACATCTTGATTGATCCACTATAAACCCTAAAATGAGGTAAATTTGAGAATTAAAAAGATAAAAAGAAGAAAAAGTCTTTACGTAGACCCAAACTGTAAGGACTCAACATTGGCCTTAGGAGGATTCAAGGAAGTTAATGTGATATTAAGGTCTAATTAAGCTTAATTAATTAAAGTATTATAAGCTAAGACATTGATAATTATTATTTTAAGTGATAGAGGGTAAAATCATTTTTTTACCATATGTATAGTTGGATAAAAAAATATAATTAAGCAATCAATTGTTACTTAAATATGATTTAGTGGGTGCAATTAGAAGGAAACAAATTAATTAAGCGGTGGAATTAAAAAAGGATGATAACTTTGGCGATTGATTTTAAAATAAAGAAATGAGTGGGAGTAGATTTCTAAAAAAATTAGTTGAAACTTTTCTTCTCTACATATATTTCAAGAGAATGATTTTAGGATAAAGAAGATGAAGACTTTAGGGGTTTAGAAAGTGCTTTGGTCGGCACTTAAACAGAGAAAACTCAGATTTTGTCTTTGTATTTTCTTTTTCTCTTCTTATTTGAGTTGTTTCCCCTCTCTCTTAGGATTTGTAACTTCCTCTTCCTCTATTAAGAAATTTGGCCCTTTTTTTTTCTCATTGAGCACTTTTAGATTCATTTTTTGTATGTGAGGAAATTTTAGTGGATGCTGATTTCAATAAAATAAGCAAGCAAGTAGAGTGGAGTAGAAGAAAGTGAGAAAAAAAGGATTTTAAGACAGATTAAAGCTTGCATGAAAGGTTAAGGAACTTTTTTTTACATGTGATTTTTATGGATAAAAATATGGAATAAAATGTTTAATGATGTGTTATGATTTGGTATTATAGTTATTTAGATGAAATCTAAAGATTTACAGTTTTGCATGTAATTTTATTAATGATGATCAAAGAAGTAAAAATCTATTTTGATTCATTAGGAACCAATTTTTATATTTTAAGCATATTTCAAATTATGTGACTGTAAATTAGGTCTTTATAATTGTTAATTACTAATAATTATTTGACATATAATATTTTAAAAGAAACCTAAGTGTGATTCTTCCCTCAAGTATGTTTAATTTTAAGTTGAAGTTAAATGTGAGCTGCTCTACAATTACAGTGAGCACGAGGTAGTATTTTAGACATAATTAATTGTAGATAATTCAAAGTGTTATGAGAAAATATCTTGGAAAAACTAGACATATAGGAGTACATTTTTTGTGAAGTAAGGTTGGTTTAATTCTATACCCATTTTCATCTACGAATTTTCTAAGTGGTAATAAAAATTGGTTTTGATATTATGAATAACTTGTAGTATTTCTTGATAATTTTGAGATCTAGATATGCTATTGAGATTATTTTTAATATTTATGAAACTAAAAATATATAAGAGTAAGTTTGTAGAAGACTACTTTTTCTAAAAATGTCATTTTGAAGGTCTAAATTATTATACAAGTTTAAACTGTAAATCTGCCTTGAGACAGAATAGACCTCAATGTCAGTAAAAATTTTGGTAATGATCGTGGGTTAGTCCATAATTGAAACCTATCTCATGATCAATACTCTTTTGGTAACAATCATGACCCTCTTTTACTACTCCTAAACTTGATTTTCACTTTCCAAGTTGTCACCAATCTAAACTGCTCCAAACATTTTGAGAACATTCTAAACATAAAATAAAGGTATTTTATGACACTAAATATGTGTGAAACATAATGATATATGAGAATAAAGTGTTAATTGAACACTAATACTAGAAGACATAAACATACACAAAAATGCTTGATGATGTATACATACATGAGCATATTTAAATGTTGTATTGTTATATGTGATAGTTCAATGCTAAAATATTACCATGTATGTTCATATGATTTTGGAGTAATTTGACCAAGAAAATGGAAGCTTATAATTTTATATAATTACATGTAATGATTATGGTACCTTGTTGTAAATATAACATTGAACCTAAAGTTATTATATCTATTCATATGACTTGTTCATGAATGAGCTAATATATATATATATATATATATATATGTATGTATGTATGTATGTATATATGTATGTATGTATGTATGTATGTATGTATGTATATATATGTCTAAATGATTTTACACTAAAGAATATTCATGATTGTTATTGATTTCTTAAAGTTACTGTTATGCTCATTCTTTGAAATGTCAACTTTGTACATACAAAAGATGTATTGAGATTACAAGGATATATGAGTGCGTATTGACATAAATATAGTATGATCAAACATTATTAGGTTTAAATCTTGAAATATGTTTAAGTGTAAAAATACAAAGAATATGTTCAAAGTGAAATGTAAATATATGTGTGTTAAAACAGTTGTACATATGCATCTCCATATAATTATGGTTCCTATGAATATATCATACAAATATGACAGTAGAATGTGCAAACATGGAAATATAAGCATACTTAATATGTGACTTTAGATCATGATATATGCTTTGAAGAAAAATGAGAAATATAGTAATACATACACTTATCATCCAATAAAGGAAATCAAGGTATCTTAATGACAAGTATCATTATTGTTCCCATATGAAGGAATTGTAAGCATTTAAAAGGATAGCAAGTTCAATTAATTTTTAAAGTGCTTATGATTTCATGCTTATAGAAAGTTATATATATGAATATTTATAAATATTATCCCATCGCCATTTCACTTGGATTTTCCCATAATTATTTGTATACTAATAGAAAAAGTAAGGAAAGATAAAGGTAAAATAAAGAGATTTATCTAGCTATATTATGTTTAGGATGTGGATAGATAGGCATACCTATAAGGGTACCTTGCAACTATGATAAAATAATTTCAATCCCATTTAGGTTGTAGTCAACTTCATTTTGGTGACTAAATAGACAAGGTTCTGTTTGGATCCTTTCAACCTAAACATCAACTCCATTTGCGTGACTAAATAGACATGGTCCCATTTGGATCATAACAACCCTATTTGGGTTGTAGCCGACCTCATTTGGGTTTGCTTGATCGGTCAGACAGTTTCGTACCTTTGGATGCTACCGTTATGTTTTTAACACCCATATCTTTAGAATAGTGCAGGCTTAATTCAAAGGTAAAGAGTCATGAAGCATAAAAGTTCTTAAATTGACTTTATAATATCTTATATGGAAATCCTTTTATTGCATATGAAGCATGTATTTTGTAAGTAGATTGCATCATAATAGCATAAGTATATTCTATACTTAAAATGATGAAATTGTATAGTACTAATGCCTTGATAATATTATTGGTATACATATGTTATTTATGGTTATATGCCTTTTCCTTGATTATACATTACCATGATATATGTCAATATATGGTATGTGGAAAAGTATGACTTAAAGTAAAGCGTATTATCTTGTTAAATGTATGAAACCCTTATTATAATCCTAAGTGTCTCTATATCAAGGAATACTAAAGTTGTGTAGTTACATTTATCATTGAAATGTTTTGCAATAGTATATAGGTTTATATGTATGCATGATGGTTACATGTTTTTATCTAACAGTGTGAATTGTTATCTATGCTATTACATGGGAACACTAAACCGTGCGACTTCTCATATATAAGATTAATCATGTGATGAATGCATAAGGGATATACTTAATGGAAAGATATCTTATTACAATATACCTAGCTTTTTGAACCATGAGTAACTTTATATATGATAAAGTAAACATTTAAGTAATAAGAAAATCATTTGTTAGATAGAATCATAAAACTAGCGAACAAATTAAAATTGTATTTTAATAATGATACGATGAGGAGATTATAAAGGCAATCTTAATATCTTTTGAGATGAAATATAAGATTGATAATAGAGACTAATGTTTAGGAATAAAAAAGTTAAATTATGATGTAAATCTTAAGGATATTTGAATAATTAGTCTAAGGAAAGTAATTACATGAAACCAATTGGATTGTATTAAGTGAAGAAATGGAAAATAAAAGTTTAAAATTGGTACCACACCTTGACATGAATGATAATAAACTTTTAATGTAATGATTGATTTATGGATCTTATAAAGAGCATGATTTTATGAATATATGTTTGGAATACAATGCACTAAAGTTAAATTATTGACAATGAAACATATGGTTTTTCATATAATGAAATGAATGTTAAGTATTGTTTCATCTCTTGGTTTACATTTCTAATTTTACAATTATATGGAAAAATTATGGTATATGATGTGTACTTGTTAAGGATCACTGTGAGTGGCTGTTTATCATGTTTTATGTTCCTTAGTAAGCTTTATAGCTCAGCATGGATTTTTTCTGTGTAGGCTGCAATGATAGAACTTTTTCTCAGAGTTGATATTTGCAGTAAGATGGCCACATAAGAGAGATACTAGAAGTGTATAGTTTTCTTTTGGTTTTAAATTGTGTTGAAATTTTTGTATAAGTATAATTGTTTAGAATATGTAAACATTGTAGTGTTTTAAGAGACTCTTACATAAGTTAAGTTTTATATGTAAAGTTCATATGTTATAATTTAAGTTTTCTTATGCAATTTTCATATGGCATAGTAAGGCATGTTTAATGATATAGGATAAAGTGATCTAGCTAGGTTATAGGACAAAGGTATTACACAAACTCACTCTAAGAATCATTGCTAGAGCACATTACTTCAATTGACTAAATTCTGAAGGTATTGACTCCAATAAAAAGATGGGAAAGATAACACTCCAACAATTCAAAGTCATCTAAAAGAGGTAAGAATTTCCCAAAGACACAACCAAGAAAGACTAAAAGTCAAATCCCAAACCATTGCCTTAGGTTGTTATCCTTAAAGAGGGCCCACAAAACTTTAACCCTTAACCATTCTTATCTTCTTAAAATGACCACAATATCGTCCATTAAAACCAAGTCTCAAAGTTCTTTCCTTTTTGAGTTAGTATTGACAAAGCCAATCAAGGACTAACTTTTAACCATTAGAAGAAATTTTGAGTGAAACAAGCCTTAAAGTTACTTTTTTTTAGTTAGTCTTGACAAAGCCAACAAAAAAAAACATTTAATCATCAAAGGATGTTTTGAGATAACCAAGTCTAAAAATTCCTTCATTTTTGATTTACTCTTGACAAATCCAATTAATGACTAATTTTTAACCACCAGAGGATTCTTTGTGAATTAAGCAATTGGAGCCAAAATGGACAAAATCAAAACTTTTAAGGGCAGCTCGACCCCTTATGTCAAATTTGAAAAAAATGAGAGTTAAGGTCCATCGTGGGAAAAAAAAGATAACATGGTTGTATGAGCTAAGGTTAGATTCTTTTTGCTAAAGGGGGCACTAGGCAATCATTCTTGCCTACAATGATGAAAGTGAATCTAAAATTGATGCCATAGTATTGAAGAGAGTTTCATGGCAAAGGCATTAAAAAAAGGAAAAAAATGAGAGAAAAGAAGACTGCAGGTCAAAACTTAAAAAATGTAGCCTTGCTAAGATTGAGCACCCTGCTAAAGTGAAAAAAAGGGAAAAAAGGCCCTAAGAAAAATTAGAGGTTGAGAAAAAATATTCAATCAAGAAAACTGACGAGTGTTGATTGATAATAGGACTCCAATGCACACTTGGTGCCCTCCCCAAGATTGAATTAACCTATGTTGTTGCATTACATGTTATGTTGTAAAGACACATGCATAAGCCAAGGATAAACATCTAATTAACTAATCAAGAGAAACTTATGGCATGTATAAGGATACATTTTGAAGTTGGTAGTATAGATATGACTATACAAAAACAAAGAGACTGTTAGAGAAAAAAACTTGAAATAGATCTCTAAGTAAAAGTTAGGCAAATGGACAAGGTGAAAACCTAGGAATATGATACCTATCTTATATAAATACATAAATAAAAAGCTACTGGAATAGGTTAGATCCATTTCAAGTAAACTTTAAGCATAGAGTTATGTTAAAATCGCTAACGGGATGCATTTCTCACAAAGAAAAGCTAGTGTGAAAAGCCATAAGGGGTACACTACCTTTAAATTATGACTACAGGAATTTAGAGGAATAGAAGGTTGTTAGCAAAGAAAAAAACCAAAAAAATTTCTTTTCAAATAGAGGCCCTAGGGGTAAAAATATCTTTAAAGGGCATCAGGCAATATAATGAGCCCAAAAATCAGGCATAATGGAAGAAATAGAAAATAGATCTTTAAAAGGGTATCTATGAGGAAGTAGCAATCGAGCAATGCTCTCAATGAACCTAAAACCTCTAAAGTCTACTCTATGTATTTTTGCATGGATGCATACATCATTCTCTACATGTATGCCTCATGTACAATAGGTCTTCATATGCTTGCATCACATATAATTTTTGCATACATATAATTATTTTTTACATATATGTTACTGCACATAACCTTAAACATAGAAAGAGAAAAGAAAAAAATTCCAAATGGATTTCACAAGCAAAGAACGACTCTAGCTCAACATTACTGCGCAACAATCCTATTAGGGTAGAATTTGTAATGGTCATCCTTTAAGGAGCTAGGCCATTCATATGCACCCTTGCTAGGGAAAGCTAGGTAAGTTTCGAAACCATAATGCCTATAATCAGATACTTCACATATACTATATAAAAACTCAAACTCTCCAATTGTAAAAAAATTGATATGTACAAAAGCTCAAATCCTTTTAAATAAACCAGAAACACAAAGAATACAAGTTATGTAGATATACAACACACTAAAAATTCCAAGACTTCCAAATACATCTTAGGAAATAAAGGAAAAAGTTCCAAAACTAAATTCTCCTTACCGCAAATCAAAGTCTTCTTGTAAGCATAAAACATCAAAGCCTCCCTATAAGTATAAATCATCAAAGTCTCCTTGCGAGTATAAATCATCAAAGTCCCTTTATGAGTATAAATCATCAAAACATCAGAGTCTCTCTATGAGCACTAAATCTTCAAAAGCTCAAAGTCTCTCTAGAGCAAACAAAATTAAAGTCCCTTTTAAAGGCATGCAACTCATCTGCAAAAGGTCAACATACCGAGATACTATAGTTAGCCGTCTTATTTTTTTCATCATCAAAGATTCAATAGGCTATATAGTTAGCGGTGTTTCTTTGTTCAATATATTGCCTTTATGCCAACATAATAGTATTGTCATCCAATCCTAGTTAGACATGCTAAGATAATAGTGCTAATCAGACTCATTCCATTAAGAGATTTGCAGCCCTCGACACTTATTCAATCAATAGATTTGCTACCCTTGGCATGTGTTCATTTAAGAGATTCACTGCCTTTAGTATGCAATCCATCAAGAGATTTTCTACATGCAACATGTATTCCATCAAATTAAGAGATTTGCTGCCTTTGAAATGCATTTTGTTAAGAGATGCGTTACCTCCATTATACATTCAATCAAGAAAATCGCTGCCTCAAGTACGTGACCTTTTCCTCTTAATCTGAATTTTTGTTCACTTAGGAAATAGGGCACTAAGTTTCTTAAAATTGGGGGCAACTATAGACATTGGGTCCTTAGGCTGGCCAAATTACAGTTACCCGATGATGAATAAATTTTTGTATTCCGAAAAAAATGCACAAAGTCCAAGTTTTATACTTGATTTATTCAATTTTCAAAAATGTTTTTATGAGTTTTAACTTTGATTTCTAGGGGATGAAAATGCATTTTGAAAAATCCTGCATTTTAAACCTTTTTTTATGATAGATGATATTTTTTCATGAAGGGATGACTATCTATGACTGTTTTGAGTGTTGACCATATATTAATCACAGATGCTCATTCGTAGGGATTTTCCAATAATTCCCTCAATTTTTAGCAGCTAGTGTAATGATCTAAATTACACCATAGTGAATTTTAGCATGTGTTGGGAAATTATGAATTTGCTATCGGTGTTTAGTGTAATGAAATAGTTAAAAAATTAAGTATGCCTATATTATTGGTGGTTTAAATCGAAACAAAGGTTAAAATCAAGTTGTAATTCTAATTAAATTATAATTTAGGGATTAAAGAGTTATTGAGCTAAGTATTTTTAGGAATACCAAAGAGAATGTGGCATTATCATTTCTAGAAGGTTTGAAAGTAGTTAGGTAAAAATTAGCCTTTAGATGGAGGCCAATCTTCTAAAGAAAAGAGGGAGAGAGATGAGACCACCATTTCGTTCTTTCTTACCACCTATTTCTACTTCAAGTTTTGAATTTTTTCGTGGCATCATCAATAAAAAAAGGAATAGAGGTTGTCAATTAAAGAATTATAGTGGTTAAACTGCTTATGAGGTAAGATTTTGTAATTCTTTTTTCCTCTACTCAGTAAATTCACATCGAAACCTAGAATAAATTTTTGAGTGTTAACTGAAGGGAATTTTTGTGGTTAACTAAAGTATAAAGAAAAATTAAAGGAAAGGAATAGGACTTAGAGTTGGGCTATGATCTCTTTATAAGTATGTGAAAATTAAATTCAAGTTTAATTAAAGTTTCAAACTACTAGATTCCTCATTGTAATAATGCTATTCTTAGATTAATTAGGGATTTTAAGTACATATAAACGAGAAAAAAATATTGGGAAATTCTATCTTAAGTTTTTAAACTTGTCAGCGTCCATGTTGTTCAATTTTCTAAGATTGCTCTTCTGATGTTGCAATTGGAAGCAGGTTATGTAGAATATCAATAATAGAAACCTTAAGGTAGGGGACCAATCTAAAAATATTAAGTTATCTTCTAACCAAAATTGAAAATAGATGTGTGGAAATTTAGTAGCGTAGAGTAACCCTTAAAGTATAGGTTTCAATTGAAGGATCATTGAGGATGGGTGAAATGGTAACCCCTGGACCTAAGTCATACTAGAAGTTAAATAGTTAAAATAGTTCATGATTTATGGCATGAATTTTAGGGTTAAAAGTTGTAGCTTAGGCATGAAAAGCATGGTAGAGAACTTCGAAAATTAGATCAACCCGATTGAGATACAGTTCAACTCAACCAGGTTACTAGTGCACAATCAGTCCAGTAAAGTTCAACCTATATAGTATATGATTCAGGAAAGTCAGGTCACTTGTGCAGCTACAATCCTTATGCTTTTGACCTAGTTGAGACAAACCTAGTTCAATCAGGTCACTTAGTTTGTCAGTCCCCTTTATTTTGTTCAGGCATTTAGTAATTCTTATTTAATTCTCTAAAATTATTTTGATGTTAATAAAGTTATGTAAATTGAATAAAACTTATGCAAATTCATTGGAAGCTATGTAAATTCGATAGTAAATCCTTATGTGATTAGTAAGTACATTATTAACTGTAAAGGTTTAGTTTGGGATATAACATATATCATTATGAAAGTTAAATTGAATGCCTTCTACTTTATTGAATTTGTAACATGTACATATATATATATATATATATATATATATATATATATATATATATATATATATATATATATATATATATATATATATATATATATACGCACTCTTTCTAGCTGGACTTTGATAATTTGGGAGTCAGACACTAAAATAGTTAGGTCTGGAAATTCTATTGATGGATTTAGTTGACCTTAAGATAATTAATGTCATGTTGAAGCCTTAAGTTACGAGTTAAATATCATGTGGAGTAGGTTAGCAAAATATTAATATTGGCGGAAGATAGTCTCACTCTAGTGGTAGCTATCTTTCATTATAGAAATAGAGGACTAGTGAACTCATTTCCTGATAAATCATTAAAAGTAAATGAATTTAGGTATAAGAATGTTGGTTTGACACAATAATGAATTTGGGAAGAAATTTAGATGAAACCATGCTTTGAGTTATTGGAGTTAGATGTTTGATAGGTTCAACTAAGGGACAGCCTATAGAAAATGGAATTTCATGCTTTTGATTTTTAAAACTATTTTGATGCTCTTAAGGTCAAATAAGTTCATCAGTAATTTCATGACTTTACAATTAATAAATATTTATTGACTGATGTTTTGTGAATACATCTAATAGCAAATGTAATCTATAAATAGCTTATTAAACTGAATTTATCCTTCCTAACAAATGTGAACCCTATCTAAATTTTGTGTAAAATTATAATCATGTTATATTCTGCTGAACAAAAGAACATAGGACCAATATGAGTCAAATGTTGAACTCCTCGCCTCTAAGGAATATGAACCCCATATGAATCTTAAGTCACAAGATGTTTTCCTTTTCAAATTTTTTTATGAATCATTAATTTTAGCCATATACCTAGTTTGTATCTATTTCTAGTACTTCTCTATAGCTATGTGTTATTGTATTTAATGTTACTCGAAATGGAAAGGTTCATTGCTTCATCACTTTTATATTTACATTTATGAGACCATATTAGAGTTTTTCTTTGAGACTGTACTCTTTAAGTTATATGCCTGGTTCCTGTCGTAGTAAAATTGTACATATATTATCCTTAGCATTATTTTCACAAGAATCATGTAATTTATGTCTTCACCAAGTTGCTTTAATTCGACTATAAGTCTTGCTAGATCTGTCTATGAACCTTAGTGTCTGAGATATTATAGCAGTCATTTTTGTGACACTAATTAGTGTCCTCTGCTCGATACTTTTGTATCTTCTTATCTAATTTATAATTTTGAGACTTGTTGTCTTTTCTATGGTACTTTTGTGATATATTTTATATATGTCTTGTACTACAACTATTTCTATAATGCCATGATGTCTTCTAACATTGGTGTTATGGCACCTTCTGACCTAGAATATGATACGAGGTTCTTACCTCTTTTGTTGGATGCTTAGTATAAGTATCTTCTGCTTTATAACTATTCTAGCTTCTTATGAAAGAACGATGTTTTTATTCATATTATATGTTAGAAATTCTTTTTTGTGCCACCTCGGATAATATCTAAAAACTTGTTAGTGTTTTGTTTGTTATCATTTCTATTATGACTTATAAAACTTCGTTCAAGTTTTAGTTATGTTAATTGAAAGACTTAGGTAATTATTAAATCAGAGTCCTTCTCCATTACTAGTGCAATTAGGCATTACCAGTGTTTTATGCCTTTTAAATTTAATTAGGTTATGCTACTTATATTACATACTAATTTCTAGTGTGTGTAATCTTGCCATACCCTTAACTTAACACTTAATATCGGCTCTACATCTTTGCAGATGCTGGTTTACTGATGTTAGAACTAGAGTCATGATAACTGTAGCTGGCCTGCTTAAAAGTTAGGTTACAAACTTAAGTGTTCCTTCATGTGCATAACATGTAAATGTCCTAAAGACTTATTAGTTATTTTCGAGTAAATAATTATAGATATTCTTAATAACCTTCACTACAAGAAAATTATGAAATAACAACAGAAAATAGCAATGAAAATTGTTGATTTTTCATTTCTATTCAAAACTAGCAACGAAAATGAGCAACGAAAAAGTCGATTGCTAATTTGATAGTTGCTATTTTTTTTACAATGGAATTGATTTTCGTTGTAAATTTAGCTACTATTATTAAAAAAATCACGATGGATTTTTCTTCACTATTTAGTCACTAAATTATTGTTAATTAAAATGTGAAAAAACTTGCAACCTACTTTTCCCATCAAAAAACACTATATTCTCTAACAAGGAAGAAAAGCAAGCTAAGCACCTTAACAGATAAAAGAAAAATCATAACCGCCATATGATTTTACAATTTCGTTTAACTAATCTATATGAATGCATGTGCATAAACCTACAAAAAGGTGCATTGGTTAGCAACTTCAAATGCATACTAGGCAAAATCACAGAGCATGACTTGGGTTTGCTAAAAATGCAACTTAAAGTACAATAACTTTTCTGGTTCACTACATTACTACCAAATAGCATCATCTATAAGTTCTCAATTCTACAATATTATTGTTGTCACTTGCCAAATGGCTTCAACTTAGTTAAACATTTCCTTCAAAAATCTCTAAAATTCAAAATTATAAGATAAGCAGTAACTAATAATACAAAAAGAAGCAGCATTTGTTTGTCCATATAGTTATATCACCATAAAAAACATTGTATTCTAATGATCTTTAAAATGTTAATGACTATGAGAAATTGATCTTTTCTTATTCCATGCAAAAAACTTTTTTGACAGCAACAAAAATAAAGCACAATTGTTATAGACTTGATTCACTTTAAAGCAAGCATAGGGCTAACTTATTTACTTCCCATTTTAGTTGCATGCTAAGTCAACCATGAAGTATGTTTTTGTAATGGCCTTAACACCGGATTAGCCGTGAAAAGTACTTTTCGATGGTGAATAGTATTTTTTGAGCCTGAAAGGGACATCTGGAAGTCAAAAATATTTTATTGGACCATCGAAAAGTATTGGTCATGGTGAGTCCAACGTTGAAATTTGAAGTGAAATTGAGGTCAGATAGGCCTCAAAAGGTCAAAAATACGAAAAATATAATGAGTCAATTTTCCTGGTAGGGAAGGCAACTTTATTTTACATAAATTATTAAAAATAGTAAACGTACTCTAAAAATTTCCATATTTTGCATGTCTACATGAATTTTTATGTAGAATATTTTAGTAATGAGAATTGAATTTTTCGGTGATACTGATAGTTGTCGAATCGGATCAATAAGTTTGAATCAGATCGATAACGGACTCCAATTGAGCCAAAAATCTGTGTACTAGCTATTTTTGATGTGATAAGAGTGATGAAATTATTTTTGGAATGATTTGAAGGTTAGAAATGGGAGAATTTGGATTGGACTTTGTAAGGCCTAAAATTAGCCTTAGAAATAAATTGGGCTAAGCGCTTTAGTTTCGCCAATTTTGAGCCCATTGAGAGGATATATAAGAGCCAAAAATCTGAAGATTTTACCAAAAAAGCCTTCAGCTCTCCCCTCTCCTCTCAATGGCCGAACCATTCCTTTTTTTTTAATCCACTTCAAATCTTCCATAAATCCCAACATAAAAACTAAAGTTCCGTCTCTCTAGATCACCCTAGTGGCCTCAACCAAATGATTTGAGCAAAGGAAGGCAAGAAATTAAGTGGAGAAAGAAAAGGTGTAATAATAAGTTTAAGAAATTTATTGATTTAAATTTGTTCTTTAGTATTTTTCCATAGATTTTGAGGCGTAGAATATGATTATGAGCTTGAATTTTTCATTTGAGAACAAGAAAATAAAAAAACTAAGCATATTTGGCCGGTTATGGTAGGTGAGGAAGAAGGAGAAGGATTCTCAAGGGATAAAGGCAAGGGAAAGGAGGCTTCGACTTCCTAAATCAAGTAAAAAATGTAAGTGGCTAGTAAATCTTTACATTTTCTATGTTTATAAATTTAATTCTTTTATGTAATTAGGGTAAAAAATTTTAAAGTTCTTAAATGATGAAATTTGTTTGGGGTAAATGAAATTGAACTCTAAAAGAGATTAAATGAAAGCTAAAAATGAAGAAAAAAAAATTTTATGAGGGTTTAATGTTGGTGGCCGAAATGTTCACTAAAATAAAATGATGAAATTTTGCATGAAAATAATATATGTTAGTCTAAATTAAGTATAGAAATAATAATAAGCATCTATAAATTTTTAATGAATATTAGGAATTTATTTTGGAATTTTTAAGATTATGTAATATGTATGTAAATAGTAAAAGTTGTGAAATATTGTGAAATAATTGATGATTTTAATGGAAATAATAGTAATTAATAAATAATGCATAAATAAATTTTATTAGAATTTATTGAAATTATTAAAATTTTATTTAAAAATAAATATGAATATGTGGAATAGAAAATATTGAATTATCAATGAATAATTGCATAAAAATGTCTAAAAAGGTGAATTAATATGAAATTAAATTATAGTCAATGAAAAAGAAATAAAAAGTCAACCGATGAATTTTTCAGAAATTAAAAAGATTAATAAAGTAATTATTACTGTGCCCTTAGAATTAGTTTGGCAGTAAAAACTAGTTCTAGATATAGTTAGCTAGCCATAGGAACATCATTTATACGGTGCAAGTCATGGCGACTTGCTTTACTATGGATAGGATCTTTGATCTCCATAGTTTAAGTGTAAAGTGTAAGTGAAAGTGTAGTATTCTAAGAATGGTTCATTGGAAATCATTTCTCTTTTAGTGGGGCCC
This sequence comes from Excoecaria agallocha, assembly GCA_037975025.1. NCBI lineage: Eukaryota > Viridiplantae > Streptophyta > Magnoliopsida > Malpighiales > Euphorbiaceae > Excoecaria > Excoecaria agallocha. The sequence goes on along the minus strand of CM075810.1, from coordinate 59,995,693 downwards.
ATAGGATCCATGTTTCATGTATTCCATCTAAGATTTTCTGTCAGGTCTGTAATAGGGGCATAATGGATTTAAATTAATAAAAATGTGAAAAGATAATGAAAATTGACAATAAAGAGTGAAAAAGGACTAAAATGAAAGAAAAAGAAAGTTTAGGGAAAAAATAGTAATTTTTCCCAAAAATGTAGAAAGTAAGTAAATTAAGTAAGAATTGCTTAAATAAAGATAAAATAGTCAGAAAATAGTTAAATTGTCTAAAAAGTGAATCTTATAGTCAACAATGACTAAAACATAATTTTACAAATAAATGTCAAAACAAGTATATAAGAATATAAAATGCCTCAATTATTAGTTCAAAGATCAAAAATAAGCTTAATAAGGGCAAACTTGTAATTACGCGATTTAAAGGAATAATATTTTAGAAAAATTGAAATTGATGTTTTAATAAGTAATTTAATGATTTTATAAGTGTTTTCTTTGTATAAGATATTGTTTGAAAAATAATGATGATAAGTTCAGGAAATGTATTGATTACTAGTCACCACTGAGCATGTTAAGTGCTCAGCACGTAGTTGTTACTGCGTGCAGGAATGCAGGAGCAGGAGAAAGAATACAAGTTATAAGACTTCTTTTAGGAGTTTTTGTTATAATGACTTGGCATGTATATAAAAATTAGTTTTTGTTATGTAAATGTTAAACAGAAATGATATTAGTAGGATTATATTTTGGACTTATGTTTAGGATGGAAATGAATGTATATGGCTATTATTATTGATTGTTGTGCCTCTAAGAGGCTGTGTGAAAGTGTCTGCATTTTAAGGGGCTAGTACTATGTACAACCGCCATATTGGAAAAATTTTATTAAATGCATAGTATATTGGATAGTTATAGGTCTTCGACGAATCGGTATCAAATAATAAAAATATGATATCGTGACATAAGGAATAATTTAAAAAAAAAATTCGCCTTATGACATATCGGAACAGTATTAGGAGTGATAAGGGTGTTACAATTTTAGTCAATTATCCATATTTCACATTTAAGTCGCTATAAGGTACTTCCAAAGCCCCCAATTATATACACAAAAATATTTCAGTCAATCTCTTAATTTGGTAAACACATACCACTTACAATTGTTAGCCAATTAGATTAAACACGTGCTCAATGAATCCAAATTAACAACTACGAATTGACAAAGCAAAGATCCAATTTATCTATTATAAATTAAAAGCTCATATTCTATCCTCGTGAATTGAATTTCTTTGTGTGCCTTCTGATAAGCTTCATAGCTTTGGTTATGGTGAGCTGCCTACCAAAGGGAGAGAACTCTACATCACTTTCTCTTTACTCTTCATGGATATCATTCTCTGCTTCACGCCTCATTTTTTACAACACAAATGCCTTGGCCTTGCGACGTTGAGTATTAAAGAGACCTCTTATGGAAGTTACGAATCCATCACCTACTTTATCACTTGGACGTTTAAGCCAGTTTGGATACCAATTAGATTTCCCATAATAGCTTCCATCATTATCACTACATTTAAGGTCGATGTCAAGAATGCTACATCCATTTGATTCTAATTGACTATATGCATTGTCCTTGAATTTTTTACTATACAAAATTAATAGAAAATATTAAAGGAGGCCATCTAAAAATAGACAAGATGGTAATTGTAACAATCCTGGACCTAGGATTTTAGAACAATTTTAATTTAATTTAGTAGATGAGAGTTATCTATAACAACTTTTTAGATATAAAAAAGTTAAGGTGTACAAGCACTTTTCTTTCTATTAACCTATTGCACCTTAGTGATGGTAAACAATACATTAGGATATGAATTTAGTTAGCAAAAATTGCTCCCAGTAAAGAAGAACAAGTGTACATAAATAAACAAAACTTTTATGCAACTTAAGTCATCAAAAAACACATTAGCAGAGTGCTTAGATAGTAAAAGTTAATTCCATGAACAGGAGCATATAGAGATATAGATCTTCTCCTTCATTTTCACTTTGAGTGGTCTTTTAAGGTGTTTATATCAAGATTACGAAATGATTGGTGAGAAATCCACACCATAGCTATTACTTGTACACTAACTAGATTACCTTTTTATTAATTAATATTGAAAAATGTGCTAAGCAATATACAAAGTCAAATGAGGGTGGAATTGGTTAAAAAAAAGAGGGGAGAGCAAGACCCAAAACATTCTTTAGAAGACCGTTGAAGTGGGAATGGTGGGAGGAGTGAGAGGTAAGGGGAGTGAAGAAAGTGGGGTCTAAATGCCAAATTTAGCATTTAAAAGAAACAAAATAAGGTTAAGAGCTAGGTTGAGAAACTAGAGAGGCCACATACATGCCATCCTTTAAGGAAGCTACATAGCTCTTTTCAATTTATTTATATAAATAAGAAAGAATATGTAGTTGATTAAATGTAATTATAACTCTCATGGTCTTTTGATGGTATCATTTTATTACCATGAAAGGTATAAGTTCTCAAATTTCAAAAAATAGATGATATGTCACAAAACTTTCTATGACCAAATTAAAGGTGGTAAAACTTCGTAGAATGAACTAAAATCTTAACTGAGGAATCATATGTTAAGTCAATGGAATTTAAAAGTGTTATAGCACCTCAAAGAAGATCATTACCTGCATTCCTATTTCAGACTTCAGGATTCCCCAAACAACATGTTTTTTTACTCGTGAGAACAACTTTGTTCAAGTCCCCGTGAACTCAACTCGGTGAAATGTATCAATCAGCAATTTTAAATCATATAGATTGATTCTTTGACTTTCTTAAGTTATTTGCAGCTCAACCTACAATAGGATTATGTAAAACATTAGCTATGTAAACAATATAATTGCACTATTAGATATAAACAACAAATATACACACAAAATCTAATATTGTTAAATTCCATAACTTTCCGAGGACGAGATCTCTTTTCTTCATTTGACTTCCCAATTTTTTTATCTTTATGAGATGACCAACCAGACTTTATAACTTTAGATTCTTTTGATTTATTTCTAGAGGACTCATTTAGTTGTTCATTTGAAAAAAATAGGTCACCTTTTGAAAAAGAAATGGATGTTCTATTATATATTTGGAATGATCCATCACTGTGCTTACTAGATAGTCATCGAAGCCTCATCAAAGTCTTATCGGAGATGATCTAATGCTACCACCATGGAGGTTAGAGTCTTAGGGTATTGATGCCGGTGACCATGCACCCCAACGCCTCACCGTTTGATCAAAATCGTCTTTGAACCATCGACTGCTTCCTTCTTCGATATACGAATTACCAGCAAGTGAGGAGAAATAGAAGGTACCAAGAAGTTTTCCTTGCCATAGGGAGTTTTTCGGTGGTGGTCATGTTGTCGTTTGCCACCTTGGCTCACATAAATGAAAAGAAGAAGCTTTGTCTGCAAGAGGAAGGATCTGACGAAAGAGAGGTCGTAGAACTAAGAGCGTCACCTGTGATGGAGAAGAGGTGGTGGTGCACACAAGTCATCACCGGTAAAGGTGGCCACAGACCGGTGCTGATTCTCTTTGATCTCCTCTCTCTTCGATCTAATCTCCACTACTCCTCTCCTCATTTTTATCTTTCCCTCTCATTTTCTTTATCTCTTATTTATTTATTTTTTTCCTAACTAGAGAATTCTAGGAACCCTAGAGATATCATGATTATTATTATTATTATTATTATTATTATTATCTTATATGCATTTATTATTATTATTATTATTATTATTATTATTATTATTATTATCATGATTTTTTAATTTTTTGTTATTAGTTCCTAAATTGTAATTTATCTACCTAAATTATTAATTTAAAAATCTTAAAATTATACTTACTCATATTGTATTCTCAATAAATCAATCCTTACAAATCGGTATTAAAAATATTTTTCAGGCATTCAAAAGCATTTTCAAGCGATTCAAATCTTGGGGCGTTACACCTTCACTTACCGTAAAGATATTAGGATACAAAAGCTTCTAATAGATCATAGGACACAAAAGCTCAGTTTAATCACAAGGGCCAGTCCAATTCCAAGTTCAATTACTAATGATAATAATTTCTTATTAAAAACTTAATAATAATAATAATAATAATAATAATAATAATAACAACAACAACAACAACAACAACAACAACAACAATAACAACAATAACAATAATAATAATAATTTACTTACAAAAAAATTTAGAAAGAAAAATTCCAAAAAACTAAGAAAGAAAAAATTAAAATTAAATTAATTAAAAAAAAGCTTAACTAATTTTCAAATTAATGTATAAAAAGATAAATATCCAAAAAGCTTGACTATTTTAATTGTATTTTTCATTAAAAATGTAAATTAGCAATGAAAAATCAATTTCATTGCTATTTTTAATTGAAAACAAAAATTACCAATGGATATCCAATTTCGTTGCTATTTTTCATTAAAAATGAAAATTAGCAATGGAAATCCAACTTCGTTGATAATTTAGCAATGGAAAAAATTTCATTGTTATTTTGGAACTGAATTTTTTTAAGCCTGATTATTTAGCAACCGAATTATTTTTTGTTGCTAAAATAGCAACGAAAATTAAATTTCATTGCTAAATTAGCAATGAAACTAAACTTTCATTGCTGAATTAGCAACAAAAATATTTCTCGTTTTTATTTTTCATTCTAGAATTTTTTTGCTATTTGTTTGAGCCTTATTTAGTAATAGTGTAGCAATTCGTTGCTAAATTTTAACACTAAAAATTCCCTCCATTTTTAGCGATAGAAGATAACCAAATATATTTTTGTTTCTAAATCTACAATTTTAGCAACGAAAAATATTTTTCGTTGCTAGATAGCAACGGAATTGGATTCCCATAGCTATTTTTTGTTGCTATTTTTACACTTTCTTGTAGTGCTTGTTGTCAACAATTTGGTTCTAATACAACTTTGCCCTCTTGAAGGCTATTTGAGTGTGGCAATTTAGTGGTATTAGAGCCTACATTTAGGTGATTCTACTCTAAATTGTGCCTTAGTAATTTATACATGGATAAGTCAGTAGTGTAGTTAGCCTGTGATGGTTGTCTTAACCCTAATAGAGTTTAATTATCAAAGGTTTTATGAAAGTGTTTAAGTAGTTAGTTATGGATAATTAAGTTAATTAGACTCTTTTCTACCTTTTCTAATCTTGTTTATTATAATAGGGTATAATGTTTCTAGAACTTCAGGAAGGAAATTTTATTTGGGATCCATGTTTACGACAATTATTGCTATAAAATTTGTTTTATGGTACCTAATTTTGATAGCACTTGAGGTTCTAACTAATTTAATTTAGAAAATAATGAATGTTATGTACTTGTGAAAAGTGAGATACTTAAAAATTACTAGCTATCTTTAGGTTTATTTGACATTAATGTATCTGCCTTGAATTAATTTTATATGGGGAAAGTGAACAATATATTATATACTACTGTAGTGATTGAACATGAGAAATACAGTTTGAGAAATTCTAAATGGGTAAGAAAATTTAAGTGCTATTAGGGCTTGATTTTGAATGGATAATAACGTAAATTTTTGTTTGTATTTTATTTTAACTAAATTGCTTAATAAATTGGTTAGGTTCTCGAATGTCCACTTTTAGGGTTTGAAACCAAAAGAGGCTCACTATAACTCATAAATTGGCTACTTTTGAATAAAAAAAGGTTAAGCTAAATTTATTACTGGTAATCAATGCATGAAGGCATCTACTAATGGGCTCAAAGAGGGAGGTGTCATGGAGTTAACATCCAATAGAATTAGAAAGTTTAAATTTTATCACCTCGATGTCACTATTTATAGCCTGGAAAATACTATTAATAAAAGTTGAAATTTTTGCCTATTACACCTTTAGTGTCACCAAGCCTTTTTTTTAAGTCCCACTAGAATGGTTTTGTTGGTTACTTTGATCATACCATTGGTTTGAGGATGGTATACCGAGGTAAAGCGAAGTTTGATGTTCAATTTCAAGCAATAATTTTTGAAGGATGATCAATCGAATTATTTATCATTATCTGTGATGATGGTGTGAAAAATTCTAAACCCTAAGATATCTACAGTCTGAATTGAACCTTTAAGTAGTGATAATTTAACATTTTTAATAGATTTTTAGATAGGTTTTGAAATGAAAATTCATATTTTTTGTTGAATTTGAATTATGGATGAAGAAAATTAGAGAAAAAAGATATAAAAGAATTCAACCAAGATGGATTTATAAGGGAGAACAAGTGGAATTAAAGAGAAAATGGGAGAAAATGATGGAAATGAAATACAAATCAATGATGAGATCTAGAAAAAGAGGTATGTGGATGCCTAACTTGTTTATTTCATGTGTTTAAGGTTATGTAAAATTAGCAATTGTTACAATAAGTTCAATAAAATTTAATTAATGGTACATAGATGAAATTAGATGTTAATTATGGAGATTAGTATGAGAAACTATATTAAATCATGGTTAGATATGAGAAAATGGTGTAGGGAGACATTATGCCACTTAAGCAAAAAATTACACAATGTGAGTATTTAATTATTTATGGAAAATAAATGAAATTAGATGATGGATAGTAGAATATTTGATGTTAATTATGGAAAAACATAGCTAGAAATAACATGTTAGCTATGTAAACCATTATGTCTTTTAAGAATAAATTGAGGAAAGTTAATTTAAATTTAAATTAATGTAATTGAAAGAACAAGATATGTGATGTTAAATGTAAGAAAATAGGCTTAAAAATGACATGTTAGTTATGGAACCCATTATGTTAGAAAATTAGATTAAAATCTTATAAACAATTAAATTAAATCAAGGTTGGAATTATGCTTAATATATATGGAAAACATGTTAGGAATGTGTTACATGAATTAATTAAATTTATACACATATGTTCAATGGTGATCGAATGGCAACCTATGTTGTACCATATAATAATTTGATGATTATTTGCATATTAAACACGAAATGATAATCTAATGATGAGTAAACACAACAGGATTGATTAGAACTAAAACCAACATGTGGACATAATATTATGTAAGTGAACGTAATGGGGTACATGCATGTAATTAGGGATTACAATTGCAAAGTAGATGTATATCAACATATGAATACGTAAAGCGATCTGGAAAATACATATAGCATGAGAAATGATGAGAAATCACACTGTATGTAAAGGTTCATGATTAGGTCAAATGGTGAACCTTAGGAAAATAACATGTTTTTATAAAGTTTACATGATATTCACTATGGTTGTTACGAATTCATATGTGATAATGATGAATCAATGAGAAAAGATAATGCATGATATGTGGTATAATGGGAATGACATAAAGATTTATATAAAAATACAACATAAGTTGAAATAAATAATTGCCCTTGGTGTACACCAGGTAATCTAGTATCATAGGGACCTATATACCATGGTAGCATCATAAGGTCAAATTTCTGCAAAGGGGTGGCTATGCTTAAGTAGTTACCGCACACATACAATCATACCGCATATACATAAAGTCATACAATCATATAGTTCTCATCCCATATATCCAGTTCGAGAAAATCTGTAATTTAATAAATGTGGTTAAAAAGGTTAAAGGATACGAAAAGGATCAAAATTAGAATTAAACTGAGCAAGATCACAAAAAGTAAGATATATGGACTAAACTGTAGTTTACCACCACGTATAATGAACATGAGGGCTAACATATAAATTTAAGGCTAAAGTGAAATAAAGACCAAAAGGAAGCAAAAATAGTAAAATTTGTAAAAATCACAAAATGTGTATTGAAAAGTAAGTTTAAGGATTAAATTGTAATTTTCACCCTAGAAGGGGGAACAAAAAAGAAAAAGACATAAACCTATGAAAATAAAGATTTGATGAGAATTGAAAGAGTTAAAGAAGAAATTGTAAGATGAAATATACTATTAAGTAATTAAGAATAAAAAGGAAAGGAGATGTAAGAAAATAATATTAATAAGTACCAAAAAGGTAAATTACCCTCACATGAAAGGGTCATTAAAGATTAAGACATATAAGGGACCTAATTTGACATTAGAATTAAAGAACTAAATAAAAGAAATAAAGAAATTTTTTTACTTGTACGGTGAAATTTATCAGTTGGGTAGCCATCACTAAGCATTTGTGCTTTGCACACAGCTTTTGATGAGCAAATGTTTTAAAAGGTTATATGTAGGTTAGTACCCGAAGGGACATGCAATGGATTAGGCAAAGTTACACAACAATGGTGATAAATTCTTGTATTTGTATGCACCATACATGAGTAGGACCATGCTTAGTATATGTATTATACTAAAATTATAGTTATATTGCATTATGACATTTACAGTAAATGGATGTTATATTTAGTGGTATAAGAGCTCAGTTTAGACGGTCCTAAAATCAGAAGGGATGAAATAATTAAGTATACAATAAGACATTGATAGTCAAAAGGGTTAACAAGCAAAGTGACTTGTCCCTTCTAATTTAAGTAGGAAAAATAGTTAGAAATCGTAGTAGAATAAGAAAGTATAATGAAACAACAGTGTTTCCAATTACAAACAGTGAATAAATTTCAAGAATGAAATTTTTGTTAGTCGAGGAGAAATATAATCCCTAAAACTCCATCTGACATGAATAGTACATTCCAGAGCACGAGCAATAACTCTAGAATAGTTTTTGGTGTGATTACAGTAATATAGTATAGTAAATTTTATAAGTGCTTAAGTGTTAAATATATGCAGCTTAGGAAAGTATTTGGATGGATGACCTGGCGAGAAGTAGTAATTAACCATTAAATGATAAAATAGGTGTTAACTGGAGCCTAGTGATACAATTTGAGGAGAAATTGAGATTAAATTGGCCTCCAAAACAGATAGTGAAGGATTTTCTAGATATAGTAAAACTATTCCACAAACCTCCAAAAATTATTCCGTTTTCCCATATCTACTAGAAATAATCATAATTTTTATTTGGAAGCGAAAAATAATTTTTCTAACAACTTTGAATTTTTAGATTTTGGACCGGCTGATTTTAACTCTGGACCTGGAAGTATACTAAAACATCATCAGAATGATCTAAAACTTTAGACACACCTTCCTTCATATGTTTTTGCGAAAGGGAAAAATTTTAGAGTATTCAAATGTGGGGAACATTGAAATCTAAAAAAAAATGAAGAAAAATCAAGTTTTTAAACCAAAGGAAATTGTTTTGGTGCCCTGAAACCTATCAAATAAAACTCCGATTGATCTCAAATTTTAAAAACATCCTAATTATAATATTTATGAATTTTTGGAATAATTTTGGTGGAAAAAAAGTAAGGATAGATGAGTCGATGAGAAAGAAACAAGTTGCATAATTGGGTCTATATAAAGTGATTTGATTTATCCACCCTTTAAACAGTTGATTTTGGGGTTGCTTTTTGTGCAAAATATTTACAAAAACCCAGAGAATTATGGATAAAAATCAGACTAGAAAGTAGCTCTTCTTCTTCTCCAATAATAAAACCCAAAACTTAGTGAAATTTCACCATTTTCACTTGATTCAAGCTGTTCAAGAATAAGTGAAATCAAAGATGAAAATGGGAGGAGGTGATGGAAAAGGAATATAAATCAAGGATGAGAGCTAGAAAAATAAGTACGTAGATACCCAAACTTATTTATTTCATATGTTTCAGGTTATGTAAAATTAGCAATTATTGCCATAAGTTGAATAAAATTTAATTAATGATACATAGATGAAATTAGATGTTATTTATTGAGATTAGTATGAGAAATTATATGGAATCATGGCTAGATATGACAAAATGGTGTAGGGAGACATTATGCCACTTAAGGAAAAATTACACAATGTGAGTATTTAATTATAGAAATGGTAAATAAATAAAATTAGATGATGGATAATAGAATATTTGATGTTAATTGTGGGAAAACATAATTAGAAATAACATGTTAGCTATGTAAACCATTATATCTTTTAATATTAAATTTAGCAAAGTTAATTTCAATTTAAATTAATCATAAATTAATGTAATTGACAGAACAAGATATGTGATGTTAAATGTAAGAAAATAGGTTTAGAAATGATATGTTAGTTACGGAATGCATTTTGTAAGAAAATGAAAATAAAGTCTAATAAAGAATTAAATTAAATCAAGGTTCGAATTATGCTTAATATGCATGGAAAATATATTGGGAATGTGTTAGATGAATTAATTAAATTTATACACATGTTCAATAGTGATCGAATGGCAACCTATGTTGTATCATATAATAATTTGATGATTATTTGCATATTAAACATTAAATGCAAAATATAATGATGAGTAAACATAAAATGATTGATTAGAACTAAAAATAATATGTGGACATAATATTATGTAAGTGAACATAATGGGTTACATTTATTTAACTAAGGATTACTAATTCAAAGTAGATGTATATAAACAAAGGAATACATAAAGTGATCTAGAAAATACAAACGACATGAGAAATGATAAGAAATCACATTGTATGTAAAGATTCATGATGACACCGAATGGTGAACCTTAGGAAAATGGTATGTTTCATTAAGTTTGAATGATATTCATCATGTTTGTTATGAATTCATATGTGATAATTGTAACACTCCAAATACACAATACATTCTAAAGCATGAATAGTAACCCTATGATAATTTTCAGAGTAATTACAGTATAATAGTATTGAAAAATTCAAAAGTGCTTAAGTGTTAAATGTGCTCAGCCCAAGAAAATACTAGGATGGATTACCTAACGAAAAGTTTTAATTAATTGCTGGATGAGAAAATAGTTGTTAAATAGAGTCTAGTGGTACAATCTAGGAAGAAAATGAGCTAAATTAGGCCTTTAAAATATATAACGAAAGTTTTGCTTGACACCATAACAAGGGTTGATAGAAAGTTTGACCAAGCCTTAAAATATTTTAAAGAACTTAAAAAATTATTTTGATCATATGGACCAAAGAAATAGGCTAACAGAGCTATTGGAAGTGAAAAATACTTTTTCTAATAGTTTCAAAATTTTTAGTTTTAGACTGCCTGTTTTTTCCTTTGAAGCTAGAAATATGCTAAAATGATGTCAAAATAACTTGAAATTTTAAATACAAGCTTTTGCAAATATTTTTGCATAGGGGACAAAATTTTAGAGCATTCTAACAAGTGAAACATTAGTTTCAAAAAAGGTAAAAATTTGAGGTTAAATTAATTAGTGTGCTTAATTGCCATGTTTAGATCATTCAAGGGCATAATTATCATTAAAAAATGATCCATGATAAGATACATGCATCAACATAGCAAAAAAAAGTATAAAAACTAATGAAATCATGACAATTGGCTTTAAAATAAGCCATTAGGTTAAATAGTAAATTGAGGAATCTTGGAATTAGATTTGGTGAACTTAAAAGCAGCCTAGAGGGGTCTAAAATCCTCTATAATTTTGCCTAAATTTCTGTAAATTTCCTTTGCAAAATTGAACCACCATACCTAAAGCTTCCTTCACCATTTTTCTTCATTTCTCTCTTCTCCCATCATATCTCAAGCTCCAATTTCTCCCAAATATACTAGAAAGCTTCCTCTTTATCCTATAAATTAAATTAAAGTAAGAAGAAGCTTGGAAATGGATAATTTCTAGTGAGAGAAAGTTGACCTAATTAGGCAAGATCTTGAGTTATGTTAGATTTAATTGGAATTTTTATTATGGGTTTGTAGAGCATCATTAGTAGAATTTTTTAGTAGCAATTAGATGTTTAAATTATGAGCATAAGCTCACTAATTTCTCCATTACAATTTTGGCCAAAAGAGGAAATCAAAGGAAAAGAGAAAAGTAAGGAGGAAAAAGGAAGGGAAAAGGAAGACTAAGGAATTTCAAGCCACTTTGAGGTTAGTGGATACAAAAACTACACTTAATTTCATTTATTTCCTGAATTTTACATGAAAATTTCATTACATAACTATATGAAATTAAAGGAAAATGGGAAATAATTGAAGATAACATTATAAAATGATGTTTTAACATGAAATAAGTAAGAAATGAGAAAGAAATCAAGCTTAGAATGAAGAATCTCATAATGGATGAATTTTATATAATGTTTTATACTATGATAATTTGATGTTATTTAGTATATTAAATATAAAATTTGTAATACTGAGTTGGATAAACATAATTTAATTAATTGAGTTTAAATGATATTTGGACATAGCGTTTATTATGTGAACATAATGGTGTATTATTATGTAACTATATAAACTCATGTAAAAATGTGAAATAAATTATGATAACTTGTTAAAATGATGAATTAACATAATATGAATGCAAATTAATGAAGAAAACAATTTAGGAATGAATAAATCCAAGATAGTAGAATTATTTGCTAAAGAATAATCTTAAGTAATTTGATAATCAATGACATAATTGGTATGAAATACATAATATAATGCATAAAAATGCAATAGAATTAATTAGAATTGAAAATAACAAGTAGACATAATTATGTACAAGTGAACATAATAATGTAAGTAAGTTAACTTAGGAATTTTGATGTAAATTAGATGTATATCTTTATATAGATGATTACAATAAATATAAAAACATATGTGGCATGTAAATGAAGAAAGAAATATGATGCATGTGTGAAAGCATAATGAGGCCAAATGATGAATGTTATAAATAAGGGTTTACACGGTGTGGTACAATTAAAAAAATTATAAATCTCCGTATTATATTGAAATTTCGGATATTTTAAAAATCAAGTATTGATATTATCTTGGAAATTCGGAGCAATTTAGTACAATTCTATAAAAATTCGAAATAATTTGTTACATTTCTTCGGTTCTTTCGGTACAAAATAATAAAATACAATACAAATCTGTACTTCAGATAATTCAATATATTTAAAATTTTTCAAGATAAATTTACACTATAATAAATACAAATACAATTAAAATATCTCAAATCTCCTTGAAATACAACTTGCTCTTTATCCTCATTTTCCATAAGAGAAACATTAAACTATGCAATTCAAACAATTCAAAGGAATAGTAGATTTTTAAAGTAACTCACACTGCACACACATGGAATTAGAAAACAAAGCATACTCCAAGATAATTTATTTGGGTTACAAAAAGGGGGGGTTTTGATTTCAACAGTTTGATGGAAAAACAAAGCTATTTATGCATCATGCATGCCACACATTTCATTTTTCAGTTAATTTTCATTAACAAGAAATTGCATTAAAGAAGTCCATATTTATGTCATAAGGAATAAATGTAAGTAGCTCATAATTAATTCTATTGCAATGCTACTTTCAACTATTGTGTTTGCCTAATATCTGCTTAAATATATGTGTATGAAGCTGGAGGAAAGGTATAAAATTCTTCACCATGCCGACAACATGATCCCAAGCCTATATAATGAGTTAAAAGAATTAAATTAAGTGATGCTAAAGTGATTTTAGCTACTTTTCTTAGAATTAATACTTTACCTTTATTATTATCTCAGCTCTTGTTATAAGAATGAAGTCTGATACCCAACCTGAAGCTACCATTAGATACTTGCATAGACTATATCCAAATACACTTCTATCATGTAAATGCCATTGCAAAGCCGTTTAGTAAAATGCATACAAACAAAAGGAAAAATTATAAAAACGATGTAAAACACCCCAATGTATTCTTCAACAATCCGAATACAATACTTAATGGGATAGATTAATGTCAATCAGTGACACTTCTTGTTAATTATGATGTTGAAGAAAAACAATTGCTTATGATGTAGGAGTTATTATCTTCCCCGCCATCATCTTATTCATTTTAATAGAGTAAGCCTTCCAAAAATTTGGTTTTACCACATTCTATTTTGTATCCCAACCAAAATGCAAAGGGTTATAAGTTCTAACTATCTAAATAAAAAGGTATTTCTTTTGCAGGATCCAAAAATGTCAAGAAAATTCAAAATACATCAATAACAATAGTTGTTAAAAATGCTTTGCAACAATTGTTCACGTTTCTATAAACTACAGAACTTAAAAAAAATATGATGAATGAGAATGGAAAACTTTGAAAAATAATGAAAAATGCATCACCCTGATAAAATAATTAAACCTTAGATAGTAGCTTAAATAATATAAGTATTTCAAATACTATGATTAATGGAACCAAACCTTCCACAGCACATGGACAAAAGAAGAATTTCTTTGTTGCCAACACTATTGGGATCGTCTATTGCACTGAATAAAGCAGAAAGTGGCAATAATTCTCATGTTTGACTCTTAGGAATACAAAAACTTGCTTCAGACACTAGGCGACATGTGTCAACATTACATTCGTTCTCACCATCACTGTCATCATTATTGTCATCATCAGATCGCTGCTTCAATCTCTCCGAATCCTTAATTGTGGTAGTATTTACAGCCCTCTAAGACTCAATAATTCGAAGATGGTGCTCTTCTGATCGTTGTTCTAAGGATCTAAAAAAGTTTCTTTTATCAATACCGATGAAATTTCAATTGATTTTATTAGCATTGACGGTAGCACCAGAGTCCAATGGCTTCTGCTAGTGCTTAGCTTAGGTGAATTTCTACTAGCCGTGATCTGAGTTTGTGGTTGTGATTTGATTATCTTCGCTGTTGTTGATGTGGGTAGAAAAGGGTGGATTCAAAGAGACAGCGGTGGCTTGTGCGTGAAGGAGAAAGGCGATTTAAGGAGAACAGAATGAGATATAAGGTTTTTAATATATATATATATATATTAAAAAAATCCTCTATTGAACAATTTTCCCTTTTAATTAAATTTTTTACTTCCATTAAAACTTCAAAATAAAAAAAATTTCCCATTTAAAAAATTTAAATTTAATTTTTAATTTGAAATTCAATTTTTTACCATTAGAAAAACAATTTATATTTAACATTATTCATAAAAATGAGATTAAATATAAAATATTTTTTAAATAACTATTAAATTAATAGTATTAATTAAATAATTTATAAAATGAATAAATTTTTATATCTTTTTTTTATGTATTTCTTAATATTTAAGTTGTTTATCAAACATTTTAAATTGGTACTTTAATCGTTCTATTGGCATAGTTTAATTATTAAGGTAATTATATACTCATATAATTAAATTAATTGATAAAATTTTATTGATATAATAATTTTATACAATTACATTATTAATTTAAATATTCAATTGCTCATATAGATATTTTGCAAAAATAAATGAATATTAGTTGATATTAAATGAAAATAAAATTAGTTGCTATGTTGATTATATACATATATAATTACATTAAGTGGTAAAATTTTATTGATAAAATAATTGTTTACAATTACATTATTAATTTAAATACTCAATTACTCATATAGATATTGTCCAAAAATATATAAATGTTAGTTGAGTAATGCTAAAAAAATAAGAAATTAATTGCTCAGGTGATTATATACTCATATAATTAAATTAATTGTTAAAATTTCATTAATACAATAATTGTTTATAGTTACATTTTTAATTTAAATACTTAATTACTTATATAGGTATTGTGCAAAAATAGATAAATGTTAGTTGAGTGATGCTGAAAGGAAATGAAATTAATAGCTAATGTGATTATATACTTATTTAATTATGTTAATTGGTAAGGTGATTATATACATATATAATTACACTAATTGGTAAAATTTTATTAATATAATAATTGTATATAATTATATTGTTAATTTACATACTCAATTACTCATATAGATATTATGTAAAAATAGATGAATATTAGTTGAGTGATACTAAAAAAAAATAAAATTAATTGCACTAATTATATATAATGTCATTAATATTACATACATATATAGTTCCACTAGTTATATATAATGTCATTAATATAATAACTGTATATAATTGTATTTTCAATTTCAATACTCAATTACTCATCTAGGTATTGTGAAAAAAATAAATGAATGCTATTTAAGTGATACTGAGAGTATATAAACTCATATAAATACATTCAATCATTCATGATATAAAAATAAATAAAGTTAATTGATAAGATAATTATTTATTCATATAGTCATATAATTATATTAATTGATAAAATTTTATTATATATAATAACTATATATCATTACACTATTAATTTATAACTCCATTAACAATGTCAGTATTGTACGAAAATACATACATACTAGTTGAATGATAGTAAAAATAAATAAAATTAACTGGTAAAATAATTATACACTCATGTAATATATTAATTAGTAATTCATTATATATAACAAATATATTTAATTACATTATTAATTTAGATATTCATATAGGCATTGTTCTAAAAATATATGAGTATAAGTTAATTGATACTTAAAGTAAATGAAATTAATTGATAAAGTACTTATACAAAAAATTGCTTAACTTATATATATATATATATATATATATATATATATATATATATATATATATAAAGAAAATAAAATAGTAGTTAAGTGATATTGAAGATAGATTAAATTAAATCAAATTTTTTTAGTTATATATTCATATTCATTTTCATATATATAGAATAATTATTATAATAATTAATTTTCTGATCTTAATAAATAAAATATTTAATTTAATTTATTAACTAATTATTATCTTAATTTTATGTAATAAAATATATAATATAAATAATTATAAAGTTAAATTTATGCAGTACATATAGAATAAAAATTATAAGTAATATTTATATATAAATTATTAATATTATATATAATAATTAATGAATATCGATTCTTTCGGTACAATTCAGTACAGTTTAATACGGTTCTCGATCCGATCCTAGGTAAAATATCAAGTCCAAGGTATAATTCATTTCGTTTTAGTTAAAAAATCAGTGGTGCAGTTTGGTTCTGAATTTTTTATTCGATACTTCGATTTAGTACAGGAAGATACTGATCCGTGTACACCCCTAGTTATAGGAATGACATGTTTGCATCATTTTTATATGATATTGTATGTACACTTGATGAATATATGATGGCTAAGCTTGAATGGATGCTAAATAAGTATATGGTATGTGGGACATAATATGATTAACATGGATAATTACATAGAAATATAATGTAGCATAAAATATTAATTGCCCTTGATAAATAGTGGGTAATCCGTGATCCTAGGATATAATGGCTACCCATATGGATACATACATCATGGTATCACCATGAGATCACTATGGGATTTATTTTATGATACATCATAAGGAATAGCCAATATATAACATACTGTGGAATTATAGCATCGCATTAAGCATAGATCTTTCCACCCATTCTAGAGTAGCAGTATTGCATTAAGCATGCGGTCCTTCTAGTCCATTAGCATCATTGGAGTTCTTATCTTATATATCCGATTTGAGAATTTTCATTAGTCATCATTAGGGGTAAAATGGTGAATATATAAGAAAATAAGAAATAAATGATAAATTATGCATAAAAAATGCCATAGAGGTGATTAAACAGGAAAATAATGTAACAAATGTAATTAATAATTTTAGAAATGGCAAAATTATAATTATACGAGAAAATGGAGATAAAATGATAAATCCTACATAAAGGATGCCGTAAAGTTGATTAGATAAGAAATAATATAAAAAATGTAGTTAATGGTTCAGAAAGGGTAAAATTGTAACTATGCAAGAAAATAGGGACCAAAAAGTAAAGTACGTATAAAGATGTCAAAAATGGGATTAAGGAAGAAGTAAAGGGAAAAACATGAATAATAGACTCAAAAAGAGTAAGAATGTAATTGTGCGATAAACCAAGGATGAAAGCGTAATTTGACATCAACAATGTGATTAAATAAGTTAAAATTATAAACAATGAAAATTTTAAGGACCAAAATATAATTTTTCACTTCATGAGGAAGCATAAGGACCGAAATGCAAATTTTACACTTAGAATGGAATAAAAGTCAAAAAATAAAAAAAAATAAAAAGGATCAAAATTGAGGTCAAACCAAGTCAAGAATGATGAGTAAAAATTTTAAGGACTAAATGGAAATCTAGCACTTAAGTAAGAATCATGTGAGAATTAATAAGAAAAATAAGTATAAAAAGGATTAAATAGTAAAATTTAGACAATAAGAGGATTAATTGATTTAAATTAACAAAAAGTAACATAAAAGGGAAAAATGGTAATTTACTATTACAAAAGGAAATGTTGAAGACTAAGACATAAATTGAGGGGTAAAATGAAATAAAAGATAAATAAAGCATAAATAAAGGTAAAATGGTCAAAAGATGATGAAATTGTAGTCAGGAAGGGTAAAAAGATAATCTTGGACGAATTTAGAAAAAGAAGGGTAAAATCATAATTTAATATAAAAGTTGAGAAAATAGGGATAAATTTGTAATTTTCGAAAAAGAATTGGGTTTAAGGATTTAAACGAAAGGAAATGTAATTTGTAGGTTAAAAATATAAAAAGTATGATAAAAATATTTAAAAATGAGAAATGAAGGGTAGAACAATAATTATTAGAAAAAGAGATGAGATAAATGTCAATTTAGTTAAAGAACTAACTTAGATGTCAATTTAGTGAAATACGAGATCTTGATGTCATATTGAGGAAAGATAAGATTTAAATATTATTTTGATAAAAGTTAAGGATCTAAATAAGATTTGACAAAAGATGGAGGTTTAAATATAACTATTGAAAAATGATGGGAATAATAAAGGGTAAAAGTGGAGCTTTACTCTAAATCAAGGTTAATAGCAAAATCTATTTTAAATAAAAATTTTTGTGGATAAAATAAGTAAATAAAGAAAAATAATAAAATTAAAAATGTTTAAAAGTAATTAAGGAACTAAGAAAGATAAAGCTTTATTTAGTTAAACAAAGAAGAGAATTATAGTGATATTGAGATTGAAATTAATATAGTCAGTATGCTTAGCTAAGAATAAATTTATAAAGTATAATGAAATCAGAAAAATATTAAGAAGCTATGGTACAATAAATAAATAAATTAAGAGATAGACAAAGGATATTATGTAACTAAATAAGAAAGCGGGACATAAGTGTAAATTAATGCTGAAATTATAATTAAAAAAGGTAAAATGGTAAAAAGGTAAAAATGTAAGAAAATAAAGTCAACATGGACTAAAAGGTAATTTATTAAATATAATTTATGTAAATGAAATTTGTATAGTTGTATCCATCACTAGGCAACAATGTTGCTTAACGCGTGGTTTGTTTCACAACGAGCAGGGACAAGTAACTAAGTACAAATAAAAATGGAACGGAACGGAATGTACATATGTCATTTGGTCATCGAGAAATTTATAGATTTTATGCTCGGGTTTTTAGATAAATGATATGTAGTGTATTATGTTATATTATAGATGCTAATAATTATGTATAAATAAGTACATGTGAATGGTGAATTTGCAATTGAGTTGCAAAGTTGATTGATGGTTGATTTTAGAAGTGCTATAAATGTTTTGGAGTATTGGAGGTGGAGGTTGCCTTTTGGGAGTGCCATTTTTTCAATTTACAGATTTGGGTAACACGATTTACAAACCGTTGTGCTACCAAACTTTTTCCACTTGAATAAGTTAGCGATACTATATGTCAATTAGAACCAAAGGGTAGTTACATTATTATTGATGTGATGCATGTATGAAAATCATGAATGATAGTAGGGTGTTACAATAATGATGAATCAATGAGAAAAGAGAATGCATGATATGTGGTACAATGGGAATGACATAGAATTATATAAAAATACAACATAAGGTAAAATAAATAATAGCCCTTAGTTTACAGTGGATAATCCAGGATCATAAAATATAATGGCTAGCCATAGGGGCCTAGATACCGCTGTAGCATCATGAGATCAGATTTCTGTTAAGGGATGGCTATGTTCAAGTAGTAGCCTCACACATATAGTCATACAACATATACATAAACTCATAAAGTCCTTATCCCGTGTATCCGGTTCGAAGATTTTCACTGGTCGCCACTAGGGGAAAAATTGTAAATATGTTAGGAAATAAAGACTAAATGGTAAATTATACTTAAAATATATAATGTGTGGTTGAATAATAAATAAACTGAAAAATGGGGTTAATAGATTAAGGAAGGGTAAAAATATAATTACGTGATAAACTAGGAGTAAAATTACAATTTGGCATTAAAAATATGGTTAAAAAGGTTAAAATAATCAAATAAATAAAGAAGGATAAAATTATAATTAATATAAAGTCTCAGGCAACAAATTGTAATTTACCATCACATTAGTAATTATAAAGACTAAAATGTAAATTTTAGAGTTAAGGTGAAATAAAAGTTAAAGAAGGCAAAAAAGGCTAGGATTTGAGTAAAATAAAGTAATACATAAAGAAAATAAAGGTTAAGGGACCAAAGTGAAACTTACCAATACATGAGTAAGTATAAGGATGAAAAAATAAAATTTTGGCATGCATTTGAATGAGAGTCTAAGGATATGAAAAGGAACAAAATTAGAATTAAACAAAGCAAGATTACAAAAAGTAAGACACAGATAGACCTAGCAAAATTTACCCAAACCCAAAATCACATCCAAACCCGCCTAAAAAAATGACCCAAAATCAACCTAATCCAAAAAAATATCCACTGGGTCAACCCAAAACTGATCCATTTTATTTTTCAACCCAACTTAATATCCACTGAATCAACCCAAAATTGATCCATTTTATTATCCAAGCCCTTGGTTCTATGCCTAATGGGTTTCTTCCAAAATCATTTTTTTAGGTTTACACAAATCAACTTGTACTAATCTTTTTGATTCTTATTGGGACTCTCTTTCTTTCCCCATCATTCTCTTTCATTGGCATAAGCAATGGACTCCATTACCACCTCTGCAAATTCACCTTTTAGATCTCCTTTTATCCCTCATTCCCACTCTCGCCAATGGGCTTCTTACCTCAAACTAGATCTTCCCCCATTCTCCTTCTCATTCTTGCTTAATCACCTATGCCTTTATTCACATCTACAACAATGAAAACTTTAAAGAAGTTGGAAATTCTTACCTTCTTTCTGGTGCCAACGAAGGCATTATTGCTTTTAACTTTACTAGCCATTCTTATATCAGGTAATTATCGACTTCTTACGAAATTTTAATGATTTAATAGAGTTAATGTGAGCTTGATTGGATCTTATATTCCAAATTTTTTGAATTATATGTGTTTATTTATGTTTTAAGTTTCAAGAAGCATGAGATTTTGTTCAATTTAAGTGGAAAATAAATATAAAATCACAGTATTTATGGTTTCTAATCGAGTTTGGGGTGTTAAAGTAGCTGGAAAAAAAATAAAGCAGCAAGTTTAAAGCTACCCATTTATTGTCATGCCAAATAATTTAGCCATATCTAAGATTTTAACCTAACTAAAGTGAATCTTAATTTTCAGTTTCTAAAGAAAAATTTTTAGAAATGGAATGCAGGTTTATGTGAATTCATAAAGTTGTTGCATGAAATTATTTTTACAAGCTTTTAGATTCTTATTGGCATTTATGTTAGAGGCTTTAATTACCATTCGTAATTGGTTATTTAGATTTGAAGGTAAACATAATACACTTTATATATATATATTATTTTTACTAAATATTATTAAAGAAATTTTTATTTTTCTTTATATATCAACTTATTATTTATATTATGTTTTCAATTGAATATTATTATTATATGATCCATTAATTAATTAATAAAAAAATTTATAATAATTTTGCATTAAATCCATGGATTGGTACAAACCCGCCTAACACATTTGAATATTGATCCATTTATGACCCAACCCATTAATGACCTGACCATTAATTACCCAATCCAAACTCGCCCAACCTGCCCGTTTTCCACCTCTGGACACAAGAACTAAATTATAATTTGCCACCATGTAGAAAGAACATAAGGACTAACATGTAAACTTAGGGTTAAAGTGAAATAAAGATCAAAAGGAAGCAAAAAGAGTAAAATTAATAAAAATCACCAAATGTGTATTAAAAAGGAAGTTTAAGAATCAAATTGCAATTTTCACTCTAGAAGGAGGAATAAAAGAGAAAAAAGATATAAACATGTGAAAATAAGGATTTGATGATAATTGAAAGAGTTAAAGAAGAAATTGTAAGACAAAATATAATATTAAGTAATTAAGAATAGAAAGGAAATGATATGTAAGAAAATAATATTAATAAGGACCAAAAAGCTAAATTACCCTCACATGAAAGGGTCATTAAAGATTAAGACATACATGGGACCTAATTTGACTTTGGAATTAGAGAACTAAGTAAAGAAATAAAAAAAAAATTTATTTTACTTATACTGTGAAATTTATTAGTTGGGGTATCCACCATTGAGCATTATATGCTTAGCACATTGCTTTTGATTCACGCAAGCTTTAAAAGATTATATGTAGGTCAGTAATCGAAGGGACAGATGTTGGAATGGGTAGAGTTACATAGCAATAGTGATAACTTCTGGTGTTTGTATGTGGAATATATGAGTAGGATTGATCGTGCTTAGTACGTGTATTATACCAAAATTACAATCATATTGCATTATGACAATTATGGTGAATGAATGTTACATTTTGTGGTATCAGAGCACAATTTAAACAGTCCTTAAATCGAAGTAGGTGAAATAATTAAGTATACAATGTACATGCCACAAAGACGTTGATAGTTGAGAGGATTAACAAGTAAAGTGACCTGTCCCTTCTAATGTGAGTAGGTAAAATAGGTAGAAATCATTGTACAATAAGAAAGTATAATGAAACAGTAATGTTTCTTTTTACGAAGTGTGAATAAATTTTGATAATGATTTTTTTATTAGTGGCGAAAAAATGTAATGCCCTAAAACTCCATTTGACATGAATAGTACATTATAGAGTATGAGCGGTAATCTTAGGATAGTTTTTTATGTGATTACAGTATTATAGTTCTGTAAAATTTATAAGTGCTTTAGTGTAAAATGTATGCAGTCCAGGATAATACTAGAATGGATGACCTGGTGAGAAGTAGTACTTAACTATTAAATAAGAAAATAGATGTTAAATAGAGCCCAATGGTACGATTTGAGAAGAAATTGAGCTTAAAAAAGCCTCTAAAACAGACGGTGAAGGGTTTTCTCAATACCGTAAAAGGGTTGACCATAAGTTTGATTGGGCTCTAAAATATTTCATAGTCCTCCGAAAATTATTCTATTTGTAACACTCTTAATGTAACAGTCTTTCAGATTTAAGTGTTTGACCGAAAAAGTTTTTTTTTTTCTTTTCTTACTTATAATTCATAATCTTATCCTTTTCTCAATCATTAACTAGTCGTGCTTATCCAACAATCATATTCAAAGTCCACCTTAATGTTGACCTATAACTGAAAGATTTTACTATTTATTTTGCAAAAAGTTGGTAATATAACGGCTATATATTGGACTAGCTCCTTAAAAATCAGACAATACCTAGAACCCCTCAGGGGCATAACAATTTATAATCAAAATAACCATCTCATTCATACATTTTCTATCACATCTTAACTATACATAAACCATCCACTAGTAGTCAAATCCATATACATTTATATAATCCAGGAACTATTACAAATTCATTTTTAAACTTCAAATATTTACATTAATATATAGGCCAAAGCTAAAATATAGCTTTAGTCCTTTAAATTCTCCATCCCCTGTGTACTATAGCTCCTGATCACACCTAGTACCTACATGCAGTAAATTCTACGTGCTAAGCATTAAATATATCCAATGGTGACTAAAAATCATAAAATTTTCCAAAACAAGCATAATTACACCAAAAGTGTAAAATTTCAATATTTCTTAATAAAAAGCATTCTTATTCATTTTTAGCTGTCTTTTCACCTTAACATTCAAATTTTGTTAAACTTTTCACTTATGTCCTTAATTTTTCAATTAATTATGAAAATACACTTTTTACAATTTAATTATAAAATTGCCATTATTTTCATTATTTTCACTTTCAATTAGACTTTTGGCATATGGAACAATTAATTGGGCTTTACCTTATCCTTTTTACATAAAATTATATTTTAGTCCCTAAACTTTACAAAATTTCATTTTTGGACTTTTTGAATATTAAATTACCATTTTACCCTTTGTAAGTATTTCTTAATTAATTTCACTCATTAAACATACTTTTTGGAAAAATTATAGTTTTGCCCCTAAATTTTTAATTTCTTTCAATTAGGTCCCTTTTTCACTTTTAACTTCACTTTTACACCTTTTTAACTTATTTTCACATTAATGCCCCAAGTACAATCCCGGTAGAAATTCTCAGATCGGATATACTGGATGTGGAACCCACAGGGCCACATACAGATTGGTAAATAATCCTAAAAAACCATATCTCGCAGAATAGATAACAGAACAGATAGATACAATGGAGATAAGTGATCCTACCAAAGCAAAGCAAGTCATCATAACTTGCACCACGATATAGGTGTCCCTATGGCTAGCCAATTATATCCTGAGCTAGAATTTGACTGCCTAACTATTGCAAAGGGCACAATTTCACTTACTTTAAAAACATTTATCAGATTTTTGATACTTTCAGTAGTCCTTTCTTTTCAGACAGTTGATCAATTATTTTTTTAGTATTTTTAAAATAGTTTGTGAATTAATACATTATAATTCACTATTTATCATCACTTTATGAATTAATTCACATTAATTCAATAATTTTACCTTATATATAACCAAAATTCTTAACAAAAATATTTTTTATTTCTATAAATTCTATAAAAATTCATGGACATGTTCTTTCATGTTTATAATCATTTTAAGGCTTAAAAATATCAGAATACACACTACTTTTCCTTAAGGAAGATTTTGGCCAACAAGAGAAGTCCATCATACATATTTTATAAAATTTATATAAGCATACTAATAAGCTTATTTAAGGTCCAGTTGCACTATTCTAATGTCAATTTTAAATATACATACATTTACCAAATTTTACCTAAGTTACCTAAAGGGAAATCATGCTAAATAATGGGAAATAGATGGATTTGAAGCCACTAACCTTTTTTCCTAACCTTATGCTTGCCTAGGCTTTCTTTTCTTTTCCTTTGGGTTTGGAAGATTAGCCTTCTCATTGTGTACTTACCATGACCGGTTATAAAACTCATCAAAACCTTAATTTTTTATTCTTTTTTACTAAAATAAACATCATAAATGAAATTTAAGCACCCAAAAACATCAAGAAACACCCTTAAACGAATTTAAACCCTTAAATTTCTCATACCTCAATTTGACACCTTAACTTTCTCACTTTATTTCCTTGGCTTGACTTCCTCTAATAATAAGATAGAGGCTTGATTAAGCAACTAAAGAGGCATAATAATCTTTCTTATGCTTGGATTGATAGAGAATATGAGAGAAATCTTGAAGAAAAATGAAAAAATGGAGTTATGGTGGCTTGGGCTTTGAGGAGAAAGAAAGAAGCTGGCCAAAATATCTACTTCCCAACCACTTTTATAGTGACCTTAATGGGTTGGGCTTTGGTCCAGTTTAATTTAATCGATCCAATTTAAAATTATCGATGTTACAAAAAAATTCACTTTTTGCTTCCAAAATAATATATACATCATTTTAGGCATATATGCAATTTTTGGAAATTTTTAGACTTCATTTGCTATTTTTAATGGCTCGGTCAAACTATGTCAAACTAGTTAACCTAAAATCGAACCTCTCCGTTTTTCATGTTTTTGAGTTTTAGAGGCCTATTTGACCTCAAAATCACTTCAAATTTCAACACCGAACTACCCTAGAATAATATTTTTCGATAGTCAAATAAAATATTTTTTACCTTCGGGTATATTTTTCAGCCTGGAAGGATAATTCACTATCAAGAAATACTGTTCATGGCTAACTCAATGTTGAAACCATTACAATTCTCCCCTACTAAAAGAAATTTCATTATCGAAATTTACCTAATTCGAAGAGCAGAGGATATTGCTGTCTCATTATTGCTTTTGGTTCCCACATAGCCTCTTGCACATTGTAATGGTGCCATAAGATCTTCACTAGTGGACCCTATTTATTCCTAAGCTGTCTAACCTTCCTAGCTAGGATCCTCATCGGTCGTTCATTATAAGTCATGTCAACTTGTACTTATATTTCTTCTTGTGTGATCAAATAGCTAGGATCAGACCTGTACCTACGGAGCATGGACACGTGGAACACATTGTGCTTGCTCTCCAACTTTGATGGTAGCTTTAATTGATAAGATATAGGACACACCCACTGAAGTATCTCATAAGGGCCAATGAATCTCGAACTTAGCTTGCCCTTCTTGCCAAATCTCAGAACTTTCTTTCATGGAGATACCTTTATAAAAACTATCTCCGACCTGGAACTTTATATCTTTCCTTTTCAGATCTGTATAGGATTTCTGGGGATCCATGGCTTATTTCAATCTACCTTTAAGGATTCGCACCTTTTTTTTGAATCAAGGTTCAAGTCAGATCCTACAAGTTTCTTTTTTGCTCAATTTTGTCTAACATAATGGAGTTCTATACTTCCTACCATACAAAACCTCAAAAGAAGCCATTTTTATGTTGGACTGGTAGCTATTGTTGCAGGTAAATTTTGTAAGAGATAAATACTTCTTCCAACTGCTACCAAACAATAACACACAACATCGAAGTATATCTTTCAAAATCTGAATCACTCGTTCTGACTAGCCATCTATCTAGGGGTGAAATGTTATGCTAAAATGGAGCCTTGTACCTAGAGCTTTTTGTAGGCTTTTCCTTAAATAGGAAGTAAACCTAGGATCCCTGTCAGAAATGATAGATGATGGCACTCCATAATTTCTCACTATCTCATTGATGTAGATTTTTGCTAGCTTGATCAAAGGATAATCCATCCGCACTGGCAAGAAATAAGTAGATTTGGTGAGTTTGTCAATAATCACTCATATGGCATCATGCTTCTTTTGAGTGATAGGCAATCCTATTACAAAATCCATAGTTACCATATCCCATTTCCACTATGGTATCAAAAGAGGATAAAGCAATCCCGAAGGAACCTGGTACTTAGCCTTCATTTGCTGACATATTAGACATTTACGTACAAACTCTGTCACATCTCGCTTCATACCCGGCCACCAATAGTAAGCTTTTAAGTCCTGGTACAACTTGTTACCTTTAGGATGCATGGCATAACAACTATGGTGCACTTCTGTAAGAATATTTTTCTTCAATTCTTTTTAATCCAGTACACAAAGTCTTTTCTTATAGTAAAGTCTTCCATCACTGTTCAAGAGTACTCACTTTCACTATTATCTTTCAACTTATTCATGACAGTCATCAGTCGATCATCTTCTTTCTAAGTTACTTTCACCTAATACATAAAATCAGGCTTCACTTGTATTTAACTAATAATGCTCCATCTAAAGCCAAACTCAAAGTGACATTCATAGCCTGAAGAGCTGCAAATATTAATATCAGTCAATAAAACTTATCATTCACTTATACACATATATTTGAGCACAATTATATTACCTGACATGAACTTCCTGCTAAGTGCATTAGCTACTACATTTGCTTTCCCTAAATGGTACTCGTTAAAGCAATCATTATCTTTAATCAACTCCAACCATCGCCTCTATCTTAGATTGAGCTCTCTTTGTGTAGGTAAATACTTTAAGCTCTTGTGATCTTTATAAATGCAGCATCTTTCTCCATATAATTAATGTGTCCAAATTTTCGGTGCAAAAATAATGGCTGCTAGCTCCAAATCATGAGTATGATAGTTCTTCTCATGAGTCTTGAGCTGGCGGGAGGCATAAGCAATCACCTTCCTTTTCTACATTTGAAAACAACATAAATAATTTATAGAGGCATCACTGGAGATCACAAAATATTTGCTTGCCTCGGATTATGTAAGAATAAGAGCTTCTATTAGCACATTTTTTTTAGCTTCTCAAAATATTTTTGGCATCTGTCAGTCCACAAAAATTTAGTATGCTTTTGTAATAATCAAGTTAAAGGAATTGTAATAGTGAAGAAACCCTTTATGAATCTCCTATAATACATGGCTAATCCCCGAAAACTCCCACTACAAGAAAATCTGAAAAAAGCAATGAAAAAATAGCAACAAAATTGATTTTGTTGCTAATTTAGCAACAAATTTGTTTTCCATTGCTAATTAGCAACGAAATTTTGTTGCTAAATTTGGTTGAATTTTTTTTAGCAATGAATTTAAAAATGGTGGTATTCCGTTGCTAAAAAAAGAGGGAAATTTTAGTGCCAAAATATACATGGCTAATTTCTTCTTTTTTCCTACAAATCAACATTTATATTTCCATGTTTATGACTAACCTCTTATACTCTTTTGAACAACTATGATTTTTAGGATGTTACAATGACTATAATGCTTTTAATTTTCTAAAACTTATTTGATGTCGAGATCATTCATGTTTTGACATAAATGTTTCTTTATTTACTCTTTAGATTTTTATTTTCTATTGCACTTTACAATTAGTCATTTTAGAATTTCACTTAAATTATACCTATTTTTTCTTTCTCTAACTAGTTATTTTGGCAAAGGTTGATAGTTGTCTTGGTTTCTAATCTGTGTTGGTGCTCTTTGTTGGTTGTTGCTATTTGGGGGCTCTCTCTGCTGTCAGATTTTGGGTTGTTATTTTACTTTGACCATTTTATACTTTGTTTATTTATCTAGTCTTGGTGTTATGCTTAATTATGCTCTCACTTTTTTGGGACTCAGCCTTTTAGTTCTATTTTCTTATACATATGCATATGTCTTTTTTATATTCGATTGTTATCTATGTATGTAAATCCATTTACTTCTTTAGTCAAACTCTCCAATAACTTCTTATATGTATTCCATTAAATAAGATAAAATACTTCTTTTGTGTCACTATTGTATCAAGGTATATAGCCTAAAATGATTCGACCTGCGGGCTATTGATTTCCAAAGGATAACTCGGTTATCATGGTTGAGTGCCACGTACCTTGATGCAACTTAATTTTATGCCATGATGTTTTAATAATGGTAATTATAAATTGTTTTGTTCCAACGTTAGGAGTAGGATCAGCCTATATAATTGCATATTTGGGTTGTTTGCTGAAAATTTTGATGTGGTTTTTTAAGTTATAATTGAATACATTGATAAACCTTTCATATTTATTTAACCCATAAATCTAATTATGAAATTACCTTATTTGAATAACAGTTACGCAAGTATGAGTAATGTTGATAGATTTTAGATGTATAGGCGATTAATGCTAGACGGTTGCATTAATATTGAGTTTGCCGAGGGCATTCAATCATTCATTGAATATGCAAGTTTGCAGCCTGCATATATGGATGGTCCAAAAATCAGATGTCTATCTAAAAAGTGCAAAAATATTCGTTTCCTTCTTACTGATGAAGTGCATCTACATTTGTTTAAAAAAGGGTTTGTTCCAAATTATTTTGAATTTACACGGTACGGGGAGCCAATAATTTGTAGCACCTCTAGGGCTAATCAAGTATATTCACCAGCAAATATAGATGAATTTATAGAGGGAGTTGGTATTCGACCAAATAATATAGATGTAAATGAAAATCTTTACGCACAAATCATTTATGACACAGTTGGTTATTCCTTTCAAGAAAATATGCAGAATATTGAAGAGGAACCAAACCCATATGCAAAAAGATTTTTTGACTTACTAGAGTCAGCTGACCAAGCATTATGGCCAAACTCTTAGAAAATGACTTAACTGTTTTCCATTGCTCGAATATTGAACATAAAGTCTGAAGATCATATTTCTGAACAAAGTTTAGATAATATTCTTACATGGTACAATGATTCATTGCCTCCTGAGCATAAAATGATTGAGAATTTATATGAAATAAAGAAGATTATTCAGGGTCTTAGTTTACCCATTGAAAGAATAGATTGTTGCAGGTTAGGATGTATGTTGTTTTGGGGAGAAGATGTGGAATTAGAAGAGTGCAAGTACTATATCCAACCTAGGTTCAATCAAAAAATGCATATTAGGAAGTAAAAATTATTTCTTTGGAAGCGGATGTATTATTTTCGCTAGAGGCTTCAAAGATTGTATGCCTCTGATGTTACTGCAGCCCACATGAGATGGCATAATGAACATGAACAGAATGATGAAAGTATGACCCATCCATCGAATGTGCTCGCATGGAAACATTTCAATAACACACATACTGAGTTTGCAACCGAAAGTTAAAATGTTAGGTTGGGATTATCCACAGATGGGTTTTAACCTTTTGCTCAATCGGGTTAACAATATTCCTCATGGCTAATCATCATTACTCCTTATAATTTACCTTCATGGATGTGTATGGATGAGGCATACATGTTCTTAACAGTGATTGTGCCAGGACCTAAAAATCCAAAGCATAAAATTGATGTATTCTTGCAACCATTGATATCTGAATTGGATTATCTTTGGAAATTTGGTGTTGAAACATATGATGTGTCCCTTAAGAAAAATTTTCAAATGATAGCAGCATTAATGTGGACTATTAGTGATTTTCCTACCTATGCTATGTTGTCTAGATGGTAGGGAAATTGGCTTGCCCTTACTGTGGCAATGATTTTGATGCATTTCATCTTCCCAACGGGAGTAAAACATCATGGTTTGACAACCACAGGAAATTTCTTCCTCTAGATCATCCATTTAGGCATAATAAACAAAAGTTCATTAAGATTAGGATGGTACAAAAACCTCCTCCCCCAACTAAATCCAGTAAAGATATATTCGGGAGATTTATGAGTTAGGGCTTCTGAAAGTCACAGACATTGAAGCTAAAGAGGTTAATAGGACCATAAGTCATAACTTTAGTTGGACAAAATGAAGTATATTTTGGGATTTGTCATATTGGAAAACTAATTTGATACGACATAATCTAGATGTGATGCATATTGAAAAAATATTTTTGAAAATATTTTCAACACAATTATAAACATTGAAGGGAGGACAAAGGACAATGGAAAATCAAGAGCTAATTTGAAAATTTTTTATAGAAGAAGTGAGTTAGACAAAGATCCAAATGTAAGTAAATATCCAAAAGCATCAAACATTTTGGACAAAAAACAAAAGCAAATTTTGTGTGAATGGTTGAAAAGGCTTAAATTTCCAGATGGATATGTTTCGAACTTTGCAAGGTGTGTTGATATGAGGAAGTACAAATTATTTGGAATGGAAAGTCATAGTTGTCATGTATTTATACAGAGACTAAATCCAATTGCATTTCAGGAGCTCTTAACGAACAATGTTTGGGAAGTTATAACATAATTAAGTTTCTTTTTTAAAAGCTTAACTTTATCTGAAATACAATTGTTTGATATGGAAAGACTAGAAATGGACATACCGGTTACCTTGTGCAAGTTAGAGGGTATTTTTCCTCCCAGCTTCTTTGATTGTATGGAGCATCTACCCATACATTTAATACACGAGGCTAAACTTACAAGTCCAGTTCAATACCAATGGATGTATCCATTTGAGAGGTAATTAAATACCGTTTTGAGCTAAAACTTATATAGATTTATATCAAATGAGTAAATATAATTATCCTATTTGTGATGTAGAAATTTGCATCACTTGAAGAAAAATGTTAAAAATAATGCTAGAGTTAAAGGCTCTATATGCAATGCATATTTAGTAGAGGAAGCAAGTATATTTTGTTCACATTATTTTGAGCCACATGTGATCACTCGAGAAAGAAAAGTTTCTCGTAATGATGATGGAGGTGCACGGATTGATGATGATAACTTATCTATTTTCATATATCCTGGCTGAACACTTAGACATTCAACAAGAAGAATGTTGATAGACAAAGAAATGGAGGTTGCCCATGGTTACATTTTATTGAATTGCCAAGAAATTCAACCTTTCATGCAGTAAGTTTAAGTTATATTTAAAATTGGTTAAGTTCTTATTCTCAGTGATTAGAGTTTATAGCTAAGATAGTTTTTAATGTTTTTAGTGAATACAAGGAATTGTTAAGTGAGCTAATGCTATGAAAACCACATGATGACATCAAGAAAGAAGTGGAAAGAAACTTTCTGCTTTGGTTTGCAAATTATGTAAGTTTCTAACTTGCAATACGAGGAATATTTTAATAAAGTACTGTTAAACTTACAAATTATTATATTTATTGATTAGGATACCTTTTTTAAATTATATAGGCTTCTGAAAATAGAATAGAAAATAGACTCATATGTGATCTTGCGAAAGGACCTTTGTGAACTGCTAAATCATATCCAGTCTATTTCGTTAATGGATACAAATTCCATACAGAAAATTATGGGCATAGCATGGCAACAACAAATAGTGGGGTTTGCATACAAGGGGAACTGATGGATTATTTTGGCAAAATTATTGAGATACTTGAAATTGAATACCTCGCATTGCCGATAAAATGCTGTGTACTTTTTATGTGTGAATGATTTGATCCTACTCCTAATGTTGAAACAAAAGTATATAACTAATATAATCCTATTGAAATCAACCAATGTAGAAGATTTAAACAATTTGAACCGTTCGTGTTGACAATGCAAGCGACGCAGGTGTATTATGTCTCTTATTCTAGTTTAAGATGGGATAAGTCAGATTGGTTGGCAGTCTGTAAAGTAAAACCAAGAGGTATTTTTGAAGGATAGTCAAAAGGAGAAAGCAAGACAAATGAAAGTGAAGTATTTCAAGAAGAAGAATCGGGTGCTTATGAAATAAATGCATGTTTTGAGAATGAACCTTTAAATGATCCAAATAATTAATTTGTGGAAATTTTATCTAGAGATGATGAGGAATCCATAGATTGGCCAAATTCTAAAGATGAGCCAAACTTTAATTTCAAATATTCTAAAACAGAGGATGATTTTGATGTGAAATTAAGTGATGAAAGCGATTAATTTGAGTATGTTTCATTTTATTATATCATAATCCCAATATGTTATTATTGCATCAATGAATTATTATTATATATGATGTAATTATATTATTCTATTACAAGAAGAATGATCTATTTATTTGATTTTCAAGTACAAAACATGGCACCCAAAAGAAAGACCAATCTGTTGCTACCTAGGCTCATATTAACATTGGATAAAGATGACAGTGCACAAGTGTACCCATCTCAACCTGTAGGGTCTACAGGTTTAGGTCTGTATTTAGATCCTCAACAGCCATATCAGGCAAAACCTTCACCTACTACAAACCCTAATGGCTCTCCTAATCTGCCAAGTGATTCAGCATCCAACAATCCAAATATATCAGCACACGCTACTCCCGCACTAGACTTTGGATCTATACCGACAAATGAACCGATTGTAGATGTTGAGGATGAAGAAGAAGGCTTCTAACCTGGTGTGAAGGGAGTTTATGGAAGACTTTACATTAAGATTATCAATGATATGTGAGTATTGATATAATTTTCTATTAGAAGATAACATTAGTTTATATATGTTACTATGGATATCTAATTTAAAATTGATCTAATTTTGTTCATATTAATAGGTTTATTCCATCAGGTATTTGCTCGAGAAAAATTAGATCCAAGTTCAAAGAGAAGATAGAAATTGAGGGTTATGTATGAAAGAATCACTCTCTGTAGACAAGAGATTTTTACTATCAAGAGTTTGAGGTAAAAAAACAAATTGCATTATTTGTGATGAAATAGATGATTTCATAGATTAATGGCATATCTATTTTATTTTACATTAATTAAATTACGTTCTTTTTCAGAAAGAATTTTTTTGGGAATCAAAATTTAATGGTGTCATTTATCAAATTTGGAAAAATCATGCTCATCAACGATATAGAGAATTTGTTGCTAAATTACACAAGAGTGGTGAACAACCTTCTTTTATTTTTGAAGAAATATAGGGTTGTCGGTAGGAATACTGGGCATCACCTGAAGCAATTGCCATTTTAGAGAAAAATTCTTCAAACAGATGAGGATGTTCAGATGGAGAGAGTTTAGCGGTGCGTATTGGAGGAACTTTGGGCCATCATAAGCATGCAGATAAACTAGTAAGTATTTGAATTTTAGGAAAATATTTTTTATTTATGTATTAACTTTACCCATTTACACTTCAATTTAATTCAATGTATGAATTTAGAATAATGTTTGATACTGTTGGATAATTTTGGTTTAATATATGTAAATTTTTATGTCATAGGAGGTAATGATAATTTTTGATAATGTTGGACAATTATAATGCTTGATAATGTTGGGCAATGATAATATTTGATAATGATAATGTTTGATAACTATTAGATAATGATAATGTTTGATAATGTTGGATAATGATGCGTTTTTTAGATAAATTTTTCATTTCACAAGAGGTAAATGTCATAAAATTAAAGGAAATTCTGCTAAATTTTTTATAAACTTTAGTTTAATTGGTTATGCAGGAAAAGTCCATGGGTAAGAGGCCTACATATCCTGAAGTTTTTATGTACACCCATACAAAAAAACATGATAGTAAGACATTTGTTAATGCCTGTTGCAGACAACTCAATGTACGATAATTTTATATTTGTATATTAATTATTTAATGAAATATAGTTACTTCATTGTAACTATTGAAATTATAGGAGTAATTACAAGAGACTCTCACTCAACAGTGACAAAACTCTGAAAATGTGGATGAGAGTCGGATATTTCTTGATGTAGTTGGTAGTAAGAATAACCGAGGAAGGATTTTTGGCTTAGGATCTATTGCAAATACACCCAATTCGTATTCCTCTACATCATCCATAACTACTTGTAGTAGGCATTCTGAACCTTTTAAGAGAGTCATTAAGCTAGAGAATACTGTCAGCATGTTGCTCGATACTATAATCCAACTAAAGAATGAGATAAAAGAGATGAAAAGCAATGGCAACACCTCCCAATAGCCAGATCATTCTCTTTCACCAACTACATAGTTTATAATTGTAATATTTAGGTATTGGTATATATTTTGAGTTTTGTTTCTATATATTGGTTTCTATGGATTCTACTATATTATTTAGGTATCAATATTGAGTTTATGTTATGTTTCTATGGATTCTTACTTTACAGTAGACTATGTTATAATCAAGTTAATTGCATTATATTTATTTTATGACTAATCAATTTAGATTGAAATTAAAATCTTAGTCAGATCCTAAAAATTTTGATGATTTCAATGGCTAAATTTAGTAACGACAATTATCGATAGGAATTTATGCATCATTACGAATTTTGACTTTTGGTTGCTAAAATTAGCAATGGAATTGACTTTCTCGTTGCTAAAATTAGTAACGAAATTGACTTTTCTGATGCTAATTTTAGCAATGAAAAATGAAATTTTGTTGCTAATTTTAGCAACGGAAATTCTAATTTCGTTGCTAAATTTTGCAACGAAATAGTCATTTCCGTTGCTAAAATTAGCAATGGAATCATTTTCTGTTGATAAAATTTACCAATTCACCAAAAATGAGTTGGCTGAATTTAGCAACGAAATTCTATTTCCATTGCTAAATTTAGCAATGGAAATTAAATTTTGTTCCTAAGAAATAGCAACCCTTGGATTAGCAATGGAAATTTTCGTTGCTATTTTTTATTAGCAACGGAAAATACCATTCTTCGGTTGCTATTTTCTATTGCTAAATTGCATTTTTCTTGTAGTGTCCTCACTACAGTAACATTTTTAGGTGGCTTCCACTGAAGAATGGCATCAATCTTTGAAGGATCCACCTTAATACTTTCTGCAGAAATCACATAACCTAAGAAAGATACCTCATTCAACCAGAAGTCACATTTTTTGAACTTGGTATATAGTTAATTTTCCCTCAGAGTCTGTAGAACAACCTCAAGTGTTTATCATGCTCCTCCGATGTTTTGGAATACACCAGAATGTGATCAATGATGACCACTACAAATTGATCCAAATAAGGATGAAAAACCCTATTTATTAAGTTCATAAGGATGGTCGATGCATTTGTAAGCCTAAATGGCATGACCAAAAACTAATAATGACCACACCTAGTGCAAAAAGTAGTCTTGGGCACATCAATATCTTTCACACTCATCTGATAGTAACCAAATATCATGTCAATCTTTGAAAACACACCTGCTCCCTTTAGCTCATCAAACAAGTCTTCAATATGAGGAAGGGGATATTTGTTCTTTATGGTTACTTTATTTAATTGTCTATAGTTGATACACAACCTGAGTGTCCCATCATTCTTTTTGACATACAGAATTAGTACTCCCCAGGGAGAAACACTAGGTATGATAAATCCCTTGTCCAGCAATTCTTGTAGCTGAATCTTTAGTTCTTTCAACTCAACAGGTGCCATTCTGTAAGGACCAATGGAGATAGGAGTAGTACCTGGAGCAACATCAATAAAGAATTCTACTTCCCTCTTAGGAGGTAAGTCTGGCAACTTCTCGGGGAAAATATCAAGGAACTATCTAAAAATAGGCACTGCTAACACCTTTGGATTGTCTCTTCTTACTTCCACTGCATAACACATGTAAGCTATGCACCCTTTTTTTATTAATCTCTTGGTAGTAGTCGTAGATATCACATCAGAAAAGAAGTCAGTTTTCACACCTATAATTGTGATGTCCTGAATTTCTTCAAGCTTTAAGGTGACTCTCTTCTTTTTACAACCAATAGTCGCTTGGTGGGTAGACAAGAAATCCATCCCTGGAATCAGATCGAACTCATAAAAGGGCAGTTCAATTAGATTTGCCAAGAAAATATGACCTTGGACATTAATAGGACACTATCTATAAACTTTGCTCACTAGCACACTATGCCCCAGAGAATTACTCACCAAGATATCCCGATCCAAGCATACCTCTTTCATACCTTTATCTAGAGCTAACTCAGTGCTAATGTGGCAATGTGTAGAACTAGGATCAATCAAAGCATGAACTAAATTAGATAATAGGACAAATTTACCTACTATCACATCTGGAGCATCCTTCTCTTCTCTGGCTCTGACAGCACAAGTTTGGCCTACAGCTCACCTCTATCCCTGAGATGTTTGCCCTGCCAGCTTAGAAGCTGAAGTGGTTGGCTAGCTCCCCCACCATGACCTCTTGGTGCAGAGGACTCAGTACCCGATGCTAGAGAAGCGGCTAAAGCAGTATGTACCACTAGATAGTCTCTGATATGATGGTCTCTAGACCCACACCTGAAGTATGCTCCAATCATATATCAGTACTCCCCGAGATTATCTTGCCATAATGGTTAAAAGCTATAGCTATCCCACTATCTCTGTCCCAAGGTGTACTAGCTACTGAAGCAGCTTGAGCTCTGCCATGTGGTGCACTGTCCTGACCTTATCCTACTGAAATTGAAGGATAGCCCTGAGGTGCTGGAGATTCCTTTGACTTATTACCCTATGCTCCTTTACCACTGGACTGTCCCTGCTTCCTCTTTTGCTGGAAGCAGGGACTATCTCTCAGCCTACTCTGCTTAAATAGCCTCTAACTTTATTGTTTCTTTAACCATAGGTCTCAAATTATGGTACTGATGGGTCCCAATAATCTGTCTAAGCTCAGTATGCAGTCCTCTCTTAAATCTTTGACATAGCTTTACATCTGTGGACTAGCTCTCATCTAGGTAGGCACTGAGACGCTCAAACCTATACTAATACTCAGCCACTGACTTGCTACCCTGCTTAAGCCTCTAAAAAGTATAATGCATCAGTACTTTATACTCAGACCAAAACCTCTTTAACTGCTCCAGAATAGGCTTTCTTATAGGTGTAGCTAGCTGAACCTATGCAGCAACCTGAAAGGACTAAACCTGACCTGTCTACAGCCACTGATGAATATGGTCGGCCATGATATGGAGAGTGATTTCAAATCGATGGTACAACCTTAAAGGAGATTAAATCTAGCAATGTAAGAAGTGGTGAAAAAGGAGGTACTTAAACTACTCGGTGTAGGTTTTATCTATCCCATTTATGATAGTAGTTGGGTTAGACCCACCAAATATATGCCTAGGAAGGGGGTTATAACTATGGTGACTAATGAGAATAATGAACTTATCCCAACATGAGCAGTGATGGGATAGAGAGTATGTATAGACAATAGGAGATTGAACAATGCTATTAGGAAGGATTCGCTTTTCCTTTGCCCCTTTATTGACCAAATGCTAGAGAGCTTGCTTGGGAATAGTTTTACTATTTTCTAGATGGTTATTCTGGATACATGCAAATTCCTATAGCCCCAAAAAAACCAAAAGAAGACTACATTCATATGCCCTTATAGCACATTTGCATATATCACAATGCCATTTGGTCTTTGCAATGCCCAGCCACTTTTCAAAGATGTATGATGGCTATTTTTCATGATTTTATTGAGAAATTCATGGAAGTTTTCATGGATTATTTTACACTATATGGCCATGATTTTGAGTCATACTTATCTAAATTTGCTTTTGGTCTTAGAAAGGTGTCCAAAAACTAATCTTGTTCTTAATTAGGAAAAATGCCACTTTATGGTAAGAGAAGGCATAGTTCTAGGGCATAAGATCTCTAAAAAAAAGATTGAAGTAGATAGAGCAAATGTAGATGTAATTGATAAATTACTTCCACCCACTAGTGTTAGAGGTATTAGAAGTTTCTTTGGTTATGCCGGTTTTTATCATCAGTTTCTTAAGGATTTTTCTAAAATTGCTAAACAACTTTCAAATTTATTGTTTAAAGATGCTACATTTAACTTTGATGATGAGTGTTTGTAGGTCTTTAATTTCTTCAAATAAAAGCTAATCATAGAACCGATCATAACATCACGTATTGGAATTTACCTTTTGAGATAATGTGTGATGCCAGTGACTATGTAGTAGGAGCAGTTTTAGGCTAGCGAAAGGAGAGAATTTTTCATACCATTTACTATGTGAGTCACACTCTCATTTGAGCTCAAGTGAATTACACTACCGCAGAGAAAAAACTTTTGGCGATAGTATTTTCTTTTGAGAAATTTAGATCATACCTCATTAGTTATAAAGTCACATTATGGATAGATTATGTAGCTCTAAGGCACCTTTTTGCTAAAAATGATTCCAAGCCAAGGCTTGTTAGATAGGTTTTTCTATTACATGAGTTTTATGTGGAAATCAAAGATAAAAAGAGCTGAAATATTTTTTAGCTAGCCATCTATCTAGATTTGATCATGCTAACATTGAAAAGGGGAAAATTTTTAATCTATTTACTGATTAACATATAGGTGCTATTTATGCATGTGAAACTTCAACTCCTTGGTATGCTAATATTACTAATTATCTCGCAAAAGGTTGCCTTTCAAAAAATTTCACTTGGCAACAAAAAAAGAAACTAAAAATGGATGTAAGGCATTATCTATGGGATAACCCCTATTTGATCAAGATTTGTTTTGATCAAGTACATAGAAGATGTGTTTTGAAGGAGGAGCGAGAGGATATAATGAGATAATGCCATGAAGCAAGGTTGGAGGTCACCATGGAGCAAATCGAACTGTGCCAAAAATTTTCACAATCATGTTTCTTTCGTCCTTCTCTTTTCTTTGATGTTAAATCTTTCATAGAGCTATGTGATAGATGTCAACGAGTAGGAAATATATCTAAGAGGGATGAGATGCCCATGAATAATGTACTAGAAGTAGAAATTTCTGATGTTTAGGGAATTGATTTTATGGGGACATTTCCAAAAGAATTCGAATTTGAGTATATCCTAGGAGAAGTAGATTATGTAAGTAGGTAGGTAGAAGCAATAACTACTAGAACATGTGATGCTAAAATTATACTTGAATTCATTAGAAGGAATATTTTCACTATTTGAATTCATTAGAAGGAATATTTTCACTAGGTTTGGGACACCAAGGGCTATTATAAGTGATGGGAGCAAGCATTTCATCAACCATCTATTTTGAACATTGCTTAGAAATTTTGGTATTAGGCATAAGATAACTACCCCATATCACCCTCAAGCAAATGGGAAAGTAAAAGTGTCTAATACGGAGTTGAAATCAATCTTAAATAAAACTGTGAATAGTTCTAGAAAAGATTGATATCAAAAATTAGATAAGGCTCTTTGGGCCTATAGAATTGCATATAAGACCCCTATAGGCATGTCACAATGTAGGTTAGTTTTTAGGAAAGCATGTCACCTACTAATCGAATTAGAACATAAGTCATATTGGATTATAAAACTGCTTAACTTTGATTTGAGATGTGCAACCAAAAAGAGAAAGTTACAGCTTAATGAACTTGATGAGTTTCGATAATGGTCTTATGACAATGCAGCTCTTTACAAGGAGAAAACAAAGTGTTGGCATGATAAGCAATTAAATCTAAAGGAATTTATTCCCAGAATGATGGTTTTGGTATACAATAGTCGATTAAGGTTATTCTTGGAAAGCTAAAATCCAAATGGCTTGGGCCACATCAAGTGTTATCAAGCAATGAATTTAAAGTGGTAACTATCGAAATTCCAAAAGATAGGCATGAGTATACCATCAATGGGCACCAATTAAATCCATATAATATTGGGAAAATGAAGGTCAATGAGGCAACCATGGTTTTTCAAGAGTAGAAAAAGGTTCAGAAGTCTAGCTGAGGACTTACTAAACTCAGAACTAATTTCTTCTTCTATACTCTAGTTTGTTCTAATTTGATTTGTATTTGTTTGTTGTGTTATTTTGTGTGTTGTGTTTGAGTGTTATT
This sequence comes from Excoecaria agallocha, assembly GCA_037975025.1. Lineage (NCBI taxonomy): Eukaryota > Viridiplantae > Streptophyta > Magnoliopsida > Malpighiales > Euphorbiaceae > Excoecaria > Excoecaria agallocha. The sequence continues at coordinate 59,954,974 of CM075810.1, read as the reverse complement.
TAGTATCTTTAATGGCTTTTTGAATAAAAGAGCAAATTTTTCATGTTAATGGTGAGAGAATCAATTATGCAGTAATTTGTGTAAAATTCAGATATATTTAGTGTTTAAGGCAATTTAATTGGATTGAAAAGGAGTGAATTAGGTTAGCTTTATTCTAAATATTTAAGAGACTTTGGTTGAGTTGATTCTATTAATGAGGAGTACTTTAGAAAGATTATGTTGAAAATCAAGTGAAAATTAAGTTAGAAATGCATTTTAGGAGCTGTAGTGTTTAATAGAAAAAATTAGAGTTGCACTTTTAGTCCAGGGGCTACATGCTCAGTAGAGTGAGAAATCACTCTACCGAGTGGCACATACCCACTCCATCAAGCACAATAGCACTCCATCGAATGCCTTGAAGTTTTCCTTTGCCTTAATTTTTCTCGATTTTCCTAACTCCATCCAGTATATAACCACTCGATAGAGTGGTTTCCCACTCCATCGAGTGTGTCCACCAACCCCACCGATTATTCATAATAAATTCCCCCATTTGGCAAATACCCCATCGAATACTCATATTGTAATTATTTTTTTACACTCTCCTAAAATCCTATACCACTCCACCGGTTCAAGCTAAATTCTTGTTGTTCTTCTCACTTCATTATTTTTGTATCATTTCTTGAATCAAGTAAGTCATTACATCTAATTTCAATCTTTCAAAGCCACATTAAATTTGGGTTTTGTAATTTAAATTGTGTACTTTACCTCACTTGATTTACCTTGTTGTTTTTATTTTTGCTTTTTTGGTTAGTTATGAATTTAGAGTAGGAAAATTGATCATGAATCTTTAAATTTAGGTTTTAAATGGATAAGATTGCTTGTAATTTGGTTTAGTTAAGTTGTGCACATAACATGTTTGATAAAATTCCTTAAAGTGTTAGTTCATACTTTGTGTTTAAAATTGCGTACTCTTAACCATTTTAATCCATTCTCATATGTTGGCATCTTCTTTCCACACTTGATTTGCACTTTTTTTACACTTAGTTTCATGCATCGACATATGATGAAATAAAGTTGCATATCGTATGTCCATATTAAGTGTGATTTTTGAAACTTTGCATATTGTTGGCATTTACGCTTGTTAGTTTTGATTTGTGCAGTGGCAAAAAAGAGAACAAGAAAGGGTGAAGCATCAAGTTCATCTGAAAAACACCTTCCGGCATATATTGATGAGGAAAATATAGCGTTGTATGAATATTTCAATAATGTCATTTTTTCAAATCGATTTATCTAAAGCAATTCTTCCTCAACCTAGCGGATGCAAATTTGTGGGATTAGATATTTCCATTGATTAGAAATAATGGTTGGGAGAAGTTCGTCCACAAGAAATCAAAAGTATATCCACACCTAGCATGACAATTATTCACATTATTTCATCTTACATTTCAAGATGAAAAATATTTAGGCACTATCAGTTTTGAACTTGGTCAAAAGACCCACCAGAAGTTTATTTCAAATTTTGCAGAGAAATTTGGATTTCTTGAGGATGGTATAGGTAAATTACCTAATGCAACCCAATAAGATAATTGGGAATTCATCGGAGATCCTAAAAATCTAGTGCCTTATAAATCAAGCAAGTTAAAGGCCCATGCTCTAAGCAGTCATGTACTTTGAATTCTTGATCAATTTTTATCCCTTACCTTCTTTAACTGCCTTAGCAGCCCAAGTGCAATTAATATTGAGGAATGCATATTGTTATGATACATGGTTGATGGTATATGGATTAATGGTGCAGTCCTTTTATACAAAAAAAAATAGATAAATTATAGAAAATGAAGAGTACAATTGAAAAGACATCTCTAGGGTGGATTGCAACAATTATGGTAAAAGTCATGGGACATATGGAATTAAAGGGCTCTCTAGGCAAGGCAATCTTTATAGACTATGAGATGTTTGCTCGAATGAAGGTTGTAGTCAAGTAGTCACATCATCATTGGTTTGATAGAGAGGAATATTTGAGTCTAGTAACCATTGGTAGAAATAAAGAGGAAGAACCAGATCAAGTTGCTAATGAGCAAGTTGCGCAGGAACCTGCACCATAAGAGCTTTATGATTACTTTCATAAATTAAGTGAATGGTCGGTTGGATAATATGCAACATAGTATTAATAAAGTGAAGTAGAATCTTGAGCAGTTTGTCACCGAATTTTGGAAATGTTATCCATCACCATTGTTTCCACCATCTAAATAAGTTGCAGTTGAGTTTGCTAAGGATAGCAAAGTTTTGAGAAGGGGGTAAAGCCTTTCTAAGCTCAAAATTTGCTTAGATTTAGGAAGTAGAATCTATTTCTCTCCTTTATTCATAAAAAAAACTTATCTTTTTATGCCTTTCTTTGTTCTTGTTCTTATGTGTGTTTTTGTTGAATATAGGTTAGTTTCAATTATATTTGCATGTTAGCAAAAACTATTGTTAGTTTTTGGTAATTAGTTTATCTTAAGTTTTTTCCTATAATAGTGGTTTAGTTAATTCAAAATTATTACTCAGCTTACACTAAACTTAGTTTGCCCTAAGTTTATTCTCAAAATATGAACTTATTGAACTTGAACTTAGAATGTACATTATTTAAATTCTTTGTTTAGTATTAAGGCAAGCTATTGTTTAATGGAATTTTTAGCTAGTTTAACTTTCAACTTGACAAACATTTGTTAGTTTTTACTGTTTGAGCACTTAAGATCGACTTTAAATTAGAAGAAAAAATAATGTATTAGAAAAGTTAAATGAGGAATTTTAGGACACTAGAAACTTCCTCATCATCCTTTGAAGCATTATAGCAGCTAAAACAACTTAGAAAGTAATCTAGGCACATTTGTTTTTGTTGAGCTATTAAAAGATTATTGTCCTACCCTTTAATACAACTGATCTTTGTTAAGCTATTTTGAGCCTAATAAGGCATGCTAAAGGCTTGCCAGTTTAATTTTCTTGTTACACGTATTTTATTTCCATATAACCTAAATAGCTTTTTCCTCTCCTATTAAGAGTTGCCACTTTAAGTTTAGATGGATTAATTGGAATTTAGTAGTATAAAGGGTGTAGTAAGATGATAAAAAAATTTTAACAAGGGAAAGAATGAATTCAAGTAACAATGTTAATCTCCCTTGTAAAATCACCTTTATAATCTAATAATGCCTTCAATGAAGTTAGCATAATGAAAAAAATAAAAGAAAAGAAAAAAGGAAAAGTAAGAAAATATAAAAATAAAGCTAGCATATAAGGTAAAGTTTTAAGTGTAGGGTTTTTACAAAGGTAAGAAATTTTGGCTTCTTTCAAATGGTTGAATTATGAAATTAAGAAGGATTTTAGCAATCTTTTCTTTTAAAAGTACTTAATGGGAAGAAAAGTTTATAAAAGGGTATGTGCTTAGTAATTGAAATTTTAGAATTAGGTCTATTCAAGCATATAGTGGTTATTCCTTTTGAGTATTTGTAGACCATTCTTTGATAACGATCACCTTAACCCCATTAAAACCTAAATGATTTTAAGTTTTTCTTTTGAGTTGTTTAGCAGAGATGACCTTCGGTTACTGTGCTAAAGGAGAGGCTTATGGTGTTTTTACAGTTTCAAGTGAAAAATCATTGGTACACTTAGGAGTACATTCATTATAAGCTTAACTATGAATTTGCATTGGTGTTTTGAGTTTTAAAAATTGGTTAAAATGTGTTAGTCTTGCACACATACATGGAAACTATCTCATATTATCTTGTTTTAACTTATCCTAGTTAGAGTTTCATTAAGTGTTCTTGTTAATTGCTAAGCATGGTTTTGAATTGCATAATTCTTGATTAAAGTTTGATCATTTTGAATGTTTGTTTTGTTTAAATTTATTCAGGGGTGAGCAAAAGCTAAGTGTGGGATATTTAAAAAATGTAAATTATATTATATATTTAGTGCATTTTTAATGTGTTTATTATGATAATTTAATAATAATTAGGTTAGTTTAGTGTTTAATGTGTTAAGTTATCGATTTAAGAGCATAATTGAGTAATTTTGTGTTTTAGGTGTATAATTGAAGGAAAATAAGAAGTTAGAAGACAAAAGAGTAAATTCATCATTAAATGAATTTTTTAAAGAGTAATTTGTGTTGTATTAGTCTAGTAGAAAAGTGCTCGATGGAGTGGATTTTCCCACTCTATCGAGTGGGAATGAAGGGTCAAGAAAGAGGGACTACTCGATAGAGTAGTTTCCTACTCTACCCAATTATCAAAGAGCAAGACCAAGCCATTCGATGGAGCAAATTCTCACTCCATCGGGTAAGTAAACGAGCAACATGCAGGGCAAGCCAATCGGTGGAGTGAATCTTTCACTCTCTACAGTTAATGTTGTTAAATTACAACTAAACTATTTTGTTACCTAGATTAGAAAGTCTGAAGGCATAAAAACTTCCCCTTTGCAATCTATAAAAGCACGCTCAAGACATCAGATTCAGGGGGACAGAGAGAAGAAATTTGGAGATAATTAGTTAGCAATTTTTATTAGTTTTCATTATGACTTTTTACAGCTTTTTAGTTTAGATCTTCAACAAAGGCTGAGAGCTTGAAGATGCACTTTGTTTTTCTGCAGAATTTTGAAGAAAGCCTTTGGGTTCTTAGTATTTATATAATTTTTTTTAAGATGAAGTGTGAGTAGTTTCTTTACTTTTGCTAAAGGATACTTGAATCCTTAAATTTTAGTTATAATGACTTAGTTTATGCTTTAATTAAATGCAAGTTTAATTATTTCATGGTTTTGAGCATATTCTTATTTGTAATTATTATTGGATTGATTATTAATTTATTTGATTGATAGTTAATGATTGATTTAAATATGATCAATGATATGCATGTTCTTGGATTAAATCATTAGTATTGATGCATAATTATTTTCTGAATTTGAGATAATTGTGTGTTGATAAGAGTGGATTAATACTGAGAAAGGTTGAACTAAGAATGGATTGAAGTTATGTTTGCTTGAAAAATAGTTTAATAGATGTCCAAGAGTTTAAATTGAATTTTTTTTATGCTAAGTATTGAATAATTCCTAACAAGAAGGTTTAAAATTTAGAGTGATAGTTTGAATAAGCTATCTGAGTTTATTTATCTGATTTTTCTATAATCACTTGTATTCCTTTGAAATTAAGTTTTTGCAATACTAGTTAAGGTGGTAGTCTTTTAGCAAACGTTATCTTTATTATTGATTTTTACCAATTATTATTTATTTTATTTGTTTAAATTTAGTTTTATTTGTTTAAGCTGCAATTTAATTACATCGGTTTTATCATCTTAGTTATTTAATTTTTATATCTTTTATTTAGCTTACTCTATCTAAAACTTTGAAATCTTTTATACTTACACAGTTCCCTTGGATTCAATATTAGGGATCTTAATCTATATTTCCCTATATTACTAGCTAATCTACTACACTTCATATACACTGATCAATTGTACATAGAGTTTGAATGGTCTTGGAACCCATTCAAATGTGCAGGCCTAATTTTTTTAGGCCATGTCCTCAGAATTGGGCTATTGGGCCTGTAAGTGTCGCTGAAGCCCATCTAATTGGTCCAAGCTTAATTAGGAGGTACAACCATTATAACATAACCCTAATCTGGCCCAAAAGGTGTATAAATGTGACACCCTAATCCCTTAACCATTGATAATCATCAATCATCATCACACCTAATAAACATCTTGTAGAAATAATAATAATAATAATAATAATAACAGCAACAACAACAACAACAACAACAACAACAACAACAACAACACAAACCATTATTACATGCTACAATAAATTAAATCAAACTTATAAATAAGAAGTCCTAACATAATTGGCCAAATGAAATCCTTAGACGACTACAATCTACCAGATCCTCTCTTCAAGGGCTGTGTAGCAACCATAGTTATCAATCCACTAGAGCTTATACTGAACCTACACAGATAAACAAACCCATGCTAAGCTATAAAGCTTAGTGGGGAATAAAACTCTATAGACAACCACTTTCAATTGTTCCTCATATCATAAGCAACAATCACAATAACATAAAAATAACATATGGGTCTACAATATTAATCATTCCACAATATATATACTGGGGAGTTCTTAACCTTAACCATAACTACCATCATTACTAAAGTCTAGAGCATTGCTTAAATCATCTTATAATCGAACTTATCAATTACACTATCATTATCTCTTCTTTCTATTAAACTAGTATTATTTAGACACCTCAGCATCCTTTTATTTATAAGCGCTCGACATCAGGGTTTTGATAGGATAACACTTCAATTCAAAACATTTCCTTATATTGGTTACACAGGATTTACATTCGATATTAAATCAAAGCTCAAGGGAGTGCTTAGGTCTTGCAACATCAATATAAGATATTATTAGGCATGCTTACTTCACACTTATATATATATCATTTAATTCTCATTACAAGTTCATAATCATGTATTCCCTTAGGGCAATCTTCTCATGGCCAACTAAACATCATATGACATTATTTCGCCTCATACATTACACTTTGGTTTATGTAAGGGTTATACATATGCACGTACATGTATAAATGTTCACATACTTACTAACGAATTTGCATGACATTTTGAAGAACAGGTATGACACATCATGATTAATAGATAAAGTCTCTATGTCACATGCAAACATTTCATAACTTCCACATACATGAAGATTATTATGTATGCTTATTTTTTGTAACTTTAATATATTTTACAATCATGTCACACTGAACATCACATTTCATTTCATAAAGAAGTTTATAGTTAAAAGGAACTTAAGACAAAACAATACAATAATCCATTCATCATGCATACATTATAAAAGTGAAGCAAAGGATGCACGTATTACTTTATTTTATGTACATTTTTATTATCTTTACTAGCCTGCCTAAGCACTAGTTCAAAGGATGGATAATGAGAGCAATGGATAGCCAAAGGTATCAAATAATGGATATCCGAAGATATCAAACATGTTGGGAATTATCGGTTACATGCATCTCATACATAAGCGGAATTTAAAATTTTTAACCAATATATCTGATCTTACCATGAATTTACAATATACATATTAATGGGAATAAGAAAAATCACCTTTGATTTTTGTTGAACAATTGATTTTCCTTCTCACCGGGTTGTCACAAACCACAATGTCCAAAGTTGAACACCTCCAATGAGTAATCCACACTAGAGAATGATTGAATAAACCAACAATGGAAGAAAATAATGCTAACCCATAATTGTTCACCTTTTTTCTAAAACCCTATCACTTAGATTTTTATAGTTAGGTTAAAAATCCAACTTCATAATAGGATTGGGCTCTTTAAAATTAATGGATAAATATTAAATGGACTTCTGGAATTATTAATAATTTATTTGGGCTCAATTAAATCCAATTTAAGTCCTTCACAAAAAACTATGCACAAAACCCACAAATAAGGCCCTTTGTGCATATACTTGGATTTAATCACCCAACTGAATTCCAAATCCATCCAAATTAAATATATAGGCTCCATAACACTTATGAAATATATTTAATTTATTTTGGTCCAAGAATTAGGCCTCTGAGGCCTTCTATCAGCAAGTGGCGTGAAACCCTTCCTCTAGAGGTTTTCTGCATCAAAGTCATTTCCTTGGGCCTCTTTAAATTTTTCTAATGGATCTATCAATTATTATATCAGCCTTATAATACTTATAGTCCAATAATAATTAAAAATGAAATACATTATTTTAATTAGGTCCATTTTACAAAACATTTCTAAAACGTTCTGGGAACAATTTCATTTGATCATAATTAATTAAACTCTTTAATTAATTATTCTCTTATTCACTTCTTTATTCCCATAATAATATCAAATATTATTATCCTTGTCATTTTACCATTTTATCCTTTTCTCTATATGTGTGTGACCTATTAGGTTCCTATCCATATTGACAGTATAATATGTAATTGTGAGTTCTATTTAAAACGCACATGATTTAAACTTATTTAAATCATTTTATCAATCCCTATTGATATTTATGATACACTATTATACAAATCATAATCGGCCTCTAGCTTGGCATCATGATTACCCAAATGTCAGGAAAGTCAAGTGGTTTGACTATACCCTTTCGTAGAAATAGTTACCGTACAATTACTCCTTTCACCACTCTTATCTCAATTAGATTCTAAGTATGGATTTCCGTTAACTCATATAAATATAATTATGTATGTTCTATTAATTTTAACCATTGTTCCCAAAATGCCCTTCATAGATCTCTATCCATCTTGGCATATTACTTCGGCCAGAGATTCTCTGAATAAGGGAATTATAGAATCATGTGAGATAGCTTCCCTTAATAAATTAGGGATGGTGAATCCTTTGTCAATCACTCAACTATCTTCAAGTAGGTCATAATATACCCAACCTCCTAACTATGTTTACCTCCAGTTGGAAGTAATCAGTTATGGAGTCAAAGTATACCACTTGCTACTTAAGTTAACCTTGGTGATCTCAAGTCTAAGGATACTTGCACAACCGCTATGAAGAGATTCCTCACTGACATAGATTTAAAATCCATGTGAGAATTCTCTTTGCAGGTCTCCAATGAACTTGTTCTTCTAACAAGCATCCACATGTTAGCTTTGATTATCTTTCATAATCACAGTTATGAGAACTACTACTTAAACCATTCAAGAAGCATAACATATGCTAGTCTTTCTGAATTAACAATGTCCTATCTTGTGTAATTCTATGACTAGGGATATTTAGATATTAACACATTTGCATGCAATAGACATCTCATATCATGAACACTTCATGATTGCCTTTGTATTGTGTTTATAATATCTTTGACTTCATTTATTAATTTAAGATTTAAAAACATATGTATTTAAGCATAACATTAATAAATGAATGATGACATACATATACATCCCTATTACATGGGCTCTAGGGCATACTCTCTAACAATCTACCACTTGCACTAGAGCCAATCACTTATATGTCTTAGACCCATGCGATTTATATAGTGATCGTGCTTAATCTGGGAAGGTGCTTTAGTGAGGGGATCTGCCACATTATCATCTGTGGTGACCCCTTCTATTTTTACATCTTTTCTAGCTACTATTTCCCTTATGAGATGGTAGCATCTGAGGACATGCTTGGATCGCTAATGAGACTGCGGTTCCTTTGCTTGCGCAATGGCTCTATTGTTGTCACAATATAAATGAATCAGATCAACAATGCTAGGCACCACTCTTAGTTTAGATATGAACTTTTTGATCCAAACTGCTTCTTTGGCTGCTTCCAAAGCAGCAATGTACTCAGCTTTTGTCGTGGAATCAGCAGTTGTTTCTTGTTTGAAACTTTTCCAACTAACTACCCCTCCTCTCATTATGAACACATAACCAGACTGTGATTTACAATCATCTTTGTCGGATTGAAAGCTGGCATCTATATATCCATTTACTTTCAAACTACCCTCCCCATATACCAAGAATATATCCTTATTCCTTCTCAAGTACTTAAGAATATTCTTGACAGCTACCCAGTGTTCCTCTCCAAAATTGGATTGGAATCTGCTTGTGATACTCAAAGCAAAAGCTACATCTAGAAGTGGACATAGCATAGCATACATGATAGAACCAATTGTAGATGTATATGGTATTCTATTCATGCTTTCTCTATCCTGTAGTGTATACGAACACATAAACTTAGAAAGATGTTTTCCATGCATCATGGGTATAAAACCTTTCTTAGAGAGATCCATATTAAACCTCTTCAATACTTTATCTATATATGTACTTTGAGAAAGACTTAGCAACCTATTAGATCTATCTCTATAGATCCTTATTCCCAGAATATAGGATACTTCCCCAAGGTCTTTCATGGAGAATTGCTTGGATAACCATATTTTAACAGATTGGAGAAGAGAAATGTCATTTCCCATGATCAATATGTCATCCACATATAGAACTAGGAAGACAATTGCACTCCCACTGATCCTTTTATATACACAAGGTTCATCTTCATTCTATGAGAAGTCAAATTCTTTAATTGTCTCATTGAATTGTATGTTCCAACTCTTAGAGGCTTGCTTCAATCCATAAAAGGATCTTTGAAGCTTGCATACTTTTTTGCCATTTCCTGATGTGAACCCTTTTGGTTGTGTCATATACATAGCCTCAATTAGATTTCCATTTAAGAAAGCTGTCTTCACATCCATTTGCCAAATCTTATAATCATAATAAGCTGCAATGGCTAAAAGTATTCTTAAAGACTTAAGCATCGCTACAAGAGAAAAGGTTTCATCATAGTCAATACCTTCTTTTTGACGATAGCCTTTTGCTACTAAGTGAGATTTATAGGTAACTATATTACCTTCCATGTCAGTCTTCTTTTTGAAGACCCATTTGCACCCTATGGGCTTTGTCCCTTCAGGTGGTTGAGTTAAAGTCTATACTTTATTCTCATACATGGAGTTCATTTCAGACTGTATAGCCTTAAGCCATAAATCAAGTTCTGAACTGTTCAAAACTTCTTGATAGCTTGTACGCTCATTGTCCTCTACTACAGTTATGCCTCTATCCGAATCAATGTAAAATCCATATCTCACAGCGATAGAATGTATCCTAGTAGATCTTCTAGGATTTTGCGTATAATCAGGTTCAACTATAATCTCATCATTATTAAATTTAGTATTGGGTTCAATCAGTTGATATACTTCTATTTGTGTGTCTTGAACTTCACCAAGTTCAATTTTACTCTTACTGTCCTCTCATAGGAGAAATTCTCTTTCCAAAAAGACAGCATGCCTTGAAACAAACACCTTTTGTTCTAAGGGATGGTAGAAATAATATCCAAACATTTCTTTTGGATATCCCATAAATAAACATTTGTCAGACTTAACATCTAGTTTGTCTGACACTGTCCTCTTCACATAAGACAACCCCATACTTTCATATGAGAAAGTGTGAGTTTCTTATTATTCCATATCTCATATGAAGTAACATCAATTGATTTACTAGGAACTCTGTTTAACATATAAATAGCAGTTTCTAGTGCATATCCACAAAAAGACTTAGACAAGTCTGCTCGGCTCATCATGGATTAAACCATATCTAATAGTGTTCGATTTGTCCTCTCAGATATAGCATTGTGTTGTGGTGTATATGGTGGAGTCCATTGAGATAAAATCCCATTATCTCTAAGATAATCTTTAAATTCTTGGCTTAAGTATTCTCCACCTCGATTTGATCTAAGTGTTTTAATACTCTTGCCAAGTTGCTTCTCTACTTCATTTCTAAATTCTTTGAACTTTTCAAATGCTTTTGATTTATATTTCATTAGATAGATATATCTAAACTTGGAATAATCATCTATGAAAGAAATGAAGTAGGAGTAACCTCCTCTAGCATGTGTAGTCATTGGACCACATACATCTAAATGTATTAAGTCCAAAACCATTTTAGCTCATTCTCCTTTACCAATAAAGGGAGTTTTTGTCATTTTTCCTAATAAACAAGATTCACATATGTCAAATGATTCATAATCAAATGATCCCAAATCACCTTAATTGTGTAATTTGGTCATGCATTTCTTATTTATATGGCCTAAACGACAATGCCATAAATATGAGAATTTATATTATCTCGTTTCATTCTCTTGGTATCCACATTATGCACTTCTTTAATTAAACCAAGAACAAATATACCATTCTCAATGATAGGTTTTGAATAAAACATATTGTCCTTAAAAATGTAACAGCACTTGTCCTTTAAAGAAATGTCATGATCGTTCAATAAACAAATAAACGAAATAATACTTTTGGACAATACTGGAACATAATAACAATTATTTAACTCCAGTATCAATCCACTTGGAAGAGGCAAATGGTAAGTCCCCACAACTGTTGTAGAGATGTTTTGTCCAGTAGCTGACTGTAAACACATTTCTGCCTTTCAAACTCTTTTACTGCTTTTAAGCCCCTATAGATCATTACACAAATGAGATCCACATCCGGTATCTAATACCTAAGATTATTTTGAAGCAATAGAATAAGTATTTATCTCAATCATATGAATACCTGAAGTAGAAGCATCAGCTTGCTTCATCTCCTTACGCCTTGCAGTTACGCTTTCAATGACCATCTTTTCCACACTGGAAGCAAGTTCATTTGGGATTCTCTTTCTTGGCAACCTTCTTTTTGGAGATCCCACCATTCTTTGGCTGCACCTTGGTTATCTTCTTCTTCTGCTTCTTGCCTTTAGCAGAAGTGACAACCATGACACTTTTTAAATCCTTATTGAAGGATCTATTAGCTATTTTAAGCATTTTGATTAACTCAGGAATGGTTACTTGGATCTTGTTCATGTTGAAGTTAAGCACAAAAGGTGCATAACTTGGAGCCAACGAGTACAGGATTAAATCTATGTATAGATCATTATCCATTACATAGCCAAGTCTACTGAAATGCTCAATATACCCATACATCTTCAATGCTTGAGTAGTAGCCGAAGTGCCTTCCACTATTTTGTAGATAAATAGAGCTCGAGCAATCTCATATTGCTCAGTTCTAGCCTAAGAAGAATAAAGCTCCTCTAGATGCAAAATGATGGTTCTAGCATCCATCATCTCATGTTGCTTCTGAAGCTCTGAGGACATAGCACCCAGGATCAGACATGCTGCTACTTCACTATCCTCCATGTATTTTTTATAAGTGCCCTTGATCTCATCAATGGCATCATCTGATGAAAATGGTGGTCGATCTTTATCTAAGACATAATGGATCTTTTCAGCTTTGAGAACAATTCTTACTTGCCTGATCCAGTCAGAATAGTTACTGCAAACCAGCTTGTTATCCAAGATTGATCGTATATTAATGTTTGATGTGCTCATGATGATGACCTAGATGTGAAAAAAAACATATGAGAGTATGTTCATATATATGTATGCAATTAATTAGGTCTTTTATTAATCTATTTACTCCCACTATTTTATTGCGAATCAATAGCCCTCACTATTTAATCAGAAAAAAAACCCGATGGTTTTCTTAGTGGGGCTAATATCCAATCCTTGATATGTAATTTGACCTTGACTGTGGTCAACAAGCCAAACTCCATACCCTTGAAAGGTAGGTATCTCTATACCAATTGTGTCTCTACACAACTATTGGATCATTAGGTTATCAACTCTTGATACATGCATATCATATAAGCGTTCCTTAATCTTGCCTCTAGACAAGCTAATGGGCTAGCTAAGATGACCCATTTAATTAGATTCGAACATATTCAATATAATGTGGGCTTGACTGTGGTCAATAACCCACACTATAAAGAACTCTAGTTCTCCTCAAATTAATGGAAGGCTTATATACCTTAGTATTAGTATGAGGGATTTTAGTTAATTAAGTCTCATCATACATGGTTGGCATACATTGGTATGCATCCTATATCTATCACATAAATATAAGCATCCAAATATGGTATAGTTATGGACTTTACTACAATTGATTTTCCTGAGCCAAATGGAAAATCAAAAGGACACACCTAGGTAATATGCATGATTCAAACAAGAAAAATCATTACATTATCTTCAATCTTATTGGATCTCCATCTAGCCCATCTTGCTCCTTAATAGTGGTCTCCATTTCTATCCCTAATTCTAATCTAAGTAATCTAATTACATATTACAAAATTGAAAAAGAAATACAAACCAAAAACAAGTGGCTGGGACATGAAAATCCTCATTGGGCCGAAACATGCATTATGCTCAATCACATTGGGCCTTTGTCCATAACTATCCAATCATGCCAATCATACACCCTTATATGCATTTCTAATGCATAAAGTAAAAGCACATAATGGAATACTAACTTTGTTTCAACTCCTGAAACTTACTTTTGAGTTATTTTAATAATGTGATCAAATTAGGAAACATTTTTCATTTTGGAAACTTTCATTTTAGGAAACCTTTTTGCATGCATGTGTTCTTTGCCTTAATTATCAAATCAATTGATTATTAATTAATTATCAATTGATTATTTAATTAATTAATCATATTAAATAATTAAAAAAATCAATTTTGGGCTTAAAACAAGGGTAGGCCGACACCCACATATTAAACTCTAAAGTGTGTTCACACACAAACTAGTTTTGTGTCTATTAGACCATTTGAGCCTTTTGGAATAAGCTAAGCCCCACTCCAGCCATTAAAAACAATTAATAAAATTAATTAAAGTCTATAATATTTAATTTAAATCAGCTCCTTGGGCCCACCAAGTCATTCACTAATTTAAACCAAGTCCGTAAACATAATTAAGCCCATTAAGTAGTTTTAATGAATTAAAATTAATCCAATTAATTCAAAGCCCATTTTAATTAATCCAATTAATTAAAAACACATTAATATATCAGATATATCTGATTTAGAAGATTAAAAATCATTCTAAACATGAACACACCAAGAACATACCAAGAACACATGAAGAATACCAATTTATCGAACTTTTTGACTAAACTAGTTTTCATGCAAAACTTGTTCGATTTTAATTTTGTTTGATCCTATGGCTTAATATCACATATTAAACATATAAATTATCATTAAAATAATTTTTTAGAGTGGATCAATAAAAATTTAATTTAGAACAGTCCCTAAACTTTATTGAAAAATAAAACCCTACAAGCCATTCATAATGACTCTTTTCTCAAAAGAATCGTTTTTATTTTTCATTTTATATATTTGATCACATACATCCAGAAATTAATATTTCTGATTCATGAACAATCAAATTTGATATTTTAAAGTTCATGAAATAAATAACTCAAAAATAAGAATTATTCCACAAAAACTATAAAATTGTAGATTCATGGCAAAAATCGAGGCTTTGATACCATGTTGGAAATTATCGATTACAGGCCTCTCATACATAAGCAAAATTTAAAATTTTTAACCAATAGATCTGATCTTGCCATGAATTTACAATATACATATTAATGGAAATAAGAAAAATCACGTTTGATTTTTGTTGAACAGATGATTTTTCCTTCTCATCGGGTTGTTGCAAACCACAGGCGTCAAAAGTTGAACACCTCCAATTGAGTAATCCACACTAGAGAAGGATTGAATGAACCAACAGTGGAAGAAAATAAGGTTGGCCCAAATTCCTTGAAGCTAGCAAAGGAGGGGGTGGCGGCTAGTGTAAGGACCCAATCATGACCCTAAGAGGATTATTGCTAATTAATGAGAAATATCATTAATTAAGGCAAAATTGGATTATTTTGTAATTTTCAAGGTTAAGTCCCAAGAAGGGGTAATTTGGTAATTTCAGCATGTAAGTATATGAGTTAAGTTAAATTAAATTAAAGAAAAGGATATAATTGAAGTGAATTAGAAAGTCTTGTGGTTAAGTTGGAAGAAATTGAAATAATTAGGGTTTAATCATGCTTAAGGGCATTTTGGGGAATTCCTTGGAAAGATATTTTCCCCCCCTCATTTATTTTGGGACTTTTGGAGAGATGGGGAATCGGCATTCTCCTCTCTTTCTTATCTCTCTCTCTCTCTTGGTTACAGGATTGAGGAAGAAACCTAGGGTTTTGGGTGTTTCAATCTCATGAAGGTAATGTTTTCCCTTTGAGATCTCTTCTTCTTTCTTTTCTTTTTAATTTGTGATTTCTTTGGTGATGAGATATTTCAAGATCTTTTTGTCATAATGTGTAAGGAAATGAGGGAGAAAGAGAGCTAGATCAATGGATGTAGAAAGAGTTTAACTTTGAATAGCAAGTATGTGATTTGTTTTGGAAAAGTTACTGTATATATTTTCCCTTTCATGTTGCATGTGTTTTCTTTGAGAGATTAAGGGTAAATCTAGTAGGTGTTGATTATTATAACATGATTAGTAACTTAAATGATAATTTAAGTAAGGGGAATGGTGAGATTTGTGATTAAATTTCATGTGTACATAATCGGGATTTGTTCTTTCTCCAGCACATGGCCACGCATGTTTTTCCTCTTGGAAACACATGGCCATATGTGTGCATTCCTCTTAGAGACACACGACCGCGTGTGTTGTTTCCTCTTGGAAACACATGGCCACGTGTGTGTTTATTCTTCAAAATACAAGACCACTTGTGTTTTTCTCCTTCCCATGCGTGGCCACATGTGGCTTTCTTCTTCACCATGCACAGCCACGTGATGTTCCTTCTCTTTGCACATGGTCATGTGATGCTTTTCCTTCTTCCCACCTGTGGCCATGCACATTTGTTCTTCTTCTCACACACGGTCACGCATGTTTGCTTCCTTTCTTGCACATGGCCATATGATGTTTCTCTCTTCCTTGCACATGGCCATGCATATGGATTCCTCCTTGGACACACAGTCACGTGTGGTTTCTTCTTGGAAACACTCAATCACTCATTGGTTTCTCCTTCAAAACACATTGCCACTCACTCATTTTTCTTCATGGAAGTGCACAACCATTTGTACACTCTAAATCTTAATGGTTCTTCTCCACCCCAAAAGTACAACATTGTATAGCCATGTTTAAAAAAATAATGATATAATAAGGAGGAATTAAGCTAGTAATGGGAAAGGTTGATGATGGTTGAGCATGCAATTGATGAATGGTATGTTAATGGATTTCCCATGAAATGTTATAGTTCTAAAAGTCTTTTTATGCTAAGATTTAAAGTAAACATATAGTTTAGAAATGTGTGATTATAGGAAGGTCTAATAACTGAATTTAAGTGTTAAGAATGTATAATTGGTACCATTCGAACATATAACTAACAAGAGTAAGAGACAATATAATAAGCATATGACTAAGGATAGTAAGAGGTAATCTAATGACTCTAACATGTATAGGCTATTTAATGTATCCCATGAAATTGATATCAATACAAACTCAAACAAAGTAACTGGCTTTGGCCAAGTACCACACATATATATATCAATGTATGTTTACAATGGCAAGAGAGTACCATGTTATGATCTAGTAACATTAAGAAGATAGTTATAATGTATATGACTAAGTCAAAAGAGATGGAATATTTATTGACTCATAAAAGTGAAACTATAGAAGTTTGGTTATGCTTTAAGCCATAATAGGAATTTAATGAGGAGCTTTGATGTAAGAAAACCTACTTAATTATTTAAATGCCTAATGATATAATATGAAAACCGTAAGTCTGCAAGTAGGGTACTAACGATTAAGATGAAATAACCTCACATAACTTACCTAAGTATAAAATGTTATAAGATGAAAAATACAAGTAAGATAATTGAAGTATATACGACTATGTTAAAGTATATCACTTGTCATTTCTGATTTGGTAAATCATGCACGTGAATCAAGGGATCAAATATGAACAAGTGGTGACCTTTAGCTGTATGAGAACCTACTTATTTTATTATATGGATCATAAATGCTTGAGTGTTGCCATGTATATATATGTGTTTATGTCTTAATGTGAATAATTATAAGAATATGGAAACTATTCATAACTAGCAGCAACAAGGTATGTCATCAATTACTATTCATGAGTTATGTAAGTTCTATATATTCTATAGTTGATATGAGCATGTTACGATGAGTAGCTTATCTTAATAGGTGAACATGTATGAGTAATAAAAGTATGTATTGCTATGATTTAAACTATATAAAAATATGTATGTGTGTATGTTGTCACCCTCAACGCTAATTACAAAACATTTCATGTTATTATTGTTTGCGAAAGTATGCAACGAGCTAATTATATAGTAGCATCCATGTGGACAGGAGCCTAGAGCTCAATATTGCAAAAGGATAAGAATAATGTGCATTCTTATACAAATGATGGCATTATGCAATGATGTTAAAATAAGTAAAGCTCAATGTTGATTCATGATGAGATTGTTATGCATTCATATATGAAGTGTGGTTTAAAGCAAATGCAGTTACGAATAAAGTAAATACGATGAATCAATGATGCTCTTAAATGGTTAAGCCTGCGGGTCTTAGTTCAGTTGTGGATCAGATAGGCATGCCTAAAGGGATATAGTTACAGCTATAATAGTTGACCCCGTTTGAGTCTTGTTCCTTAATGAAACCATTGATTGACCCCGTTTGGGTCTTGTTCCTTAATGGAACCATTGATTAACCCCGTTTGCGTCCATAGTTTGTTCCTTGGTGGAACCATTGTTTGACCCTGTTTGGGTCCATTGTTTGATATCTCCGGATATCCATAATTTGATACCTTCGGGTATCCATTGCTCTCGTTATCCGCCTTTTAAACTAGTACTTAGGCAGGCTATTGAAGATGATAAAAAGAAAAAGGTACAAGAAATAAAGTGGTATATATATATATGCATCGATTTTTTCACGTAGTTAACATACGCATGATGAATGACTTATTGTATTGTGTTATTTTATCTTAAATTCCTTTTGGCTATAACTATCTTTATGAAATGAGATGCCATGTTTAGTATATGATGATTATGAGATATGTGTGTCATCGACCATAAGGAACATTCCCGTGTGATTGCCGGTGTGAGTTGAACTCCATCGGTGGGTTCCACGGAGAATATATGGATCCCAAAATGTACCATATTGTACTAAAACTTACAAGGACTATAACAGGTATACTAAGTTTCATGTGCTCTATTTATAAAATGCATACATGTGGCTTCGAAACCTTGTTGTATAATCATTATATGTAATGCTGGTTCTTTGTGATCACATGCATTTCTACCAGTCTGTTTAATTATATATAAATGTTTACACACATATAGGTTTAATGATAACAATCATTTAACCAAGTGCAATGCATGACATAGAGTGAAGATTGTAAAAGAATTAGGCTACCATACAAGATAACATAAAGGATGTAAAGTTCGTGAATCACATATGAGAATTGTATGATATATGTGAAGTAATTATGCCTACCAAGACTACTTGTAGATGTATATGAAGGTTTGCACGCACATATGCATAATGATAACATTAACCTAATTAAGTGTAATGTATGATATCAATTGTTGTTGTAAGAGGTTTAAGTTACCATTTGAAGATAATATTAAGGAACACATACGCATGAATTATGTAACGTTGTGCTTAATGCGGTAAGTTAAAGTTTTGTACTATCAACAACTGGAATGTATGAATTGTAAAGTTGTAGTAAATAGAAAAAGGTATGAATCAAGCTAGTTTAAAGAAAGGTAAGACGTAAGATGATGTTAGTTAATTGACAAGTTTTCTTGATAAAAAGAATTTATAGAATGCTCTAGACAAAAGTAAATATGGCATTCTTAATAAGTTTGAGTACTTCCCCAATACGTTCTTAGTGAAATGATCAATATAATAGACTCATATGTTATCCTGTGTGATTTTGAAAGTTTTATACACGAATGTGATGAATTGAGGAGAGAGGTTATATTTATATGTATAGAGTTTTGTTCCCCACTTAGCTTTATAGCTTAGCATCGGTTTGTTTATCCATATAGGTTTCAAGAGAAAAACCAGAGGAGCGGGCAAGATGCAGTTGCCTTGAGGATTTCAAGATGCTTGAAGCTCTTTTATGTTATGATTAATTATCCATAAGTTTGATTTATTTATTTGTGGCATGTAATCATGGTCTGTGTTATTATTATTAGTATTTATGCATGATCTCGATTAGGTATGATTGATGATTATCCATGGTTAAGGAATTAGGGTGTTACAGCTAGGGTTGAGAGAGTGAGAGAAATTCTTTTCTCTTAATTGTTCACCTTTTTTCTAAAATCCTATCACTTGGATTTTTATAGTTAGGTTAAAAATCCAACTTCATAATAGGATTGGGCGCTTTAAAATTTCTAGAGAAATATTAAATGGGATTTTGGAATTATTTATAATTTATTTGGGCTCAATTAAATTAAATTTAAGTTCTCTCATAAAAGACTATGCACAAAACCCACAAACTAGGCCCTTTGTGCATATACTTGGATTTAATCGCCCAAATGAATTTCAAATACATCCAAATTAAATATGTAGGCTTCATAACACTTATGAAATATTTTTAATTTATTTTGGTCCAAGAATTAGGCCTCTAAGGCCTTATATCAACAAGTGGCATGAAACCCTTCCTCTTGAGGGTTTCTGCATCAAAGTCAATTCCTTGGGCCTCTTTAAATTTCTCCAATGGATTTATTAATTATTATATCAGCCTTATAACACTTATAGTCTAATAATAATTAATTATGAAATATGTTATTTTAATTAAGTCCATTTTACAGAACATTTCTAAAAAGTTCTGCGAACAATTTCATTTGATCATAATTAATTAAACTCTTTAATTAATTATTCTCTTATTCACTTCTTTATTCCCATAATAATATCAAATATTATTATCCTTATCATTTTACCATTTTATCCTTTTCTCTATATGTGTGTGACCTATTGGGTTTTTGTCTATATTGGTAGTATAATATGTAATTGTGAGTTCTATTCAAAACTCACATGATTTAAACTTCTTTAAATAATTTTATCAATCCCTATTGACATTTATGATACACTATTATACAAATCATGAGCGGCCTCTAGCTAGGTATCATGACTACCCAAATGTCAGAAAAGTCAAGTGATTTGACTATACCCTTCCATAGAAACAGTTACCATGCAATTACTCCTTTCACCACTCTTATCTCAATTAGATTCTGAGTATGAATTTCTGTCAACTTATATAAATCTAATTATGTATGTTCTATTAATTTTAACCATTGTTCCCAAAATGCCCTTCATGGATCTCTATCCATCTTGGCATATTAGTCTAGCCAGAGATTCTTTGAACAAGATAATTATAGAATCATGTGAGATAACTTCCCTTAATAAATCAGGGATGGTGAATCCTTTGTCAATCACTCAACTATCTTTAACTAGGTCATGATATACCCAACCTCATAACTATGTTCACCTCCAGTTGGAAGTAATCAGTTATGGAGTCAAAGTATACCACTTACTACTTAGGATAACCTTGGTGATCTCAAGTCTAAGGATACTTGCACAACCGCTATGAAGAGATTCCTCACTAACATAGATTTAAAATCCATGTAAGGATTCTCTTTGCAGGTCTCCAATGAACTTGTTCTTCTAACAAGCATCCACATGTTAGCTTTGATTATATTCCATAATCACAGTTATGAGAACCACTGCTTGAACCATTCAAGAAGCATAAAATGTGCTAGTTTGTCCGAATTAACAATGTTCTATCTTTTTAATTCTATGACTAGGGATATTTAGATATTAACACATTTTTACGCAATAGACATCTCATATCATGAACACTTCATGATTGCCTTTGCACTGTGTTTATAATATCTAGGACTTCATTTGTTAATTTAAGATTTACAAACTCATGTATTTAAACATAGCATTAATAAATGAATGATGCCTTTTATTAAGAATATGAATTCATACATATGAAATACATCCCTAATACATAAACTCTAGGGCATACTCTCTAACAAAACAAACAAGGCCAAACAATGGTTCCAGCAAGAAACAAATAATAGACCTAAATGGAGTTGAACAATGGTTTTAATAAGGAACAAGACCCAATTGGGATCAACTATGGCAGGGGCGACTGTATACCTCTAGGTATGCCTATCTAATCCACAACTGAACTAAGACCCGCAAGCTTAACCACTTTAAGAACATCTTTGATTTAACATATTATTCTTTACTTAGTACATTTCTAGGTTGAAAGCCACAATTCATAAAAGAGTGCATATCATCCTTATCATACATCAATGTTGAGCTTTAGGCTCTATTACACATGGATGCAAGTCATGTAACTACATAATTGCATCAACATTTATTCATGGTTAGCATCAAGTGTGATTTTAATGAAGCAATATGAAAGTGTAGATCTTACTACTAAAAGGCTTCATAAAATTATATACATGTCCCCACACACACACACACAAACACACACACATATATATATGCATATACATAAATGCATCTTGAATCATAGGAATATATGCTTTTATTAGTCATACTTGTTCACCTATTAAGCCAGGCTACTCATCATACCATCCTCATATCAACTATACAATATATAAAACTTACATAACTCATGGATAGTTCTCGATGACGTACCTTGTTACTGCTTACTACGAATAGTTTCCCTCTTCTCATACTCATTCACATTGAGACATAATCATATATAGTAACACTCAAGCATTTATGATCTATATAATAAAATAAGTAGGTTATCTTAGAACTTAAGGTCAACACTTATTCATATTTAATACATTGATTCACTTTCATGGTCTAATAGATTATAGACAACAAGTTATACACTTTAACATAATCATATATACTTCAATCATATTACTTGTATTTTTCCTCTTATAACATTTTGTATTTAGGTAAGTTGTATGAGATTATTTCATCTTAGTCGTTAGCACACTACTGATGGGCATATGCTAATCATAATATAATATAGACATGAGCAGACCGGCAAGCAGGTTATTATATATATGATCATTAGTTCTTCTTATGACATTAAGTGTAATCAAGCCTCTACAGTTTCATAATTTAACATAAATTGTGATGTCCCATTTTTTTTAACTTAGACATGCAACCTTGTAACTATTCTCTTATTGTCACTAAGTTAAATTATAGTATTTTGGACAAAATCATCCCTTGACCTAGTACATACCTTATAACAACATTGCAGGACATATTAATTAGCATATAATTTAAGTTACTATGTTTCCTCATGCTTTCTTTAGTTTTATGCTCATTAGGCCTTAAAATACTTTTTAACAACATAACTTATATTAGCATTGCCATGCGCAAGGCTCTCTAATTAAGAGTTCAAGTGGTCTTTATATCATAACTTTATAGGTTTATTCTTATAAAGATTTTCACTCTTCTATATACATACATAGGGATTCTCTAATTGAACGATCTTGCCCTATACAACATATCGATGGCTTAGATGACTTACAATTTAGTTCAATCCATTCCCTCATATAAATACCTTCATATCCTTCAAATTCAGATAATAACTCATCCTATGGTCACACCATTCTTACTATATCTTACTTACTTTAGCATTGGGGAGACTTTACAACTATATTGATTCATCAGTAATCCAATAACATACTATGCACCACTTTAATATACAATCACCCTCATCATTATTCATTGCTAACTTGTTTACCTCAATTATATGTCACACATTATTGGTTTATGATTTATGAATAATTTGTAGCTTGGGGTGAAGAAGAACCATTGAAAAAAATGTATGATTGGTCGTGCATTTCATGAAGGAAATGGCTAAGTGGCCATGAATTTCATAAGGTAAATGGCCAAATGGTCGTGCATTTCATGAGGTAAATGGCCAAGTGGCCATGCATTTCAAGGAACAAAAGCATGAGTGTTCATGCATGCAAGGAAATAAAAGCATGATTAGCCGTGCAAGGAAAATACAAAGAAGTTAAGTGGACATACAAAGCATAAAGGAAATTGATCGGTGCCTAGCAAGTGTACTAGATCAGCCAGTAATAAAGGGAAATATAAATTAAGACCACAAATATCATATCCAAGGGAACATGGATTGCTAAGGATAATATCTATATATGAATTAAATTAATCCAAGATAGTTTTCCAAATATTTTTGATTTAAAAGCAAAAATTAAACTAAATAAACAATTAAACAAAACAAAAGCTAAAATTAGACTAACATGAATTAAAAACAAAACAATAACTGGAATTCTCTTTCTAAAAAAACTATCAACCTTAACTTTCATTGTAATGACTTAAATTCAATATAAACACCAGTGATTATGGAAAAAAACTAGTAATTAAAGCAAGATATCTTTATTCAAGTATATCATTCTTAGTATTAAACTCATAGACAAATCTAATACTTAGCATGAAAATCTAGTTTTAACTTCCTAAATATTCATTGAACTCTTTTTCAAGTAATCCAACTCCAATTTATTCTTAGTTCTTCCTCTCTTAGCATCAATCAATAAAATTAAAACATAATTATCTCCTATTTCGAATAATAATCATGCATAAATATTAAAGAGTTAACCCAAGAACATGCAAATCATTAACTATGTCAAAATCAATTTTTAGTTATTTATTCAATAAACCAATAATCAATTTCAACACAATCAAAGATAAGAATATGCTTAAAACCAAGAAATAATCAACCGATATTAAAATTAAGCTCAAAATAAAGTCATAACAATGAAAATCTAAGTTTTCAAGAATCTATTAGCAAAAGAAGAAAAACTATTTACCAAACATATTTAAAAACAAAAACAAAGTTCAAAAGAAAAATAAAAATAGAAAAACTGGAAAAACAAAGTAAAACTAAAACTAAAGAACTATACTAGTTCTTCTACTTGATCCTAATTGATTCCTACTAATTCATTGATGCCTACTAATTGATTCCCTTTTTTGTGTTTAGATTTGTCTATTTATAGGTAAAATATATTGTAGAAGCTTTCCAAACTTCCCAATTTGGAGTAGGAATAGAATCCTTCATGAATTGGAAAAATCACAAATCCTTCGCTTCATGGGAGACAAAACATGTGGCCATGTGTTTTCCTTTGTAAAATTGCACGTGGCCATGTGTTGTTCTTCATGCATTTTCACGTGGCCATGCCTCATTCTCTTGACAACCTTCACGTGGCCACGGGTTCATCTTAGTCCATCTTCACATGGTCATGCACCTTTTCTTCATATTATTCAAGTGGCCATGCATAAGTCTTTTGGACTTCACGCTTACATCAATTTCCAAATTTATAGTTTTGGCCCAAATATTTTTGTCTTTTTACAATTAAGTCCTTTTTCTAGCAAAATAACCCTAAAAACACCAAAATTTACAATTAACTCCAAAAACATAAAATTAACCAATTAAACTCAAATTCAACCTAATTAACACAAAATTCATTCAATTAAACACATAAAAACATACTAAAAATACCATATAAATCACCATTATCAAATACCTCACACTTAGACTTTGCTCGCCTTTGAGCAAATTAGAACAAACCAACTTCTCAAAGTAATCAAACTCAAATAAAGAAACATGCATTTCAAAACCAAGCTTAGCAATTAACAATAGCACTTAATAAAATTTCAACTAAAATAAATTCAATCAAGACAATATAAGTTAGTTTTCTTGTGTGTGTGCAAGACCAAAACATTTTAAGTATTTTCAAAATCCAAAACACCAATGCAAATTCATAGCCAAGTTTAGAATGATTGTACACCTAAGTATACACATGATTTCTCGCTTGAAACTCTAGAAACACCATAGGCCTCTCCTTTAGCACCAGAACCCGAAGGTCATCTCCGTTAAACCACTCAAAAATAAAATTTAGAATCACTTAGGTTTTTTAAAGGTTGTAATGGGGCTAAAGTATTGGTTATCAAAAAATGGATAAAAGATCAACAATAAGAATAGCCACTCTAAGATAACATAGACTAATAATTCTCAAAGTTCATCCCATTAACTTAAACAATAAAGAATTTAGCCAAATTTTTTCAACCCTTCACAATTCAAATCGCAATTTTCAAATTCTCTCAATTTCACCATTCATACCCTTTTAGAAGTCATATTTTCCTTTGTAACTACCCCACACTTAAGATTTTCCCATACATGCTAGCTTTATTTCAATATTTCTTTCTTTTTTTTTCTTCTTTTTTTCTCTTTTTTTTTACTTTTTTTATACTAGCTTTGATGTTGGCAATACAATAATATAACATAGGTAATAACAAGATAACACTTCACTATTCACTTGATTTCAATAATAGCCATTAATAATAAAATCAAAAACATCTTATCACACCCATCAACATACCCATTTCCTATCAATCCATCCTATCCTAGAGTGGCCAATTCTAGAAGGAAAGATAAAAGCTTTTTTTAGGCTATATGGTAAAATAAATGAGTGTAACAAGAAAAATAAATATGGCACACATTAAGCATACCTTATTAGGCTCAAAATGGCTAACAAAGGATAAATATGCATATAGGGTAGGAAAATAAGTTAAAATATGGCTCAACAAGAAAAATATTGCCTGCATCACTTTTCAAGTTGTTTTGAGTTGCTTTTATGCTTTAAAGGGTGATGATGAAGGTTCTAGTGTTCTAAAATTCCTTACTCAACTATTTCAATGCATTGTTTTTCTTTAAGTTCAAAAACTAGTCTTTAGTGCTTAAAAAGATAGAAACTAACAAATATAAGCCAAATTGAATCTTAAACTAGCTAAAAAATTATTAAACAACATACTTGTTCTAATCCTAAACAAGAATTTCAAAACATAGCACATTCTAAATTCAAGTTCAAAATGTTCAATTTTTGAGAAAAAACTAGGGCGAACTAAGCTAAATATACAATATATGATGAATGAATTAACTAAATTAACACACAAAAAAAAAACTAAAAACTAAACATGCAAACTAAAAACAAAACTAAATAACTAAAGCAAAAACAAAAATGACTAAAACAAAATAATTCATGAGTAAGAAAGTGGGCAAGGTAAGAAAAACTCCTTTAAATTGGATCTTCAATTTCTAGCTTAGCTGACCTCTATCCCTCTTTTTAAAATTTTGTTGTCCTCAACAAATAATGAAAAATTTCAGTACACTTCATCACTTTTGAGAAACAAGTTAGTGCCTAAGAGAAATGTAAGATTAAACATACCATGCCTAGAACCATGATCAAGTCAAAAATAAGGTATGAGATCAATGGAATTGAGTTAACAAGCAAACATTCCTCTTAAACTAATAAAGTTTAATGAACAAGACTTAATAATTATGGTAACTAAGTGAAGAAATGTAACTAGGCCAAACTTGCTTAAGTGCTCAATGTTTCCTATCCATAGGTGACAAGGTGGACGGTGTATGAATGCATAATCTCAAGTGTATAGTTAATTGGTGATGGTTAGGCTCAAATAGAAGAAAGAGAAAGATTTGAATTGGTCATGGTAAGCCCAAAATAAAATAAGCCAATTATAAATACAAACTCAACCTATATCAAGCCAACAATAAAGTTCAATCTCAGACAATAAGTAGCTAAGATTAAATGCAATGCATAACTGAAAATCAATCTCTAAGCAAACTTATATTCAATACTAATGAAGTCACACCAATTTAGTTGAATTAAGCTCATCAAGTAAATCATGCAAATGAAAAACTAAGTGTGTGTGCCTTAGTGGAAAGGTGTGTTTTTGGGTAAGAAATGAAGTGTAACATGCTTCATCGTAAGAGTCCCCATTAGCCCTGCCATGCATCATAAAGATATTAATGAAAATCAAGTCATCCATATTATGCTCAATTGAATGTATATATAAGAAAAATGATGTAGTAAAACTGTCGAGTAATGACTTGAATAAAATTTAAGGCGCTAGGATTAGATAACACGGTGGTCTGCTAGCCGATTAGCGGGCAGGGTTAAGGGACGACACCCCTTATGGGGTTTCTAAGAGGTAACGCCCCTGGGCAGGGTCGAGGGGCAGCGCCCCTCTAAGCTTTGAAGCAATGAAGAACTCATGAAAAATTTTCTGCACAAAACCTTATTTTGAAGCAATAAGGAATGAACTGATGCAAGAGTATAATTGAACTTTGATTCTTTAATGTAAAAGTGTGTGCTCGAGTGTATGTGTGAGTGAGTGTGTGAGGGTTGGTAGAGTGTAAGAGAGTAAGTGAAAGGAATGAAAAATGAACACGTGAAGATGAAATGAAAGAAGAAAAACCGTGGGGTTTGAATTAGGGAGACAGTGGCTTTCACGTGGCCATGCAAGGGTATAGGCATACCCACACACGGCCACACATGGGAGAGATGCAAGGGAGACACGGTAATGTGGGTGAAGGCAAGAGCTTCATGCATGTGCACGGGTTGATATACCTGCATGAACACGTGGGCGCGCGAAATGGTTATGAGAGGCAGAATCCTGGTGCGTGGGCGTGCAAATCTGGCCAGCTTTCTTCACGTGGGTGTCGGTGAAATTTTACCATAAAATAGCTTGCTGTTTTGGTTGTGTTTCGGTCAAACTCCAGCTTTCAGAACCTTCACGTGTGGCCACGCAGCGATTGGCTTGATTCCTTCAAATGGGCGCGCATGGATCTTCCTGCTACATTTTCGAGCTCCATTATTCTACACATTAAAGCACAAAATTAATTTTCTTTCGTCTTAATTCGTTTTAACCTATTTTAATTAATCCTATTAACTCATGTAAATCAAGAATTGAATCACTATGTGTTAAAATTCCATCAAATGTGATTTTTGAACCATATAAACCAATTACAACTCCACTCATACTCACTCAATTATGCCTTTTCTTTCTTGTCAAGCTCCAATTGAATTATGATAAACAATATACACATCTATCAATTAATTAAATTCCATTTGAAGTTCACTCTTAACTCAACATATGCAAAGTTCATGAAGCTTTATGTAATTAAAATCAAACTCACATCTAACCAACTCATAAATCTTTGATAAGTTCAATTTTACTTACCTTTAAAATTATATTAGCTCTTTAATTCCTTTAAAAGCACTTACTAATCCAAATTTAATCATGAAGCATAAAAATCATTAGAAGTAGCTTTTTTTAAAAAAAATCTTAAACTCATGAATTAAAAGACAAAAACAAATAACAAACATGCATTAAGCTTTAAATTAAAAAAAATAAAAACAATGGCAAAACAAATTATTGAAAATAATATGCACAACATAAAAAAAAATTTGATGAAAATTTAAAGAGAAGAGTTAGAGAAGAAGTTCTAGTTTATTAAGTCCTAGCTTGACTCATGTTACTCTCGGAAGGTCGAGCTTGTGATCCAAACATAGGTCTCTCCGAACTTTGCTCCTCATTTTCTCCCATTAGTAGAAGAAACTTGTCATAGTTTATCAAAGTTGGAAACTCCATATCTTCAATAAAATATGACTTCTCCTTTGGCTCATTTATAACGAACTCTACCGGCTCTTCTAGCCTAAATAAATCCTTCAAACGGACTGAATTCAGTATATCCACTTGAGAATCCTATCCTTCTTGATCCTTTGGTGATAAATTCTCCACAAGAGATCCTATACCCTCTAAATAAACACATGAATTATCCTCAAATATGAATTGTTCCTCTTGTTTCTTATCCCTTATTTCTACCTCCTTACCACCATCACCTTGAATTTTCATAGAACCGCTCAAAAGTTCTAGTTTAGATTCCAACCTTTCAATTCCTTCCTCTTTATCTTTTAATAAATCCTCTTGACGTTTGATTATTTTCTCTTGAGTCTTTAACCTCTCTTCTTGAATTCTAAACTTTTCCTCTTGAATTCTGAATTTTTTCTCTTGAGCCCTTAACTTTTCCTCTTGAATTTTTAATGTAGCTTCCCGCTCTTCTTTTTTAGCATAAAATTCTCTTTCCTTTCTTATAAGTAGGTCACAAACATTTTCACTTTTGGAGATAATAGCCTCTTGTATAGCCCTCCATTTTTCTTTTTCAGCCCAAAATTGCTCGTCCTTACATATAAGCTAGTTATGAAGACGTTGATTCTCGAAGATACAGGCCTCTTTTGAGTATCGCAGTTCTTGATTCTCTCTTCTCAATTCTTCCATTTGTGCTCTCAAATTCCAAGAAGAATAAGACTCTTCAGCAATGGATGGTGATGAATAAGGATTTTGTGATTGTGCACGCAACCGTTTTATCTCCTCTCTTTCTCTTATTAGCTCATTCATTTGTTTTTTCAACAAAAACAATTCATAATCTTGGACCTCATCTTGCATCATCTTGAAAAATGTCTAGAATTATTCCTGTAAAGAGCAATCACCAAATTAAAAACAAAATAAAAATAAAAATCTCAAACTAACTTAATCAAACATATTAAATAAACAACACCGTTGTTCCCCGGCAACGGCACCAAAAACTTGACCGGTGTCTAGCAAGTGTACTAGATCGGCTAGTAATACAGGAAAATATAAATTAAGACCCCAAATATCATATCCAAGGGAACATGGATTGCTAAGGATAATATCTATGTATGAATTAAATTAATCCGAGATAGTTTTCCAAATATTTTTGATTTAAAAGAAAAAATTAAACTAAATAAATAATTAAACAAAACAAAAGCTAAAATTAGACTAAAATGAATTAAGAAAAACAATAACTGGAATTCTCTTACTAAAGAAACTATTAACCTCAACTTTCATTGTAATGACTTAAATTTAATATAAACATCAGTGATTATGGAAAAAACTAGTAATTAAAGCAAGATATCTTTATTCAAGTATATCATTCTTGGTATTAAACTCATAGAAAAATCTAATACTTAACATGAAAATCTAGTTTGAACTTCCTAAATATTCATTGAACTCTTTCTCAAGTAATTCAACTCCAATTTATTCTTAGTTCATCCTCTCTTAGTATTAATCAATAAAATTAACACATAATTATCTCATATTTCGGATAATAATCATGCATAAATATTAAAGAGTTAACCCAAGAACATGCAAATCATTAACTATGTCAAAATCAATTTTTAGTTATTTATTCAATAAACCAATAATCAATCTTAATACAATCAAAGATAAGAATATGCTTAAAACCAAGAAATAATCAACCAATATTGAAATTAAGTTCAAAATAAAGTCATAACAATGAAAATATAAGTTTTTAAGAATCCATTAGCAAAAGAGAAAAATAAAAAAAGAAAAACTAGAAAAAACAAAGTAAAACTAAAACTAAAGAACTCTACTAGTTCTTTTACTTGATCCTAATTGATTCCTAATAATTCATTGATGCCTACTAATTGATTCCCTTTTTTTGTGTTTAGAGTTGTCTATTTATAGGCAAAATATATTGTAGAAGCTTTCCAAACTTCCCAATTTGGAGTAGTAAGAGAATCCTTCTTGAATTGGAAAAATCGCAAATCTTTCGCTTTATGGGGGATAAAACACGTGACCATGTGTTTTCCTTTGTAAAATTGCATGTGGCCATATGTTGTTCTTCATGCATTTTCACGTGGCCATGCCTTATTCTCTTAATAACCTTCACGTGGCCACGGGTTCATCTTAGTCCATCTTTACGTGGCCATGCACCTTTTCTTCATATTATTCACGTGGCCATGCATAAGTCTTTTGGACTTCATGCTTGCATCAATTTCCTAATTTACAGTTTTGGCCCAAATCTTCTTGCCTTTTTTACAATTAAGTCCCTTTTCTAGCAAAATAACCCTAAAGAAACCAAAATTTACAATTAACTACAAAAACATAAAATTAACCAATTAAACTCAAACTCAACCTAATTAACACAAAATTCACTCAATTAAACACCTAAAAACATACTAAAAATACCATATAAATCACCATTACCAGAAATCCATGAGTAGCCGTACATTTCATGAAGGAAATGGCCAACTAGCCGTGCATCTCAAAGAGGAAAAAGTCAACTGGTTGTGTATAGAAATTTAGGCAGCCAAGGTTTCACAAATTTCTCAGATCAAGTGTTTTAATGTCCAGAACTCACCTAAATATTTACACTTGTGAACATTAAAGCTTTAAAACATTCTTAACTCATCTAATTTACTAGGTTGAACCCTTAATCTCAGCTAAGAAAACACATACAAAAAAAAGAGGGAAAACATATACAGTAACAACTCATAACAATTCTTGTACCTGATAGTCAAGCTTTATCTCCTTCATGATTCACTGATCTAGCTCTTTCTTTCTTTTCCTTACACAAGGTGATAATAAAAAGATTTCTTAATCCCCTAAAACCCTAAATCAAACCAAGAAGAGGAAGAAATGAGACATTACCTTAAAGATGTTAGCTCTCAAAACCTAAGCCATTATCTTTTTCAATCCTTAACTAGGGGAAGAGAGAGAGAGAGAGAGAGATCTCTTCTCTGCCCTTATCCCTATCTCCACCTTTCCCATGAAGTCTTAAAAGTGTGAGTGGGGTAAATATCCTACTCGATAAATTCCAATATTACCCTTATACAATTTTTTTAACCCTCAAAACTTATTTTCTTAACATTTAACCCCAAACTTCTTAATTAATTCAATTACATCCTTTCTTATTATTTTAGCTACACTCTAATACACATGTACATAATTACCAATATACCTTTTATATGACTTAACTTTAATAATGTAAAATAATCTAATTTTGCCTAATTAAACCTTAATCCTTATTAATTTACCATAATTTGATCAGGGTCCTGATTGGTTCCTTACAAATCTCTCCTCCTTAAAAGAATTTCATCCTCTAAATTCAAACCTATACTCTTTATCTTTATTGCTAGCAATTCCCAAACTCTTTCTTAGCTATAAGCAACTATAGCCTTAACAAACTCAACTATCTCCATCATTAGTATCTATCTTAGATTTCTAAGTACTCTTATACTCATTATAATTTTTATCAATTTTCCCTCTCAACTGGGCCAAAAATGTGATGCAATGTTATTTTTATGATAGGGGATGCTATGCAATGCATTAATGCTTCCATGTATGCAATAGAATACCGATGTATATTCTCATAAACTGGACATGTTTTATCCCATTCTGAAACAATGACATATGTTTCATTGCCCATGCTGATTAGGAAAATTATGATAATTGTATATATAAAGCATCTTAATAACCTCAACATTCAGCATGCTCTGTAATGCCAAAACACAAATTCACTTATTATCATATAACTTCCCCTTAAACACCTTAATAAATAATCTAGACGTACTTATAATTAAACTCATGCTATACTTCAATCATAGAACATCAAGGCTTTTAAACACTTCTAATATCAAGAAGTGAGAGATACCGACAGTTCCTTAGATATCATCTCACAAATGTTTTTGAATTAGAATCCTAATAGTGATCCAATATGCATCAATTATAGGCCAAACACCTATCACAATCATCAAAATATGTATGCCAATAACAATAACACCATGATCTAGGCTAATTCATCTTAACCTTCAAGAACATCTTTTAATTTCATTATTGCCCAAAAAAGGCTAAACCTAACCGCTCTAATACCACTAACTATGACACCCTAATCCCTTAACCATGGATAATCATCAATCATCATCACACCTAATAGAGATCAGGTAGAAATAATAATAATAATAACAACAACAACAACACAGACCATGATTACATGCCACAATAAATTAAATCAAACTTATAAATAAGAAGGCCTAACATAATTGTCCAACAATATAATGAAATCCTTAGACGACTGTAATCTGCTAGATCCTCTCTTCAAGGATTTTTTAGCCACTATAGCTATCAATCCACTGTAGCTTATCCTGAACCTACACGGATAAACAAACCTATGCTAAGCTATAAAGCTTAGTGGAGAACAAAACTCTATGGACAACCACTTTCAATTGTTCCTCATATCATAAGCAACAATCACAATAACATAAAAATAACATATAAGTCTACAATATTAATCATTCCATAATATATATACTGGGGAGTTCTTAACCTTAACCATAACTACCATCTTTACTAAAGTCTACAGCATTGCTTAAATTATCTTATAACTGAACTTATTAATTACACTATTATCATATTTTCTTTCTATTAAACTAGCATTATTTAGACACCTCAACATCCTTTTATTCATAAGCACTCGACATCAGGCTTTTGATAGGATAACACTTCAGTTCAAAACATTCCCTTATATTGGTTACACAGGATTTACATTTGATATTAAATCAAAGCTCAAGGGAGTGCTCAGGTCATGCAGCATTAATATGAGATATTATTAGGCATGCTTACTTCACACTTATATATATATATATATATAATTTAATTCTCATTACAAGTTCATAATCATATATTCCCTCATAGTTATCTTTGCATGGGCAACTAAACATCATACGACATTATTTCGCCTCATACATTACACTTTGGTTTATGTTAGGGTCACATATATGCACATTCATGTGTAAATGTTCATATACTTACTAACGAATTTGCATGCCATTTCATAGAACGGGTGTGACACATCATGATTAACCGATAAAGTCTCCATACCACATGAAAACATTTCATAACTTCCACATACATGAAGATTATTATGTATGTCTCAGTTCTTATAACTTTAATATATTTTACAATCATGTCATACTGAACATCGCATTTCATTTCATAAAGATAGTTTATAGTAAAAAGGAACTTATGACAAAACAATACAATAATCCATTCATCATGCATACATTACAAAAGTGAAGCAATCAATGCACGTATTACGTTATTTTATATAAATTTTTATTATCTTTACTAGCCTGCCTTAGTGCTAGTTCAAAAGGTGGATAACGAGAGCAATGGATAACCGAAGGTATCAAACAATGAATATCCAAAGATATCAAACAATAGACCCAAACAAGACTGAATAATGATTCTAGTAAGAAATAAACAATAGACACAAATGAGGCCGAACAATGGTTCCAACAAGGAACAAGACCTAACCAGGGTCAACTGTGGCAGCTACGATTGTATCCCTTTAGGCTAGCCTATCTAATCCACAACTGAACTAAGACTCGCAAGCTTAACCACTTTAAGAACATCTTTGATTTAACATATTATTCTTTACTTAGTACATCTATTAGCTGAAAGCAAAATTCATAAAAGAATGCATATCATCCTTATAATACATCAATGTTGAGCTTTAGGCTCCATTACACATGGATGCAGGTTATGTAACCATATAGTTGCATCAATATTTATTCATGGTTAGTATTAGGCGTGATTCCAATGAAGCAATATGAAAGTGTAGATCTTGCTACTAAAAGCCTTCATAAAATTATATACATACCCCCCATATATATATATATATATATATATGCATCTTGAATCATGGCAATACAAGCTTTTATTACTCATACTTGTTCACATATTAAGACAGGCTACTCATCTTACCATGCTCATATCAGCTATACAATATATAGAACTTACATAAATCATGGATAGTTCTCCATGACGTACCTTGTTACTGCTTACTATAAATAGTTTCCCTCTTTTTATACTTATTCCCATTGAGACATAATCATATATAGCAACACTCAAGTATTTATGATCCATATAATAAAATAAGTAGGTTATCTTATAGCTTAAGGTCAAGACTTATACATATTTAATCCCTTGATTCACTTTCATGGTCTAACAGATTATAGACAACAAGTTATACACTTTAACATAATCATATATACTTCAATTATCTTACTTGTATTTTTCCTCTTATAACATTTTATATTTAAGTAAGTTGTGTGAGATTATTTCATCTTAGTCGTTAGCACACTAATGACGGACATATTCTAATCATAATATAGTATAGGCATAAGCAAATAGGCGAGTAGGTTATTATATATATATCAATGCTGATCATTAGTTCTTCTTATGACATTAAGTGTAATCAAAACTTTACGGTTTCATAATTTAACATAAATTGTGATGTCCTATTTCTTTTAACTTAGACATGCAACCTTGTAACTATTCTCTTATTATCACTAGGTTAAATCAAAGTATTTTGGACAGAATCATCCCTTAACCTAGTACATACCTTATAACAACTTTGCAGGACACATTAATTAGCATATCATTTAAGTTACTATGTTTCCTCATGCTCTCTTTAGTTTTACGCTCATTAGGCCTTAAAATAGTTTTTAACAACATAACTTATTTTAGCATTGCCAGGCACAAGGCCCTCTAATTAAGAGTTCGAGTGGTCTCTATATCGTAACTTTATAGGTTTATTCTTATAAAGATTTTCACTCTTTTATATACATGCATAGGGATTCACTAATTGAATGATCTTGCCCTATACAGCATATCGATAGCTTAGATGACTTGCAATTTAGATTAATCTATTCTCTCATATAAATACATTCATATCCTTCAAATTCAGATAATAACTCATCCTACAGTCACACCATTCTTACTATATCTTACTTGCTTTAGCATTGGGGAGACTTTACAACTATATTGATTCATCAGCAATCCAATAACATACTATCAATCACTTTAATATACAATCACCCTCATCATTATTCATTACTAACTTGGTTACCTCAATTATTATCACACAATACTGGTTCATGATTTATTAATAATTTGTAGCTTGGGCTGAAGAAGAACCATTGAAAAAAATGTATAATTGGTCGTTCATTTCATGAAGGAAATGGCTATATGGCCTTGAATTTCATGAGATAAATGGCCAAGTGGTCGTGCATTTCATGAGGTAAATGGCCAAGTGGCCATGCATTTCAAGGAACAAAAGCATGAGTGTCAGTGCATCCAAGGAAATAAAATCATGAGTGGTCGTGCAAGAAAAATACAAAAAGGTTAAGTGATCGTGCAAAGCATGAAGGAAATCTATAAGTATCCGTGCATTTCATGAAGGAAATGGCCAAGTGGCCATTTCAAAGAGGAAAAAGCCAAGTGGTCGTGCATAGGAATTTAGGCAGCCTAGGGTTCATAATTTTTTTAGATAAAGTGTTTTAATGTCCAGATCTCACCCAAATGTTTACACTAGTGAACATTAAAGCTTTAAAACATTCTTAACTCATCTAATTTACTAGGTTAAACCCTTAATCTCAGCTAAGAAAATGCATACAACAAAAGAGGAAAAACATATATAGTAACAACTCATAACAATTCCCGTACCTGATATTCAAGGTTCATCTCCTTCAAGATCCACTAATCTTGCTCTCTCTTTCTTTTCCTTACACAAGGTGATAATAACAAGATTTCTTAATCCCCTAAAACCCTAACTCAAACCAAGAAGAGGAAGAAAAGAGACATTACCTTCAATCCGTAACTAGAGAGAGAGAGAGAGAGAGAGAGATCTCTTCTCTACCCTTATCCCCATCTCTACCTTCCTTAGGAAGTCTTAAAAGTGTGAGTGAGGTAATTCCTACTCAGTCTTAAAAGTATGAGTAAATATCCTACTCAGGAAATTCCAATATTGCCTTTATACAATTTTTTTAACCCTTAAAACTTATTTTCTTAACATCTAACCCCAAACTTTTTAATTAATTCAATTAAATCCTTTCTTAATATTTTAGCTATATTTCAATACACATGTACATAATTACCAATATACCCTTTATATGACTTAACTTTAATAATGCAAAATAATCTAATTTTGCCTTATTAAACCTTAATCCTCATTAATTTACCATAATCCGATTAGGTTCATGATTGGGTCCTTACAATAAATAGAACTCAAAGTTGGAATTAGGATTAATGAAGAGAAGAAAAAGAAAATAAATTAGAACAATTCCGGCCACCTAGCCCTTATTTCCTCTCATTTTCTCTTTTAGTTGTATTTGCTTTACTAGTCTCTAAGCTAATTTCAGCAATTGTTACCCCTTGATAAGTTTTTTAGAATTTACTTCTTATATGGATACCTTAAAGGTGCCTTGAAGTAAGGACACTGGTGGTTTACAACAACCTGGTGTGACATTTAACAACTGTTCAATAATTATATATGATAAAGTTTTAAACTTTGGCTACGAAATTCAACTCTTTGAGTGGATCATGAATTTTGATTTAAAAATATTTTAAATTTTTCCTTGTATATGTGATGTAATGTGATTTTAAACCAACAATCATATCAAAGCCAAGGTTATGTCAAAAGAATTGAATGTTTGTTTAGTTTATTTCTTTTAATGTTATTAGTGTAATTTTTGCTTTTTAATTGTGCATGCCATATAAAGTTCATATTTTTAACTGTTAAAAATATGTAATATATCATATATTATTGAATGTATGGATTATCTTAAGTTATACACCATGGAAATGCAAGTAGAACTTCAAAAAGAGGCCCCAAGGTCACTCAAGGGTTTTGTGCCATTAAGAAAAATTTTAAGCCACAAATTTATCTTTGGCATATTAATTTTTTCATGAAAATTAATTTCATGTGTTTTGAAAACCTTACTATAACTTGTTATTTTTCAAAAATTAAAATTAAAATGAAAAAATGATTTAATTGGAGTTAATATTTGACTAGCCCAATTTGGCTACCTAGGGTTTTCTAAGTGGGCCAAATTAGGTTAGTATGTTTTTAGGCCTAATATATTTTTTTTCAAATACAAAAATTAACACACATTAATATGATATATTAAAAAGGGTTTCAATAATTTAAAGTTATTAAATCTATTGCTTAATGAATTTAATTCATTTAGCTAAAATTTAGCACATCGAGCCGAATATGGTAAATGTCAATTTTATGTTTTAAATTAGCAATGAGTTGGTGGGCCCAATTAGCTAAATTAAATCATAATATCAATTATTTACAAGTTTGATTAAATTGTTTAAGGGTTGGAATAGTCAAAACACGTTTGACCCGTTAGATTGGCTAAATAGGCCAAAAAAACCCATCAAATAGTACTAGTTTTGACCTTATTTTTGGCTATTTAAATTTTTATTTTGAAATTGATTTAAAATTTATTAATTTTTAGAATTAAAACCTATTTAATTAATTAATGAGATTAAATAATTAAATTAGATAATTAATTGTTAACGAGATTAACAAAATAAGGTTAGTAGCATTTTCGAAAAAATAGTTTTTAAAGTAATCAAAAATTTTTTAAATTTGAAATAGTTTCTAAAATAAAAAGGTTTCCTAATATGGTTATAATTAGGATAATGTGATTATCTTAATTAAGTTAACATATTTATAACTTAAGATATGGCATATACAAAGAACCATATTTCAAAGAGTTCAAACATACATTAATTACACTAAATAGAATCTATTTTTTCATTTATGCAATAGATGTGTGATAGGATGCATGTCTTGGCATGCTAATTTAGTTATAGACTTAGAGCCAATGTGCTTAAGCATGTGCATGGTTTATTTTAGCCTATAAGGACTTTCATATCTAGCCTATTTATCTTGTAAAGTTCTTTTCAGTTATGTAATTAGATTACATATGATTGGAGTAGGAAAAAAGAAGATCAAAACCACAAGAGCAAGATGGGCCAATTGGTGGACCCAAGAGGAAAAGAAAATTTTGCAATATTCTTATTGTCTTTATCTTTTGTATTCATGCATTCTACCTATGATTTGACCTAGTTTCCTTTTCTTTTTGAGGAAACCAAAGTAGAAAGTCTATAACTAGCTCATGTATTTAAGAGTTAAATATGCATGATTAATTATATTAATGCATATACATATGCATGCCAATGCATGCTAACCATGAATGATGAGACTTAAAACAAAACAAACAGCCTTTTATTAATAAGAGGAGAACTAGAGTTCTTTATAGTATTTGATTGTTGAGCAAACTCAAGCCCATACTATATTGAATATGTTCAAATCATATTAATGGATCATCTTAACTAGCACATTAGTTTATTAAACAAACTCAAGGCTAATGAACCTAGAGGCAAGATTAGGCTTTGCATATCAAGATTAGCATATATCAAGAGTTGATGCCTAATGATTCAATAGTTGCATAGAGATGTAATTGGTATATGATACCTACCTTTCAAGTTAGGGTTTGGCTTATCGATCAAACTCACGGTTAAATTTCAAACTAAAGATTGGATATTGACCTAGTAAGAAAACCATTGAGTTTTCTCAGATCAATAGTGAGGGTTATTAGTTTGCAATAAAATAGTGGGAATAAAATGGATTAATAAAAGATCTTATTAATGCATTCATATACATGGACATATTCTAACATGCTTAATTCTTCACATCTAGGTTACTGCACCATAGGCACTACACATATTAACCTTTACTCGACTTTGGATAACAAGTTGGTGGGGACCAACTACTTAAACTTGATCAGGTAAGTAAAAATTATTTTTAGAGTTGAAAAGATCCATTATGTCTTAGATAAAGATCCACCACCACTTCCATCTGATGATGCTTGTAATGAGATCAAGGGCATTTATCAAAAGTATATGGAGGATAGTGAGGCAATAGTATGTGTGATGGTTGATATTATGTCTCCTAAGCTATAGAAGCAATATAAGAAGATGGATGTGAAAACTATCATGTTGCATTTGGAGGAGCTATATGCTTCTCAAGCTAGTTATGAGATTGCTTGAACTCTCTTTA
Source organism: Excoecaria agallocha (assembly GCA_037975025.1). Taxonomy (NCBI): domain Eukaryota; kingdom Viridiplantae; phylum Streptophyta; class Magnoliopsida; order Malpighiales; family Euphorbiaceae; genus Excoecaria; species Excoecaria agallocha. The sequence continues at coordinate 59,914,900 of CM075810.1, read as the reverse complement.
GTTGCAAGATTATGGAGGGCACTTTTGCTGCTAGTTATACATTGGAGATGTATGGGTACATCGATCATCTTGGTTGGGTAGGCTATGTTATGGATGATCAATACATAGTCCTGATCTTGTATTTATTGGCACCCAGTTTTGCACTTTTTATGCTTAATTTCAATATGAATAAGATCATAGTTACTAGCCCTGATCTTATTAACATGCTCAAGACTACTGATGGATCTCTTCAGAAGGGTCCAAAATCATTCATGGTTATCTCTTATGATCCTTTTAAAAAGAAAAAGGGTAAGAAGTAGAAGAAGAAAGCAAGCAAAGCCCATGGTGGAATGTCTAAGAAAATGGCTACCAAAAGGGATAAGAACTCCAAAGGGACATGCTTCCACTGTAGCAAGGTAGACCATTGGAAGGGAAACTACAAGGTCTACCAAGAGTCTCTTAAGGATTAAAAGCAACCCAAAGATTATAATCTAGGTATTTATGTTATTAAAATAAATGCATATTTTATTACTTCTAGGCAAGCTTAAGTATTAAATACTGAATGTGGATCTCACTTATATATTGATCTGTAGGGCCTTAAGAGCAGTAGAAGGGTTGGCAAAGGAGATATAGATCTATAGTCAACAACTGGTCAAAAGATTACTGCACAAATAGTTAGGATCTATCAGTTGTCTTTGCCAAGTAGGCTGATATTAGAGCTAGATAATTGTTATTATGTTCCAGCATTAGCTAGAAACATTATTTTTATTTCATGTCTTTTGGAACATGGTTTTGATATTTCTTTCGATAGGAACAAAGGTTGTTCTATTTTTAACAATAATTTATTCTATTATTCAGGTTTTATTCAAAATGGAATATTTATTCTTGATCTTGAAAAAGAAATACATAACATAAATACTAAGAGAGCTAAGAAAGATAACTCAAAAACTTCTTATTTATGGCATTTTTGTTTAGGTCACACAAACGAGAATTGCATGACTAAGTTACACAAATCTAGTGACTTAGGTTCTTTTGACTATGAGTCATATGAAAAGTGTGAACCTTGTTTATTGGGCAAAATGATTAAGGTACCCTTTAGTGGTAAATATGTACGAGCTCATGAAACATTGGAACTTATACATTCAAATGTATGTGATCCAATGTCCATGAATGATAGAGAGGGTTATCTATACTTCATCACCTTCATAGATGACTATTCAAGATATGGTTATATTTATCTATTAAAGTTTAAATTTGAAACCTTTAAAAAGTTCAAAGCATGCAGAAATCAAGTAGAGAAACAATTTGGAAAAAGTATTAAGGCACTAAGATTAAATAAAAGTAGAGAATACTTAAGCTATGAGTTTTAGATTTATCTTAGAGATAATGGGATATTATCTCAATGGACTCCTCCATATACACTATAGCATAATGGTGTATCTGAAAGGAAAAATCAAATATTATTAGAAATGATTTGATCTATGATGAGTTTTGCAGACTTGCCCTAATCCTTTTAGGGATATACATCGGAAATAGTTGTTTATCCATTAAATAGAGTTCCATGTAAATCAGTTGATGTTACTTTATATAAGATGTGGAATAACAAAAAACTTATAGTCTCTCATATCAAAGTATAGGGTTGTCATGCTTTTCTTAAGAGGACAATGTCAAATAAGTTAAAAGCTAAGCCTAATAAATACTTATTTGTAGGTTATCCAAAGGAATCACTTGGATATTACTTCTATCATACCTTGGACCAAAAGGTGTTTGTTTCAAGGCATGCTATGTTTTTAGAGGAAGCATTTCTCTAAAGAGAAGATAGTATGAGTAAAGTTAAACCTAAAAAAGTTAAGATTCACAAATAGAAGCTGATCAATCGATTGGCCTTAAGATTATTACTCATAAAGATGAGATAACAGTCAAACCTACTAGTATACAAGCATCTAGGAGCTGTAACATCCGATTCAATGAGATAATCAAAGATTTTGGTTTCTTAAAGAATGAGGATGAATCTTGTGTATATAAGAAGATCAGTAGGATTACAATAGTTTTCCTTATACTGTATGTGGATGACATACTGATCATAGAAGATGATATTTCCATTCTTCAATCAATCAAGATTAATTTATCCAGACAATTCTTCATGAAAGTCCTACAAAAACATCTTACATTCTAGGAGTAAGGATCTATAGAGATAGATCCAATAGAATGCTAGGTTTTTCACAATCAATGTACATAGACAAGGTGCTGAAGAGGTTCAGTATAGATCTATCTAAGAAAGGATTTATTCCTATGGTATATGGAAAAAGCCTTTCTAAGTCCATGTGTCCTCAGACACAAAAGCAAAGAGAAAGCAAGAGAAGGATCCCATATGCATCTATAATAAGACCAATCATGTATGCTATGCTATGTATATGTCTAGATGTTTCATATACTTTAAGTGTCATAAGTAGATTCCTATCCAATTATGAGGAGGAACACTAGATGGAAATCAAGAACATTCTTTTAGTACTTATGAAGGACTAAGGAGATGTTTTTGGTGTATAGAGATGACGATTTACAAGTTAGTGGGTATATAGATGCAAATTTTTAATTTGACAAAGATGATTGTAAATTATAGTTAGGTTTCGTGTTTTTTATATGTGGAAAATAGTTAGCTGGAAGAGTTCTAAATAGGAGATGACTACAGACTCAAAAACAGAGGTAGAGTACATTGAAATTTCTGAGGCAGCAAAGAAAGCTGTGTGGATCAAGAAGTTCATCATAAAACTAGGAGTGGTCCATAGCATTGTTGATCCAATAGCCCTATATTATGATAATAATGGATCCATTACGTAAGCAAAGGAACCATGGTCTCATCAAAGGTCCAAACATATCCTCAAACACTACCATCTCATTAAGGTGATTATAGCTAAAAAGGATGTGAAGATTGAGAGAGTTCCCATGAATGATAATGTGGCAATCCTCTCATAAAAGCACTATCCCAGAACAAGTTCTATCACCACATATGTTCTATGGATTTTAAATATATGGGTGGCTGGCAGAGATTGTTAGTGATATACCCTGAGCCCATAAGTAATAGGGTTTTTATCTATGTTTAAGCATCCTATCTGATTGATAATAAGGCATTTATACATTCCTTAGTGATTTTTTGTAATAACATTTGCATGCATGTGATTTAAACTATTGAATTTAGTCCTTAGTTTATAAACATAGTACAAAGATAATCATAAAGAATTCATGATATGAGATACCTATTGTATGCAAATGTGTTAATACCTAAATTATCCCTAGTCATAGTATTAATGAGATATGACATTGTTAATATAGGTAGACTAGTATATGTTATACATCTTGAATAGTTTAAGTAGTAGTTTTCATTATTTGTGATCATTGAGATGATGAAAGCTAAAATATGGATGTTTGTTAGAAGAACAAGTTCATTAAAGATCTATCATGAGAAACTTCACATGGATACTTATATTATATCAATAAATTACCTCATTATATCAGTTGTGCAAGTATCCTTAGACTTGAGATCACTAAGGCATCTGAGGTAGCAAGTGTTATACTTTGACTTCTATACTTTTACTCCTCAAAGGGGTATATATAGCTTGGAAATTAGGTATAACATAAATACTTGGAGGTGGTTGAGTGACAAATAAAGGATTCACCACTTCGGCTATAATAAGGAGTTCTATCTCAAGTATTTATATATATCTTTATTCAAAAAATCTTGGCCAAAGTAGAATGCAAGGTGAATGAGATTCAAAAGGGCATTTTTGGAAAAAAAGATAAAAGTATGAGAATACAATAAGTTCATGAATGAATTGGTACATGTCCATATTCAATTCATGAATGAGATTAGAAGCATAGTGAAAGGAGTGATTGCATGGAAACTTGATATGGAAGGGTTAAAGTGGAAACCACTGATTTTTTGTCATTTAGGTAGTCGTGATAATTGACATGAAACCTTTCATAACTTGTACAATAATATATTGAAAATGTCAACTAAGAATTGATATTAAGGTTTAAAAGAACTTATATCATAAGAGTCACAGTTCGATTAGAACTCTTCGAGTCATAATTTGACTAGGACTCTTAGAATCATAGTTCGATTAGGATTCTTCAAGTCTTGATTTCATTAGAACTCTTAGAGTTCTAATTTGATTAGAAATTTTAGAGTCCCTATTTGATTATAGCTCCTAGAGTCCCAATTCGATTAGAACTTTTAGTTACTTATTGTACTACCAATATGCATAGGAAACCCAAAGGGTCACACATATATAAGAATTAAGGTCTGAGATAAAAAAGCAATGTATAAATATGACATGGGATGTCATGGGAACTTGTTTGATAAGTTGGTAAGAGAAAATTTAGGGTTTGAGAAAAAGAAGAAAAAGTCTCTTGCACAGAAAAAACCTATAAGGCCTAATCTATGCATAGAGCTTTTATAAGCTAGAGATTTTTTCTCTGGATCTCATTTGGCATTAGATGAGGCTAATAATTAATATATGGATATCTTATTATGTTATAAGATTTTATATAAATATTGAATGGCTTTGGAGCCCTTTCAAATATACAGACCAAATTTATTGAGGCTCTATACTCAGAATTGGACTAGTCTGTGAGTGTCACTTAAACCCATCCAAATTGTCCAAGCTCAATTGGGAGGTACAACCATTATAATAGCACCTTAATTTTACCCATGAGGTGTATAAATACATCTTAAATTCAAAATCAAGGTTAATGAAGAGAAGAAAAAGAAAATAAGTTAGAACACTTCTAGCCACTAAACCCTAATTTCATCTCCTTTTCTCTTCTAGCCAAATTAGCTTTGCCAGTCTCTAAGCAAATTTTAGCCATTATTGCTCTTTGAGAAGGTTCTTGTACTTTACTTCTTGTGTGGATACCTTAGAGGTGCCTTGAAGTAAGGATATTGGTGGTTTACGACAACCTAGTGTGATATTTAACAATTATTCAACAAACATCTACGGTAAAGTTTTAAATTTTAGTAAGGAAATTCAATTCTTTTGACTAAATCATGAATTTTGGTTTACAAATATTTTAAATTCCACTCTTTACATGTGATGTAATGTGATTTTGAACCAATAGTAATGTGAAGGCAAAGGTCAACCATATGATTGTGAATATTGGGTGTACTAAGTTCTATAACAAAATAGAGAAAGTACACCCTGACCTAACTAGACACTTCCTTACTAATTTTTGATACATATTTGAGTTCGATTAAGATAATTATGGGATTGTGTGATTTCAAATACAAAGGAAGAAGTATAACATCATATTTAAAGAATTCACTAAGTACTTAGGCTTCTACTTCGATGGTCCATAAGAGCTACCTAATGTCATACCTTGGTAAAATTGGATTGTGGTTAGAGAAGATATGGAGCCCCCTATACATGGCCAATCAAACCAAGGCCCACCACTTCAAAAACCATACATGTCATATTCTCCATCGGTTCCTAGCTTTATCTTTCTATGGGCACATTGAGGGTGTAACTAATGTTAATTCTTCCAAAGTGCTTATTCTTTGGTGTATGCCTTAAGGAATTAGACTTAATGGAGCTTATTATATATGGAGAAAGATTCAAGATCTCTAAAAAAGGTTAGGAATATTGAAAATGATATCTTCGAGGGGCACGGTTAACATATTGGCTAAGGTGGTGAATCATGATTCACTTGGTCCTTCTTTTGGTGCATTTTGATATGAGCTTAAATAGCTCATATTTAATCCATGTTTTTTTACCAAAATAATGTTTAGTTATATTAAATTGTGATTAGAATTAGGTGTGTTTAATGTTTTTTGTTAAGTTATATGTATGCAGAAGAAAAAGGGAGAAAAAGGTGAAGAAGGAAGAGAGAAAAGACAGTGTCGTGAGCACGAAATGTTATGAAAGGTACAAAGGCAGCCAGTGAGGGAAGGAAAATAAGGAAGAAGGAAGCACGTCTACTCGCCAGAGCGACAGATGCCACGAGCGCGATAGGATGGTTAAATGCAGTTGAGCCTAAAGAGTCATTTAAAAAGTCACCAAGTTTCATCAAGGGTTGCAACCCTATGGAGGGGCACTTGAAGGGACTTGATTCTTTGAAAATTATATATACCCTGGAAGTTATTTCAAGAAGGATATAAAATTAGATGGATTAAATATTTATTTTTTCTAACTTCAAAATGTAGTTGAAAAATAATTGTTTTACTTTTTAGTTTAGTTTATGTTTTGAAGAAGAGACTTACAAGGAAGAGGAGTCATCATACATGAATAAAGGATGATAATTCTTTTACTTAATTTCTTGTTACTTTCCTTCTTTGTTATTATTATGAATATTTTTAGAAACTTGAATTTCGTTATTCATATTTAATCATTTCTCTTTCATTTATCTTTAAATGTAGGATTTTCTATTTAAATTTTATTAGTATCATTATAAGTTAAGGAAAAAGACCTTAGATGACAATTCCTTCTCTGAAAATCAACAAAGTGGTTATAAGTAAAGGAGTTAGCAAGAGCAACGTCTTTTGATAATTAATAAGAAATTCATTATCAAAGCATAGTTTGAGAGATCGCATGTGGAAATAGTTGTTATAGGTTGGTTTTTATTTTTTGAATATGTGTTTATGTAATTCTAGTCTAAATACGAGAGCTGCGATTTAGAACTATAAATGCAAGTTTAAGGCATAATCTAGTTTAGATGCGAGAGCTGCGACATAGAATATTATTCCAACTTGGCTTGCATGATAAAGATTAAATTCTAAATAAGAGAAAACTAATAGGTTCCATATTTATATATAATAAATTCATCACATTCATAAGTCTTCTCTGATCATCATTAAAGTAGAGTAATATTTAAGTAAGAGAGTAGTGTAGTTTTAATAATAGTTTTAACTTGCAAATTAATGAGCATTGTAAACAAGATTAAAATTGTGTAGTAATTGTGTACAATGTTAATCAACATTCTTTGTGGGACCAATATCTAAAGTATTATAATTGGTACACCGTATACTTGTGGTATTAAAGTTTTTAGAAAAAGCATAATAAGTTTTGGCGCTGTTGCCAGGGAATGCTTGATTAAATTTATTGTCATTATGAATCTTGATTTATGATTTTGGATTACAATATTTAATTAGCTATGTTTTGTGTTGTTTTTAATTGATTTAGTATATTAACATAGTTTATTTTTTATTTTACAGGTTATTTTACTTAGTATTTCATTATAAATTTCAAAAAAAAACTAAATTAAAAAACTAATGATTTTTCTTCATTGTCGCGAGCGCGAGGTCAGTCGCGAGAGCGACATTGTAAGGAGGATGCTTCTATAACAGAATGTGGAATTCTCTCCTTCCCTGCTAAGTTCTATTAGTGGAACTTTTTGAGTTTGTTTTCTCCCTCTTTTTTACATTTTTTGTGATTTTGTTTGTTTTGTGTTTTATTTGTTTTACAATTCTCACACAATGAGGACATTGTGTCCTTTAAGTGTGGGGGATATGCATGTTATGTTGGTATGCATGTTATATTGGTTGCATGTGTGAATTTAATTTTGGAGCTTGTATATTTGAAAATTATTTGGGAATAAATGCATGCTTTAGCTTGAATTTCAGTCATTTTTACTCTAATTAGGCAAATTTTTAGGCTAATCATTTTCATTTTACTTTGACAATTAAATGTACATAGTGAAGGTCATCACTTGGCAAAGCTCTTTAGTGTAGGTTCTTTTTAAGTTGATTATCTTTTCACATGTATAAAAGGATTATTTTTGCCAATTTATTGCTTAGGGCAATTTGACCTATAACTTAAGTGAGCTTTTGAGCCTTGTACATTGACATTTTTCTTGTATGAGAGCCTTAATATGCCATATCCTCTAAAATTTGTTCATGGTAAATTTTGAGATTACATTTAGTATGAGATATGCATGAAAAATGATAAGGGCATTTAGATAATTTTTTTTTTTGCTTGCTTTAAAAACTTACCTTTTTGACTTTAGGTAGCCAATTTTGAGCCTTAAACCTATTTTTGTTGATTAATATGTAATTAGCCAATATCCTTTGCTAAACAAAAATCAATTTTCTGTGTTATCCTTTTTTTGAAGAGAAATAAATTGTTATATCATTAGGAGATATATTTTGTTAATATAAGCATGATGGTATTTAAAATGTGAGTTAAATTCCCTTCTTCTCTAAGTTCAATATTACAACATAGCTAGTTTCTAAAGTTATATTACATTAAAAAAGAAAAAGAAAAAATAGACAAAAGAAAGAGAAAATAGAAGAATAAGAGAAACTAGTCGTTAGTGTGCCATTGAGAAAGGAATATGAACAATAATTACATCATGCGAAGCTCAGATTTTTAAAGAAATCTCTTATGATATGGTGATGTTGTTTCTATTAACAAGTTAAGCTACTTAAACTAAAAATTATCCTACCTTTAACCTTAGCCAAGTTACAATCATTGTAAGATCCTTTTGATTTCATGTATTATTTTATAATAGTAGTGGAGATGTTTACTAATTATAAGCTTATGGTAGGCTATGGCATGTTCAAGGAATGAGAGAAACACTAACCCAAAAACACATCGAGTGAATAAGTGCTTTAAGAAAATAATGTTTGAGTGAGAACTACTTTAGGCAATACTTTGTGTGAAATAATATTTACATGTGTTAAGATATTCAAGTTCATAAGTTCACACATTCTTGTGCTTTGCTACTTCATAATTTTCCAAATGTCCATTGTTCTTTAAGTTTAATGGATAATGGTTTTGTTTGAGAATTTACATACTTGGGCTAAATTTGTGAAGAGATGAAAATTTTTGCATGTGGTTTTCAAATATTTTCCAAATATAAATGTGAGTTCCAAAATTGTATGTTTGTGTTGTTTGCCTGTTTGTTAAGTTTTGCTTGGGGAAAAGCAAAAGTTTAAGTGTGGGGGTCTGATGTGAGCTTAAATAGCTCATATATAATCTATTTTTGTTACCAAAATAATGTTTAGTTATATTAAATTGTGATTAGAATTAGGTGTGTTTAATGTTTTTTTTTTCAAATTTTATATATGTAGGAGAAAAAGGGAGAAAAAGGTAAAGAAGGAAGAGAGAAAAGACAGTGTCGCAAACGCGACAAGTGTCGCGAGCATGACATGTTACGGATTTCTAATCACCGATAGTGACACTATTGAGTTAGTGGATCGTGAGGATCCAACTACCTACCGAGAAGCTATTGAGAGCCCTGACTCAAAAAATTGGCTTCAAGCCATGAAATCCGAGATGCAATCAATCTACGATAACCAGGTTTGGACCTGGGTTGATCCACTGGAAGGTGTTAAGGTAATTGAATGCAAGTGGCTATTTAAACTCAAAGCTGACAAGCTACAAAGGTAAACTAATAGCAAGAGGTTTTCAACAAACTCATGGTGTAGACTATGATGAGACCTTTTTGCCTGTAGTCATGCTCAAGTCCATTAGGGTCTTGCTTGCCATAGCTGCATATCATGACTATGAGATATGGTAAATGGATGTCAAAACTGATTTCCTCAACGAAAATCTACTTGAGGATGTGTATATGACACAGCCTGAGGGTTTTGTCAATCCCAAGTATCCTAAGAAGGTTTGAAAGCTTCAAAAATCCATTTATGGATTAAAGCAAGCATTCCGGAGTTGGAATCTCCATTTTGATGAAGCAGTCAAAGAATTTGACTTCATAAAAAACAAAGATGAGCCTTGTGTGTACAAGAAGGTTAGTGGGAGCATAATAGTGTTTCTGGTCCTATATGTGGATGACATCCTTCTCATTGGGAATGACATTCCAACATTACAAAAGGTTAAGCAATGGTTGGGGAAGCGTTTCTCAATGAAAGACTTAGGTGAAGCCGAGACAATACTTGGTATCCGGATCTATAGAGATAGATCAAATCAGCTTTTGGGACTAAGTCAAGGAAAGTATATAGACAAAGTACTAAAGCATTTTAGTATGGGAGACTCAAAGAAAGGGTACATACCTTTGGCTTTGGGAGTTCCTTTGACTAAAGAATAGTGTCTTAAAACTAAAGAGAAGAGGGACAACATGAGTTGAATCCCATATGCATCTGCTATTGGATCTATCATGTACATTATGTTATGTACTAGGTTGGATGTTGCTCATGCACTGAGTATAACCAGTAGGTTTTAACAAGACCTTGGTGAAAAGCACTGGTCTGCTGTAAAGGGGATTTTAAAGTACCTATAAAGGACTAAGGATCACTTCTTGCTGTATGGTGGTCAAGAAGAGATCCTCATACAAGGTTATGCTGATGCTGCTTTTCAAACTAGCACTCAGGACTCAAGATCACAATCTGGCTTTGTTTTTGTTTTGAACGATGGTACTGTCAGCTGGAGAAGCTCAAAGCAAGAGACTATTGCCGACTCAACTACAGAATTTGAGTATATTGCAGCGAGTGAGGCTACAAAGGAAGCTGTTTGGATTAGAAATTTTATTTCTGGATTAGGAGTGGTCCCAAGCATCCTAGATCCATTAGAAATTTTCTATAACAATAACAGGGCCATCGCATAGGCCAAGGAGCCCTGGTCACACCAGAAATCCAAACACATACTCAGAAGGTACCACCTGATCAGAAAAATCATTGATCATGGGGATGTCAAGATTAGCAAGATAGCAAGTGAAAATAATGTAGCAGATCCATTGACAAAACAGTTGCATCCAAATCTGCATGAAGCTCATTTGAGAGCGTTCGGTCTTAAGGTTATGCCCAATTAGGACTAGTGCTAGTGAAAGATTGTTAGTGTAAGCGCTAGCCCCAACACATTGTTATAAAGCATTTAATTTAATAAATAAGGCATTTGTTTTATCTATTATATTTCTCTACATATCAAATGATAGAACTATCCAAGAATGTTGTTTCAGTATAAGTTATCATGTCTGAGGCATATGGTTGTAAGACCTTGAAAAGATTGAGACTTAATTCTAAATATCCCTAGTCAATCATTATTATAGGAATAACAAATGAATTAAGACTAATATGCTCTCTCTTATAAGTTGAGTTCTATCTTATGGATCATAAGGACTAGAGTGTCAATCAGAGATCATAGATACATGTTTAGAACATGGTATCTGGATTCAATTTGTTCATGAGAACACTATATGGTATAAGTCATAAGTGTTGTTCATGTGCAAGTTTTGCATCGGAGTTCTTAGACTTGAAATCTCTATGAAACTTTTTATGAATTACTGTGTACTTTGACATACACCTAACATACTCATAACAGAGTGACAAGTATGGGTATGATTGGGCATGCACTAATTCATGTTAAAGAGCATGAGGGAAGTAAAGGGATTACCCCTTTCAATAAGAGAGAAAATATCATTGACCACTTGATCAGTGAACTGAGAAGTGTATGGCCATACCGATATGAAATAATGAGTAATCATTATTTATCTGAGAGTTCAGTATCACTGGAATATCAAGAAAGGAATTAGTACATATAAGGATGACTAGTTCCATGCCTTATATTAATTCTGATATTTAAGGGTAAGGGACAATCTAAAATTGCATTAAGTCACTAAATGCCATTTGCATTTTCATTTAATTTGGAATGCTATAATATCTTGCTAGAGAATATATATAGCCTTTGGATTATTTATTAATTCAAGAATTTGGAGATTATAATGGCAAATCAAGGTCTCAACCGATGCTAGATAACAATAGAACAATATATTTATGAGGCTACAAAGGGTTGCATAAGATTTCCCCTAGCTGCACCAGCGAAATCATCTAATGTGAAAGATAAGGATGAGAAAGCGAAGGAGGATCCTACACTAGCCCCTGATCCATACTCAACACCATATATGGTGAATTTCTTTAATGACATGCAAGCATGCCTGAATATGCAGGAGGCACGATTGGAGTCGATTAAGCATTACCGGGACACATTATGTGTTAATCAATAGCATTTCATGCAACATTTTTAGGAGTGGTTTCCACCACCACCTTAGTGAGAAAATATTGGTGCATTCTTGCTAAGGGAGACAATATTTAAAGAGGGGATGGATCCTATTTAGATCTATTTCAAGAATTTTTTTTGGGCAAACATTGCTAACACTGTTTTTCTTATAAGTTGCCATCTCTTTTTATTTCTTTTATTTACATTTATTTTGTTTTATTTTTATTCCAATTTGTTTTGTATTTGATGTTTACTTTGTAGTACTTTAATCATCGCCTTAGATTATGTAATAATTTGCTTTATTTGTGCTTTGTTAAGTTAACTATTTTGGTTACATATTTGTTTGCTTTTTTTTTAGTTTTTATTGTTCTTTAATTTAGTTTATTTAGTTTGGTTTGAGTAATGTGTTAGTTGCGTAGGGTATAAATTGGTAAATCATTTGGTCTACATTTAGTCTAGTTCGATTTAGTTATTTTTGAATTTGAACTTTTTGAACTTTAACTTAAAATTTTGTAGAGTTCAAGATTTTGGTTAGCACTAAAACAGTTACGTTGTTAGATGCAATCTTAGCTAATTTAGTGTTCAACTTTAGTATATTTGTTAGTTTGTAATTTTTATATACAAAAGACCTATTTTTAAATTTAAGAAAAACCATTGCATGAAAGTAGTCAAGCTAGGAATTCTAAAGCACTAGAATCTTCCTCATTACCCTTCAAAGCAATAGAATAACTCGAACAAGTTTAATGATTTAGGTAATTTTTCATATTCAGTCACTTCATAGGAATTTTATCCTACCCTTTGTGTATTTTATTACTCTTTTGCCACTTTAAGATTTAAAAGGTATGCTTAATACATGTAATGATTAATTTTGTTATTGCACACATCTTTTTACCTATTAGCCTAAAAGCCTTTATCTCTCCCTCCTAAAAATTGGCCACTCTAGGAATGGGATTGATCATCTATTAAAGGCTGTCTAAGTGGTGTAGTTTTATTAAAAGGAATCTAAAAATGGCGATGTTGTCAAGTTTTTATTGTTATTTTAAGAATGTAGTATTATTTTGAGAAAGGAATTGTTGGATGCCCCTTGCTTATCATTTCAAAGAAAAAGCTAGTTTCATCCAAAAAAAAAGAGAAAAGAAATTTGTGTTTTTTTAAGCTAGCAGTATATATCAATATCTAAGTGTGGGGCATTTTCAACATAAATAGAAAGGGCTATAAACTCTCAAATTGATTGAGTTTGTGAAAATATAGAAAAGAAATCACCAAGCCCTCTTCTTTTATGTTTCATGAATTATTCATTCTACATTTCAAGCAATTAAGTTATGACAACTTTGGTGATATTATTATGGGAAAAGTCTTATTAGTTAGTGGAAATTGGTGTATTGAAGTGATAAATGGCTATTCTTATCTTGCTTATCCTTAACCTTTCTTAATTAGCCTTTACCTTAACATATGATACAATCAACATAAAGATCTAATGATCCTTCTTTGTTTTGAGTTATTTAGAAGAGATGGTGCTAGTGGTTTTGATGCTAAATGAGAGGCATATGATGTCTCTTAAGTTTCAAAGGCAAAACTTTATGTGCATTTTGGTGTACATTAATTCATATGCTTGGTTATTAGATTGTACTAGAGTTTTAGCTTTGAAATTGATTCGAATATTTTGGTCTTGCAAACACACATGAAAATTCTCAAGTATATTCTTGTTCTAATCTTTCTTGGTTAGGGTGTCATTAAGTGTTGTTATCAATTGTTAATCTTAGTTTTGAATTATATGATATTAGGATTAGAGTTTGAGAATTTTGGAGATGTGGTTTGTTCAAGTTTGCTCAAAGGCAAAAAAAAAAAAAAAGCTAAGTGTGAAGTATTTGATATCTCTAAATAATACTTATGTTTTTTGTGTTTTTAGTGTGTTTTTTAGTTTACTTAGTGTTGATTTTTGTGTTTTTTATGCTTAAATTATGTGTGGTTCGAAAAGATGAAGTTTTGAGTTAATTTATGTTATTTATGCAGGATTAAAGATAAAATTTAAAGATTAACCCGGTTAAGCTGAAATGTGTCTCAGTCGGGTCATTCGAAGAGTTCACCATCCATCCAAACTTGACTGACTCGGCTAGGACAAGGAGTGACTTGACTAGGTCATTAATCAAACATGAGGATAGGAGCTGCTAACTCGGCTAAGACAGAAAATGTCTCCGCTAAGTTTATTTAAACTATTATGCAATTTTGGAAGTTATTCATTAGAAAGAGGACTCCTAATGGCAGTTAGACTTCATATACTTTAGGTATTTTAGTAGTTTTTTATCAGTTAACATTAGTTATTCTATTTTTCTATAAGTTAGAACTTAGGTTTTCATTTAAGTACAGTTTTTCATAGTTTTAAAGAGCTTTACTTAGAGTTAATTCAAGCTTTATTCGTCTAGTTTTTCAAGAGCTAGAGATCAAAATCAGAGCTAATTATATGAGTATAGTATTTGGTTTTTTATTCATTTATTCAATTTCAATAATAAACAGTGAGTAGATTCTTTCTTTTGTTAAGGGATTCCTGAACTCTCAGTTTTCTACTATGTTGACTCGTAATTGAGCTTTAATTTAATATAATTTTTGTTATTTCATCATTCCTTTGCTCATTTATATTTTTTTATTATATTTCAATTCCTGTTTGATGCATCGAATAGATGATTGAATGTGAATTTGGATGTTGATCAATGATATGTATGCCTTTTTCTAATATGCTTATGTTTAATATGTTCTTGTGTTCTGGAAATTGAGATAAGAGTATCATGATCATAAGTGTTATTAAATTAAAGAATTTGAATTTTTAATAGATTAAAGTTATATTTTTCAAAAAAAGATTTAAATAAAACCCAGGAACTTAAAATCAGGATTTATGCTAGTTATTGGATTGTTCTTAATTAGAGAGTAATTTTCTTGAATGTTTTCTTAAATAAGGAACCTAAATTTAGTTTGGCTTTCCATAATGAACTTGTATTACTTTGAAAATGGTCAATTTTAGTAATAAACGAGGAAGATAATTCCCTTAGTAAAAGGTTTTTAGCTATTAATTTTTACCATCAATTTAGTTAATCTTTATTTTAATTAATTTAAGTCTTTATTCTCTGTTTTAAATTTACTTAGGTGTTTAAATTAATTTATTTTAGTTAACAATCACATGCAAAACTGGAAAATTCATTCACATAATTTTTACTTCAAAACTTTAAATTTCTTAATCCTTTGGATATGATACTTAAGGGTCTTAATTATATTTTTTTTATATTACTAACTAATTTAGTATACTTGCTAGATATCGATTAGTGACCTTTATGAAATACTAAATTTTGATCATTCTTTGAGGTCACAACTATAACCAAATCATTTCAGTCGTGACCTGAGCCAAAATCCTACAAAATAGTATAAAAATCACCATTAAGTACATTTTCAATTATAATTAATCAAAAAAATATCAAATTTGGCAATGAACTTAGAATTTAACACAATAAACATTAAAACACTAAAAACACGACTAAAACATATAAAAACACAAATAAAACATGTATAAAACAAACACTAAATTGGAGTTATCATCCGACAGGAGCCTTTTTTTTTTGGAACCTACTCTACTCATGTCCTATTGCCAAGGTGTTGGGGATCGATCTTGATTATCTCTATCTTTGCCCTTGATAAATTAGGCTAATTTTCCTTTTCAGACTAAATGCTTGATTTCTTGTTTAAGTTGTTTGCAGTCATCGATCTCGTGTCTCTTGTCCCTATGATTAGTGGACTAGAAACTCTAATCCTTGTTAGGGTTCTCCCTCATGGGCCGAGGCCAGTTAACATGCCTATTTTGCTTCATCCATGTAAGGATTTAAGATCTTTTTGTATTTAAGGGCATAAACCAATCTTCCTTCCAATCTCCTGCATATAGGGTTAAGGTAATATAAGTTTGGATAGATCCACTAGCTCCTCTGATAGCGCTAGATTCATTCCTGTAGCTGTTATGCCATCATGATCGATGCTATTCAACAATTTTTATCTCTGTATGTGTCCATAGGAGCTTTGTTGGAGTTTTCAGGTCATATCTGTCCCGATATACTTTTGCACTCAAGATATAAGTTTGGTAAAGTCACTAGGGGGTTTCTTACTCAATGAATCACTGATATCTTAACACTTCGTGTTGCTTGTTAGGGCATCAATTGCCACTTTCAAGTTTAGAATTTGGATGTCCATGGCCACTAAATTAAATCTTTCTATATAAGTCCACAAGGGTTTGCCTTTTCCTGCTAAACTTGGTTTAGGTCGGTTGAAACCTTCATTAGCCAAATAGCTACTACAAACTTGACTATAAATATATCCCTAAACTATTTGAAATTCTCCACAAAATGCTCGGGTAAGTTTCTAAACCATATTTGGACAAACTTTGTAAGGATTTGGGAGAAGATCTTACACATGGTGGCATCTTCAGTAGTGTGAACTAGCATAATGTGGTGGAATTTGTCCAGGTGAGCTCAGAGGTTAGTATCACCATTGTATCTGGACAGGTTAGGCAATTTGATCTTAGGAAAAGGAGCTGCCAAAATTTCAATAGATAATGGGGATTGAAAGCTACCCTAGTAATACAAGGTATTTTTATTTTGCTACTTCTGGATTCTCTCTTCAAAAATCCTTTCAAATTGTTAAGCCGTCAAAGTTATTGTTGAACCTTTGGCTAGTGTACAGAGTAGAGGTAGCAAGGCAAGTATTGAAGTTGGTGGGGCTGCCTAAGCCGCTATGGCGGATAGAGCTATAAGGAAGGCCTTGGCAGTTTGTGGTGTGAAGCCAGATATAGGCGGAATAGATATGGCAGGTTAAGTTATTGACATAATGGTCAGGTCTTAAGGGAAAAGCTATTGACTAGGTGGGGGTTGGCATTTATTTTGCTCAGGTTGGTTTTCTCGTAGGGCAGGGATCATACTCAAATCAAGAAAGATGTCTATAGTTTATGGTAAACCCACACTCAACGCACCAAATAATGATTATCTGAAATTTACGGGCTATTGATCTGCGAGAGTCACCTGAAAAGACAAAACTCCAACGGAATTTCTATAAGGGAGATGCCAACAGTCAAGTTAGAAATTACAAAGTAAAGAGATTAATCCAAGAAAGTGAGGGATAAAAAAGAATACCTTACTGTTTATATAAGCAAGTGATAGAGTTTGAACACATTTATGAATCTTAGATAGGAAGAAACTCATTCATCCTAAATTGGAGGACCAAATAAAGAGGGTTGTTCTTCGTATTCTGTTAGAGTTAGAATTTTGAAAGGATTTTGTTACCGTTTGAAGTAACGAAAATGTTATCCTTGAGTTTTGAACTTTCGAGCAAGGTCATGGCACTACAAAAAAATAGGGAATTAGCGACGGACAATTCCGTCGCTAATCAATGAAATTTCGTCGATAATTAAATATAGCGACGGAACGACGTTTTGTCGCTATTTGACCGTCGCTGGCGATTTTAGCGACTAAAATGGAAAACAGTCGCTAAATTTAGCGACAAAATTTCCGTCGCTAATTAACCCCTAAAATCAGTCGCCAATATATTAAGAATATTTTAGCAACGAAATATTTTGTCGCTATTTTTAGTTGTTGAAAATTAGAACAATTTTGCGACAGTTTGGCGTAATTTACATTCGTCGCTAAAAATTACCGACAAACTTTGGAGTCGCTGTTACCGTCGCTAATATATGTTTATTTATTGAATTAGCACATTTTTAGCGACTAGTACACTCGTCGCTATTTCTGTCGCTATATTAACAATGTTAAATTTTTTAAATTTATGAATTTATTTTTTTACATATAATTAAACAATTCATTAATTCATTGTTTACCTAATATTTAATAGAGACCATACATAAATATGTAAATGCAAATCCAAATGCAATTTATAAATTTATAATATAAAACATAATATCAATTCATAACTAATATAGAATTATAAATTACTTGAAGTAATAAAGACTTTGTGACTCCACAAAGTATCATCCTAAACAATAAACAATAATATTAAAAATAACATCCAAATTAACATTAACGATAATGTTCAAATAAAATAATCAGTAAATAATGGCGATGGCAATTTTAAAAAGTTCCACGATTGAAACCTCCTTCCAACTAACTCCATTGATGTCTGTATGCTGATGAAAGCTCATGGTTATAATCCTAGAGCATTGGGAGGAAGGTTCCAACCTACAAATTATATTATATAAAAACAGAGATCAAGTTACAAATGTCTTTTTCACTTGTTCAGAATTTGTTGAGATGAAAGAACTCACAATCCCTTTGGGTTCACTGTTATGTACAATTTTTGGAACTTACAGCCAAGTCATTGATATCACCCTTTTCATGACCAAAGGACATGCAAAATATAATTAACCAAAAATTTAAACAAATATTAAAAATAAGCTTTCGTTTAAACCTAAACCCACTTCATGTCCACGACAGCTGGCCAAGCAAAATGCAGTTTCAGTAGCTACAAAATTCACAATAATTAATTGTTGTTTCAAGTTAGCATACATCTTATATATATTCATCAGTACTAATGATAACAGGACATGACTGCTTCATTATAAAAATTA
Source organism: Excoecaria agallocha (assembly GCA_037975025.1). Classification (NCBI taxonomy): domain Eukaryota; kingdom Viridiplantae; phylum Streptophyta; class Magnoliopsida; order Malpighiales; family Euphorbiaceae; genus Excoecaria; species Excoecaria agallocha. The sequence goes on along the minus strand of CM075810.1, from coordinate 59,896,375 downwards.
ATTTAAAACTTGTTAAAAAAACATATATAAATACAGGTGCAATTACTAAGTATTTGAAATCCAAAAATAAAGAGAGGAAGAAATGACTAACCATAAATCTAAAGAAAGGGAAGAATCCCTAGCCAACGATATGTCGGTTCTGCTTTCAATGATCGATCGATCTATACGGAGAAAGTAAGAGAAATTGAGCTCTACTGTGAGTTAAACAGAAAATTAATCAAAGTAGGCAACAAAAATACATTTACAAACACATTTACTATCTGAAAATTAATCAGAGCAGGCAATTGCTATCCACTCAAATATCAACTTTAGAGATTCAACAACGTCCATCCAACAGAAATAAAATGCACAACAAGAACTGAAATCATACCTGTTGAAGAAGCTTCTCTTCTGGGATTATTTTGCTTAAGCATCTACGCATATCCTCGCATTCACTAAGTGAAATAGAAGATACTATCTATGGTAGAAGCATTGCCACCATGTTCACAGGAATGCTGCATAAAAACTGCACCAGTTTTTACTGTTAACTGCCTTTTTTCCTTTCCCTTAAGTTTGTTTCAGAAGGACAGTTGTGGCATAGCAGAATTGGATCATCACGCATGCTATCTGATGGTCACAGCTATAGCTACTGAACTCTATTTGATCTATTAAATATTTTAGAACTGCATCTAGTTCACAAAATTTCCCTGAAATATAATCATAATAATATATGCTAATGCTCCAATGAACTTTGACGATCTTTATCATGGCAAGAACCTGTTTTAATTTAACTAATTAATCTTCATGTACTTTCATCCATTCAACATGGCTTTTATGTTTAGAATCTAGTTCATTGAATAAACATGAGCAACTAGTTTAAGAAATTATTGTTCTTTTAATTTCAATGAGTGGCAAATAACGTAACAGAAATCCAACCAAAAACAATAAAGAAGAAGAAGAAAAAGAAGAAGAAGAAGAAGAAGAAGATAAAAGATGGTATAAGGTGAAGGCCATTAAGTAATGAGGAACATTAATGGTTTTAATGGCCGTCACAGTGGTGGTTTGGCAAGGCATCATGTAAAGCTCTGAAACATACTCATACCTGGAAAATTCCATTAACAAATGGCCATTTTTAAATCCATACCCTACGTAATACATGCCAACTCAGCCAAACTAAGCACCTTAAACAAATAGTGAGGACCATAATAAATCTAATTCAACCTTGAACCAATTCTCAACTACATGAGCAAAAAGAAGCCAAAGAGTGCCTAGCACAAAGAAGATGATACGTAACCTAGATGATTTTGAAAGAGACAAAGGGATAAAGTTATATGAGATGGATAAGAATTTGACAGCATAATCATAACAATAGTACATTGTAATAAAAAATGCTTACCATTTTCATGTAATATCACATACAAATCCCAGATCACAGATGTCCTAAAACAACTAGCAAGAATAATAGGATGAACTGAACTTACAAAGCCTAAAACTGCTTTCTACAGGGAGAAACATAAAAGAACTTTTTAACGGAACATCACTTTTTAAACGGATGATGAGACCCAAAATAAAGAGAAATTACTTCAGGCTATTCATTCATGTGCTAGATGAGAATCCTACATATTATTAAAATGCATTCTAATACAGCCACACTAAGGTAATATGTCAATTATGATAAAAGGTTTGCTAATTCACCCTATTACCAGGATAAGATGCAAAAACTACTAAAAGAAAGCTCACTTGTTCCTCTTCCTTTGCCATGTGCTGAATCGGTGATGTCTGAAGGGCTCCTGTGCAAAATGCTAATTGCCTTGGGAAGTTTTCATCATTTTGCATATAAGAATCGAGTAGGTTAAACAACTGATCAAAAAAACTGCTTTCACCCTCATGCTCAAGTGAGTATGTTTGTGCCACATTCTTGACACGCATGTCAAGAGCTAGAAAATAACCTGCACTTCCAAAATATCACACATGGAAAATAAAAATATTTAACAAAAATTCAGAATTAGTTTAATAAAATTCACATAGATAAATTTGGTAGTCACATACCAATATTAGCATGAAATTTCTGCATTTTACCCAATCTTTCGTCATAGAGCTCACCGGATCAGTCGCCGACGCCTTGCCGAAGCTTCGCCGGCATGAAACCAAGCACACCCGGAGGTAGCGGGCATCGAGGGTAGTCCAACCATGGTGGTCATGCACTCAAACACCGCTTCGTTAGGCTAAAATCTTAGCCGAAAGCTTTTGGCATACCCATCTTCGATCTCCTTGCTGTCGGCGAGTGGGGATGATCAACGGGTACAGGGATGTTCATCTCGCCTTTGGGGTTTCACCGGTGTTGCTTATGTCCCCGATTGCCGCCGTAGCTAGCCGGAAAGAGAGGAAGAAGCCATGGCAAGGAGAGAAAAAAAATAAAGGATGAACTAACCGAAAGAAATGCCATGGAAGGGAAAGAGACGTCGGAGATAGGGAGATCTGCGGCGGCATCACTCGTTGCCGGCATGAACGGTTGGCGCATTATCGGTGATCAGTAAGAAGTCCTATCCTTTCCTCTCCTTATTTCCCTTTTTAATTATTATCTTCTTTTGTTTTTTTAAATTCGTGGCCATGGTCCTTTTGTCCCAAAATTTCCAGGCTCTCTAGAATGTTGTTGTCTATTATTATTATTATTATTATTATTATTATTATTATTATTATTATTATTATTATTATTATTATTATTATTATTATTATTATTTTGATTAGAAGAAGCCGGGTCATCCTCTCCTTTTGGTTTTTTAATTAATTTATGGTAATCAATGTTGTTTTAATTAATTTATGGTTAGATATATTTATTACAAAAAAAAGCTCCGAAAATTAATTTATGGCATATTGGTAAATAAATAAAAAAGTAAGGATACATTTGTAATCAATGAAAACATTAAATAACAATGATTAGAACTTTTTATTAATATAATTTGAAAATTAAATATGAATTTTATTGGAATTGAAAGAAGACTAAATTTTCAAATAATTTCATTATAAATCAAAATTATGATATATGTGTATATTTTTAATTAATATTAGAATATTTGGTAAAATCAATAAATAAAATTATAAATTCCTTGAATTAATTATTTTTTTATTTTAATCCTCAATTTAATTGAATTAATTTTTAATCTTAATTAGTAACAATAAATATGTAATTTTATTTTTCATTTATATTATAATGTTTGAAATAATTGAAATTATAAATTTTTTAAAAATAGGCAAATAATATCATATAAAATATTTTTAAAAATATTGAAAATAATTAGCAAACATTAATATGTATGTATATTTTTTAATAATTTTATAATGTTTAATAAAATCAATAAATATAATTATAAATTTATTTAAAAATTTAAATGAAAATAGATAAATAAAATAAATTTAGCGACTAAATTTAGCGACGCATTTCCGTCGCTTTGTTTCTGAAATTAATTAACAAACATTAAATTTAGGAAACAGTGTTAGCGACAAAACGTTTCGTCGCTAATTCAGTCGCAAAAAAGGCGCAATCTTTGCCGCTAAAAATTAGCGACTGTTTTTAGTGTTTCGTCGCTATTTAGTCGCTAAATTTATGACAGATTTATTTCCACGACGAAAACTATAAATAGTCGCTAATTAACGACGGAAATAATACCGTCGCTAAATTTCGTCGCTATTTCGCTGTTTTTTTGTAGTGGGGCAAGTGTAACGGATCTTTCATAAGATATTTGTATCTGTGAACTGAAATCGATTATTAAAAATGACAGTTGTACATTACCAATCAACACTTGTCTTTTTCTTTCACTCACTGAATCTATACGATACCCCTCACCACTTCACCTCTGCTTGTTTATTGGCTTGGGAATTTAAGCCCATTCTTTCCATCTTTTTAATACTAATTTATACTACTTGTTTAACCATTTATAATTATTTTTAAAAATTTTATTTATATTTTTAAAATTCTAGGGCATAATATAAAAATAATTACTCCCTCATTTTTTATGTCACTTTTGATATTTTTACAATAATTAAAAAATATTAATTAGATCTAAATTTAATATTAAATTGTATAATTTTAACTAAATTATTAAATATAATTTAAAACTATTGGCCGACTTGGCAGGAACCCTAACCCCCAAACAAGAGCCATAAACTGGATAAGTTATGATGGAGTATTGGCAAATATATGCATGGATAAATTTTGTTTTATTTGCTAAAATGATTTGTACGTAACACATATATCATCCAAACTAAATATGGTCTACATATAGATATAACTATAACCAATGGTTATTCATCCAGCTAGTTCAGATTTTCTTAAACTGAGTTTTCGAATTTAATTATTATCTATATTCCAAATTAATAAATTTAAAAAAAAAATAGCTTACCAACGGAAGTATAGAACAGAACAAAATATATATACATAATGCAATAAATAATGTATATCTTTATTAGTGAAAAATGAAGACGGCGTTTTGTCTGGTTGAATATGAAAAAGAAAAAAAAATGTAATGGAGGGCACAATTACAACATTTCGATTAGTGTCACAAGAAAATAATGGAGTTTCGTAAGTGTCTTGAATTTGTGTGGTTTTTAATTTTACAAATTGATACATATGAATATTGAAGCATGGTACTCTTTCTTTCTTAACAATGGAATTTTCAGAAAATAATCATACCTACAATTTGGAATCATAACCTTTTTTTTATATCCACATATATTTTCTTTGTTTCTAATTTGACCAATCATAAAATTAAAAATTATATGTTAGAATATCTACACATATAAACACATACTTTGCAATATAATTCAGGCTCACCAAAATTTTACTCAAGCTCCAATTTATTCAAGTATTGCCTTTGTAGCAAGAGATCATGAATGACCATTTTTATATGTTGCTTGTGATTTGATTCTTGAAGTGCTAGAAAGTTTTGGTTTTGGAAACAATGGCAGGCTATGAAGCTCTTAGCTGGATCGCAGACAGCCACTATTCTAGAGCGGTTATTGAGTCAGATGTCCAACTTGTTATTCTCGCAGTTCATTCACCTAAAAGGGAGAGTTCTAATTTTGATCTTATTGTCCAAGTTTGCAAAGTTAATAATAATAATTGGTTATAATTTTAATAAAAAATTAAATTAAAAAAATAAATTAAATTATATTAAAAATCTAAAAATAACATATAAGTGAAATTTGAATTTTATGCTAAAATAACACATATACACATGTATTTATACACATGTACACATGTATTTATACCGTTTATGTAATTCATTAGAGATTTAAATGCATATCCAACCATCACCCAAAATAAGAGATGAAAGGGTATAAGACAGTGAAGTGGAGTTTATAAAATTATAATACTAAAATTGAAAGGAACAAGTATGAGCTAACTCACATGGGGAATCTTAGCATATTACAGCAATTTCACATGTGAAGCAGCCTAACAGCAAAGACAAAATCACTCTTACATGCAAATATCTCCAAATTATACACTAATATATATTAATTTGCTATAATTTATTTCTTAAAAAAATATATAAATTTGCTATAATTTAATTCAAGTGGGGCTTCTGCAGGATCAGTGTAAGCTTGCACTGCTTGGTTGCTGGGTTACACTCTTATCTTTTCACATTAAGCTTCTTGTCTCATTACCTTTCCCATTCATTGATATTCTTATCCTTTTATTTTTTTATTTTTATGTTTTCATTATTTCATTTATATGTTTCTTAAAGAGATTACCCTATACATCATACATCATATGCATTGTTATGCAACAAATAAGTACAGTTAAATAAAAAAATAATATGATTGTATTGCATACTAAAGTAAATATGGCTTTGTGCTGCTAAAATAATAACACATCAGATATAAAATTATGTTGGTATAAATTTTCCCAATAAAACAATAGTTTTTTTTTTGCAATGTCATGCCTATGCGTTCATGCACCATATATTGTGTATCATTCGATTGCTTTATCACGTTGTCAAATAATGTTCGGTCGATTGCGTTATCATGTTATCAAATAATGTTAAGTACTCGGTAGAGGTGAGAAAAAAATTGAAAATATGGTTAACTATAAAATTGATTTGAAATCGAATCGATTTTTATGATTAATCGATCATATGAATTCAATTAAAATTTTTAATTTTTTAATTTTTAATTGATAATTACGGTTTAAATTTTTAAATATCTGTTAACCATTAGTCAATAATTAATCGGTTCATATATAATTTTATTTTATAATTTAATGGTTAATCGAAAAATATTGATTAATTAAATCGAAAAATCAAAATTGATGGATTGATTAACCGAATGTAACGAATTGATTAATGGTTAATAATTTTAAAAAATTAATATTAATAAATTAATTAATTTTTTTATTCATGATTGGTTAAATAGTTCATCCTCATTCCTGATACTCAATTTTATTATAATCATTTCAAAACAAAGTCATAATAGTTTTCAAAAACTTGCTAGAATGCCTGTTATTAATTTATTATAAATTGCCCAGGCCGATGTAAAAGACTGTTTAAAACTTATTACCCGTACAATCAAAAGTCTAAAATATTCTTCTGAACAAAAAAAAAATCTAAAAAATTCTTTCTGACTAGGTTTAATTTAATAATATTGAACTGATCTCGAGGTTATTATTAGAACGCATTATTCTTTTATGATTAATCTTACATTGTCCGCATATGTAATTGAGCATTTTCTTATATTTATTTATTTATTTTGGATTTGATTTAGGTTTAAATTTATTTATTAATATGGTATTAAAGCCATTTTTTTCTTTTTTGGACTATTAAAATGTATTTTACATTTATTTTTTCAGAAATTGATATTAAACGGGGTTAAAATATAATATTATAGCTTTGTAATTGATTTTACGTTGATCACATTTTGAGGTTGGGAGCTTCTTTGTAATTTAAGCAATTATTTGTCAACGAATATTAGATTTCAAATCTGAGTTTCAGTCAAGACGATTATGTAAAAAGACCAAAAAAAAAAAACCGGCTAAATTTGCAGATAAAATTTATTGATGGAATTTTGTATCCATTGATAAATTACCGCCGAAATATATTTATGTTATTTTTCTTAGGTAACTTGGTTGTAAAAAGGCGCCAAATTTTCGCATTTATAATCTTACACAAAAATTACCGATGGATTGTACTTTCTGTCGGTAATTACCAATGGAATGATATGACCGTTAGAAATTTGCCTCCGAAATCATATTTTCGTAGGAAATTACCGACGGAATTCTTTTTCCATAGATAAATTTTCTACGGAAACACGATTCCGTAAAAAATTTACCTACGCAAACACAATTCCGTAGAAAATTTACCAACGAAAAAGGGATTCCTTCTATAATTAACTATGAAAATATGATTCTGTAGGAAATTTACCTATGGAAAAAGAGATTCCATTGGTAAATTATCTACGAAAACAATATTACATCAGTAAATTTCCATAGATTTATTTTCCGTAGGTAATTTACCTATTTTCGTCGGTAAATTACCTACGAAAATTTCATTCCTTAGGAAAAGTGAAATAAATTATTTACCCATTTTACCTATTTTATATTTCATCTAAATCCCAATAAAATTATCAAAGTTGCATGTTATTGGAACTTATATTTAACATCACAATTGTTTTCATTGTTCCAATTTTCTTTGTGTTTAACTAGAATTGATATGATATCCATTGATCTATCCATAAAATAACTCAAAAAGATATGCACAAAGGAATAGAAGAAAAGCCAAAATGGTATAAGACCAATTTTGAAAAATCGATAAGAACTAAAAATATGAATCAATTATTGAAAAAATTGGACAAAGAATAAAAAAATAAAACAAGAAATACAATATTCCAATTAATATGATTTTTGAAATCAATAGCATAAAAAAAACAAAACAAGAAATATAAGAAAAAAAATAGCAAAAAGGACAACTAACTAACCAAATTTAATTTGTTGATAATTGAAATCTTTCTTCTAATTTTTTGAGTTTAACGTGTTTTTAGTTTAAGAGAAAAAAAAATTATAGGAAGATACTTGAACTTCACATGGCAATAACATGAAAAGGAGTTGGGAAAAAAAAAGCAAAAAAGATAAAACAACCAAATGGACAACATTGGCTTTAACAAAGCCAAATCGTGAAATGGGAAATGGGATATAAGCTAAAGTTAACCAAAATATAATAATAATAGTAAAATAAGTGGAACCAATAGCCATAGTTCTTGAATTCCTAGAATTCTCTAGCCAAAAAGATAAAAAGGAATATAAGAGGAGAGAAGGAGAACACAGGAAGGGTGCTACCACTGATCAATGGTGCCCTCACTGGCAATCCTCGTGTCGCTGCTTCCTCCCATCATCGGTCTTAACTTCATCAATGCTCTATCCCTGCCACTGAAGGTATCACATCTCCCCTCTTTCACCCATTTCCTTTCTCTTTATATTGAAGATGTGTTTCCCTTCTTTTTGGTAATCCACAATAGAGACAAGCAACACGATCAATACTGGTGAAACCCCGAGGTCGAGATGATCCCTTTGATGCCTATCACTCCTCTCCACTCATCGGCAATGAATAGATTGAAAATGGAGAAGCCAACGGTTCGTGAGTAGATCCTGGTAAAATGACGGTGCATTGGATTGCGTGACCAATGTTGCAGGACTCTTCTTAATGTCGACTACCTCTAGTTGTCCTTGGTTTCATACCCGTAAAGCTCCAGTGAGGCTCCTACGAGCTCAATAGCAGACTAAAATGTGAAAAAAATAGAAATTTCACGCTAATCGGCATGTGACTACCAAATTCATCTTCTCTTATGTTTTGATAAATTGAGCTCGTTACGGAATCTTAGATTGAACATTACAAAAAAACTGCCAATTAGCGACGGACAATTTCATTGCTAATTTGCAAAATTCCTTCGCTAAAATAAATTAGCAACGCTGCGACGAACAATCGCTAAAAGGCCAGTCGCAAATATATTAGCGACGAAATTCCAAATCAATTGCTAATTTAGCGACGAAAAATTTCGTCGCTAATTTTTTTCCTTCGCTAATTTATATTTATAATTAGTCATATGTACTATAATAATAATATTTAGCGACTAAATTTTTCGTCGCTAATTATTATTGTATCAATAACGACAGGTTGCCACTAAGAACTCCCATCACTAAATGTTATGACGAAGTCGCTAAATTTGTCGCTAATTATTTGTGAAATTCTTATTTTTACATATTAGCGACAATTGTTGTCGCGAATCCGTCGCTATTGTTTTTGCTATATTTATTAATTTTCATCCTATACACACTATTGATCCCACATACATACACATATATTTTTATATATTTATTCCAAAGCATAATATATTCCAAAACACATATATAAAAATAAATGAAATCGTACATAATGTTTGATAAAAGTAATTGAAATCATACATAATGTCATCAAACAATCTCTCTTAAAATAATACAACAAAATACTAATAATATCCTTCTAAATAACATCAACATTTGTTCCTTCTCCTGCTTTTCATCTTCACTTTCAATCAATTTTCAGAATTTCCTTTGTTGCATGGATGAGCTTGTTTCCCTCAAATTCACAATCCACATGAGAATCTACAGTAGCAATTGACAAAACAACTAAATCTATAAAAAATCATAAATAATATTTCAGTAGATATAATAAAACTCTACCTATTACCAGAATAAGACAATGATGCAAGTAATTTCATCAAACTCTACCTATTACTCAATATAACCTGAGCTTCATAATTAAAGCTTAGCTAGTAACAATTATTACTTGAGCATGTACAAGTGTAGAAATCAACATAATAAACATTTTAAGAAAGATTTGAGTTGAAAATTTGAGCACCAGATTATCAGAGCTACAAATAATGCTTTCACACAAGAAAGCTCCCAGGGTCAGCCATAATTTACTGGATTTACTGCTACAAGCCATGGTACTGCAATACATAACAAATTATCAATATCATGAGAAAACACATCATTGGGAATATGACCTAGAAAAATGACTTAATTACATATAATAGCCATTATTTAATATATGGACCAATGCAAAAATGAATAAGAAATTGTTTGTATCTTCTGATATAATGAATCAAATATTATGGCATTAAACTATCAACATGTGGCAATTCTACTATGATCATGCTACCTCAATCATTCTCAGGCAGATGTCCACAAACCAACAAAGAAAAATAGAAAGGGAAAAAAATATTCATGGCTGCTCCTTATTAGTGCAGAATCTATTTGGGCTCTGGATTTAGCCTTACTCCTTAGAGGGCTTTTGGCTTTATGATGGACAACCTCATTGGCACTTGGATCATCTGGAAGGAAACCCACTTTAGCATGCCTGCACAATAACGAGTATAAAGCAAAAGCACCACCTACAAGAAGCCACTAAAGTAAAAGCACCACCTGCAAGAAGCCATTAAAATTTGATAATGAAGAGTTTAAGATGGCAATTACCCTCTCCGTTATCATCAGCCCTGAGTACTATAAATGCATACTTCAGAAGAGAACTGACTGTCAGAGTCCAAAAAATGAAAGAGATATATTCATATACAGTTTTATCTATTTGGAAGTCCTCTCTAGGAATTGAACCAAAGACATATAAAGGAGCAGTGCTCAAGAGACCATAAACCACTCCAAGGCTTTGAAATGACAGAAGTAGTGTGTGCCTCCATGTCTCCTATTCATTATCACATTAGAAATGCAGATAAAAAGATCAAAACTACAGTCAAACTTAAGCAGACAGTGTTTCTTTTAGTCTTTACATTATCTAGTTAAGACTGACAGACCGACTTTTCATTAAAATTGGTATCCATACCATCAAAAGATGAACTATTTATGATTGTTTGAAGTCTTGAAGTTCAAATTCTTTGCTACTTAACCTCTTTAGTAGAAATCAAAGTCCACCAAATCTAAGAAGGGAAAAAGAGTGTTATGATGCAATTTTCACCGTCACAAAAGCTAACACTAGAAGCAGCCTAATCAGCAAGACAAAGAGAATAAGATCCATGACTTATTAGTTTATTAGGCCAAGATTTACAGTTTCATAAACCATGTAAAACCATTACTGCAAAGAGAAGATAATAAAAACCAATTTAGATAGCCAAAGTAGTGATCTTTAAAAGCACAAAATAATTACATTTGAACCTAATGAGAAAATCCTCTCTCTCTCTCTCTATATATATATATATATATATATATATATATATATATATATATATATATATATATATATATATATATATATATATATATATATATATATATATATGGATAGGAAGAAGCAAAAGAAAATGATAAAAATGAAAAAATTACAACCAAATAAAGCCAGAAACTTACCTGAAATCCACTGGAATACGTATTAGAAATGCTTAGGGAAACCATTTACAGAGAATTTGATAGAGAAAAATAAAAGAAATGAGTAAAATATAAAGCAAAGAAACAAATAAGAGAAGAGGGATTTTTTATGTAATTTTTTAAATGATAAGAATCATAACATTAGACATATCACGTCTTCTCCTTTTAGGAAAAATAGATGCACATGCTTGCAACTCTTTCTTATCATCTCTAGATTTCAATTTCATAGGCAATATTTTCCTAGTGAGTTTCCACACATCTAAATTGCACGTTGTCCTTATCATTCAAATAGGATTCAATTAAATATTGAGGAAAATAGAAAAAAGGATAGAAGCATCCAACAAATCAGTCAACAAATAAATTAAGAAATGCTTCCACCCTCAAGATCATGAAATTTCGATTTAAATGGGTTGCACAAAATAAAAAAGTAAACACTGACCTTGTTACCGGTCGCCAGAGAATCGCCAAAGAATCGCCGAAGCTACACTATCTATGTCGATTTCAAGCTTGGAATGCCAGGGACTCGCCGCCACTGGTAACGAGCCCTAAAGAACCACAATTTTGCCAGGATCTACGTCAAAAGATCTTGGTATACCCATTTTCGATCTCCCTACCGCCGGCGTATGAGAGGAATTGGTGGGGATAGACCGGAGTGCCTCACCTTCAGGAGTTGACCGGTGGTGTTCTTGCCGCCATTCACCACCAGTGTTGGCCGAAAAAAGGAGGAAGGAGAAATGTCAAGCTAAAAGAAAAAAAGAAAGATGAAGAAGGAACGGTGACTGATCGAATGGGAGAAGGCGGCAACATGACTGGCTGGCGAGGTGAAAGATGGTGTCGGGCTGTCGCCAGCGCTAGTGGGCGCTCGTCGCTCTCCGCGTCCCTCTCTCTTTTCCCTTCCCCTCCTCTCGATCCATTCCCCTTTCTTTTCGTGTCTACTTCGATCATCAATAAGTTGCTACGTTTATTTTTTTGACTAAAGGCTTTTACATGCAGACCCACCTCTTTTTAATTGCTAATATATTCATGAATTTAGCAATTAAAGCTGGATACCATTAAGTAAATTTTAATATTTTATATGCAAGCAGTGTATTCCATAAATTTAATAATTAATACATTTATATATGATAAATTAGTTTTAATATTTTTTTCGTAAGTTTTAAAATTCAATTATTTATTTCCATTTCCTTCTTATTGGATTTGAAATAAACTAATAATAAATGGGGGAGTTAAATTTACCTTTCAACTTCAGTTCTTTATATAAATATCGGGCCACTAAATGGATATATATTAAAATATTTTTTTATAAGTATATAATCGGTACATCCACCACTCAACATATGGAGCTTTCTTTCTTAATTATTTTTAAAATTCTTTTATTAAATGCGAGTACGGTTCTCCTCTATGTGGTGCACTAATTTTTATGTAATTATTATATAAAGTTGATAGTATGTTATAATAATCATTTAAAATTAAAATAATGAGAATCAATAACTTTTTCAATTAATCGTGGCTTCGTTCCAATTGATATTTATAATAATAATAGAAAATTTATTCATTTTGACTTGTATGAGTTTATGTCTTGGATTGAACTCTATTTTCTATCAATCTCTTTAGTGATGTGCAAAATTTGACTCTATCCAAATAAATCGAATAATTTGATCCGAATTAGATATTCAGATAGAGTTATTATATATGATTATTTGGGTCAGGTAAAGTTTCATATACTTAGTGACCGATGCTCACTCCAAGCTTCTAGAATCTAAAGGTCTTTTAAAATTATTATTATTATTATTATTATTATTATTATTATTATTATTATTATTATTATCCAATAAGAAACTTAAATCTTATTATTATTATTTTAATTATTTTAATAATTATTATACATTTATTTGTTTTAAATCCTTTGTCATTAGTTCTTAAATGAAATAATAAATTTTATATTATTATTATATAAATATTTATATTTATTATTTTTCATAATATGACTATAAAATAATTATAATAATTACTTTATTATTATTATTATTAATAAAAATGTAATTTTTTTAAATAAATAAGTTTATATTTTGGGATAATTGATAAAGAAATCAATAGAATTTCTAACAATTTAATATTTGATTTAAATTTTATAAAATAAAAATTAATTACATTTTTTTTATTATTATTTTAAATGAAATAATAAATTTTATATTACTATTTTATAAATATTTATTTTTATTAATCTTGAGCATGCAAATACATAATAATCGTAACAATTAGTTTATTATTATTATTATTAAAAATATAAATTTTCTAAATAAATAACTTTAGATTTTGGCATAATTGATAAAAAAATTATTATCAACTTATAAAATAATTTATAATTTTTTGTTACAAAATAAAATATTCATTTCATATGGTCTGGATTAAAATTACTTGAAACTATGCATAAATCATGTTAGTGAAATTAAAAAAAATTATTTTTAATTTATTTGCGACGGATTTGCGACTAAATATATTCGTCGCTAATTGTATTACTGTAACAAATTACTATTAGTGACACGTTTCTGTCGCTAAAACATCGCAAAAAGGTGCTATAATTTCCTTCCAAAATTAGCGACTAAAATGTTCATTGCTAAATTTTCTAGAACTAATTTAATGAATAAGAATTATAAAATTTAGCGACAAAAAAATTCATCGCTAATTTCGTCGCAAAACATGGCCCGTATACTTTCCGCTAATAATTAGCGACTGTTTATTCATTTCATCACTATTTCATTGCTAAAAAATAGAAAACATCCTCCCCACGACAAAATGTAAAACAGTTGCGAATCTGTCACAAAATTTGCGACGAAAATAAGGCCGTCGCTAATTATCAGTTTTTTTATAGTGGAAGAATAAATGAATATTGGGTGTTATTGTTTGAACTATATGTTGAGAAGGATACTGCATGCCAGACAAATATATATTCTGTTGAGGTTGGTGTTTTGAAGTTTTCCATTTATGTTTGAGGCTTCTTGTTCACTTTGTTTATCCATTCTTTAATGGTTGATTCTTCTTTATGCATAAATGGTTAATAATGTTAAAAATATTGGGAAATAAGGAGGAAAGTTATCATCTCTTGCTGAAATGGTTTATTATTGCTAGAGTCGGGGTGTTAAATGATGATTTGTTCTTCAATTTGTATTTCCTATGTGAAAATCTTTTCTAGACCATAATCTATGAAGTTAATGAGCTAAAGACGTATTCTTTGAATGGAAATTTTATTTCTCCAACTAATAGTTTGATTTGATTTGGCGAAGCTTGGTTTAATTTGGCTAATTTGACGCGTTTATGCTTATGGATTAAATGATTAATTGCCTAAATCAGTTTTGTTAAATGCTCTTACATTTCTATATTTCTGGAGTCAAATCTTTGATTTTTCATACAATGAAGTGAAGGAAAAAAAGATTCGGTACAAATACAATAATCTTTCGTAGAAAAGAAGTATATTTTAGATTCGAGCATTTGTAATTTTTTTATCATCTATTGTGTTCTTTACTTTTAATAAAAAGTACTAAATATTTTATGTTGATTAACTCTATTTTTATAATTTATATGATATATGTCCATTTTATAGATAGTAACAAAATATGTTCCAATTTATTGTCATGTAAGAAATGGATAAAATAAAATAAAAAGTATTTATTAATTTTTTATTTTAATATTAATTCAAAAAATAGAGTTATAAAAAGACAATTGAAGGATTTGATATAGATTCTATTAACAATTTTAAGATTTTATGAATGAAAAAATTATTTGAAGTTTGATAATTTTGATTCGATTTCTACCGCACATTCTCATTTTGAGTTGAGCTGTTGAAATTTCATACTTTAGTTGATGGAAATATTAAAGTGCATGATTCAGTGATAGTATTTCTGCCAAGTGATTCTTCTTAATATGCTTTTTTATTAGTTAGGTATGTTGATTCGGACAAGTAGAAATCTTTTAAAGTGAGTAAAGTTCTCTGTTATCTTGAATTGTAAAGTTATTTGTTTGTGTAAAGAAGACCATCATTCTTATAATAAGTAGTTGATGTTTGAACCGAGACAAAAAATGAATTATTAGTTTATTACTACAAAAAATGGTTAACACATTTTGATTTCTGGACCTGCTGCCACTACAACAAATATTACCTTTAACGCTTCTTGTTTGAGCTAAGAAAAAGGTATTACCTTATTATTTAACTAGCTTCAATTGAACATTTAGTATTTTATTAATTTAAGTTGTTTCTTTGTTTATTATTTAGAACTAACCCTATTTTCATTTGTTTCCTTGTTGCTGAATTTGTAGCATGGATTTAACTAATCTGATAGACATTTATAGTTTTATTAATTTTTGGTTGAGTTGTAGAGCCGGTATCAATTGTTATTTTTTTCTGTTGTTTTGAATTCATATGTTTTAATAACATGTCATTCACCATGCCTTTCATCAATTTATATGTTGTTCTAATAATATGCCATTCACCATGCCTTTCATCTAATTCTCTTGTATATCTGAAATCTCAAGGAGATATTCTTTGCTGAGATGCCAAGAACAAAATCTGAAGGTGATTATGTTATTTTACATCAATTGAAGGAAAAGCCATCGCTTCTTTAAAAGATAATCTCAAATTTAATATGAAAAGCTTCCATATCATCTCAAATACTGCTTAGATTATTATATGTATGAGAATGGAAAATGGATCCATGTATAAATCAATTTCAATTTATGTATATTACTCACTCAATTTCATTTTATGTATCCATTTACAATATTTTATTAAGATTAAGAAAACTATTAGTTTGTCTAAACTTTAGTAATTTGTTCTTTAGGAAAATGTACTTAATTAATTACTCTATTTTTATGTTTATTTTTTAGGGAAAAGTATGCAATGATAAATATGTATGTGTACTGATTAATAATTGATGGTTTTTGTGAAAGAAATAAAATCTAAAAAAAGAAATTGAAAAGTTTAAGTATGCTTTCTCGTTGTCAAATATTTTGGCACAATTTCTATTTCTTGTTTTTTTAGCTTTAGAAAATTAGTTTGGCATTAATCACTTTTCTTCTTATGATTATGGGTTTGATTTTTCTTCTTTGTGATTAATTTGTTTAATTGGTGTCTTTGCATTTGCGTTTCTGTTGTAGGCAAAGCTATCAGAAAGAGCTGTAGAGCTTGTTACTTTTATTGCCGACTAACTAGTATGAACTTTTAATACAAGATTTACTCTTGATATGCCTGAATATGTTGTTAGCAATTTGCGTTGTAGTGTTTGAGGTTTTAATCCTTCAACTTTTCATAAAAATTTGTTTTTCATCTAAGGCTTAATGAGTTCTTTTTCAAGAATTATTAGATTTTATTATTATTATTATTATTATTATTATTATTATTATTATTATTATTATTATTATTATTATTAATCTGAAAGATGTATGTCTTGAATTATTGGATATTTTTAGTGACGGAATGGTGACGGATAATTTCATCACAAATTTTTTTAGTAGGAGACAAATTTACCGACGGACATATATTTGCTGTCGCTAAATTTACCTACGGAATATACCATTCCGTCAAAAATTTGCCTACAGAATTGTGATTTCCATTGGTATATTTTTCGACGGAAAATATAATTATGTCTGTAATTTTAATGATGGAATTTAATTTCATCAATAAATATGGCAAATGATGACAATTTTTCAATCTCCATCTTACGACAGAATTAATGAAGGCTATATTTTCCATCGGTAAAGGTGCATACAACTGGTTCTCCTACGACTTTTTCTGTTGCTAAATTCCATCGGTATTTTCGTTTTCCTACGGAATTTCACTCAATTCCGTCAAGAATTTCCATTGAAAAAATGGATTTTTCTTGCAGTGAATTTTATTAACCCCTCTATTAATTTCGGTTAACTAGTATATCGGTTTTGATTTTTAATCAAAATTTTCATATCGATTTATCGGTTAATCACTAAAAAATGTTAACATATAAATTTAACAAATTATACAATTTTTAATATTATTTTTAATTGTTAAAAATTCTTTAAAAATAAAATAATACAAATTAAATATAATATTAATCAAAAGAATCAAAATAAAAAATATTTATAATTAATTATAAGAATTAAATATATTCGATATGAAACTAACATTAGAGTGCTAATTATACACATATAATGAATAAATAATAGTAATAAAAAGATAATTTCAATATTTATTTACTGAAAATATGTGTTATAATATCATTATAGAAATTTATATACTATAATACTTATAAAATACAAAAATATTGAAAAATATAAATATGAAATTTAAAATATAATTTATAAAATATATATAAATCGGTTAACCGTTAATCAATTTTTAACCATTAATTTTTAAAAATAAAAATCATAAATCTAAATTTTTAATTCGATTATCCTAAAAATCGATTTGATTTTTAATCAATTTTTTGATTAATCAAAATTTCATTTTTTGCTCACCCCTCACCATACTTAAAAATAAAATAAAATAAATCCGAGTCCCCACTACACTTCGTACTGTCTTTTTAATGGAAAATAAATTTTTTATTTCGTAAATGATAGATTGTAAAATAATAATTACATCCAATTTCGAAAAAATTCAATTATTATGGACTTTTTTTTATTGGAATACTTATGGAACCCCATAAATAGTATTAAATTTTATGTTTCGATATTTATCACTTTTTTTTTAAACAAGTTTCCGAAAAGATTTAATTGATCCATTATTAATTATGTTTGATTGTTCGCTTCATTTATTTCAAGAAATATCGGAATCAACTGCGTTTTTTTTATCGATTATTTTCTGCACCCTAAGTGATGATATATTGTAGTTGTTGGAAACAAAAATTACTTTTAATTATTTTTAGTTACTCATTCTATTCATAAATAAATATGAAATTCCAAAATTTACTAATTTACTCTCATTAGAAAAACGATTTAATAAACAAATTGATTGGACAAAAAGAATTTTAAGTCTGTTGTATTTTGAAAAGTGAATAAATATTGGCTAAAGGTAATAATTTACCCTTAATATGTGATATAAAATGCAATTTCATCTTCTAATATTTCAATTAGTGCAATATTACCCTTTATATTTTAAAATTGGAAATATTTTGCGACTCTTTTAACAATCTCTTGAAATTTGGAACTCGAACAAGTATACACGTGGGTAAATTTCTCCTAATTTTAAAATTTGAAAGGTAATATTGCACTGACTAAAATATTAGGGATAAAATTGTTATTTTTGTCAAATTTTAGTGGCAAATTTGATCTTAAAGCCATAAATATTTTTTTTAGTAATGACATACTTGAAAGTCGTATATGAATATACTATATTTTTTAAAGAAAAAAGGTATGAAAATGCACTCCATGTTGTCTTAAAGGGGCTAACATATTTCTAAACTTTTTTTTTTGAGCAAAAATGTCTGTAATGTTATAAAATCGATACTAAAATACCTCTACGTTAAGTAACTGTCAACTCTGGATCAACGGTGTGGATGTGGCATTGACATGTGTCAAAATATGACACGTTAGCACCACATGTGTTTTTAATCCAAATATATTAAGGGATATTTTAGCATTGTATAAAAAATTTTATGGGCATTTTACCACTTTGAGTAAGATATTATGGGCATTATAGTACCTTAATGAAAAACATTAAGAATATTTTTATACTTTAGAGAAAATATTAAAAATCATTATTTATTACATTTGATATTAATCAATATTTATTACTTTAATTAATAAATACTCTTTATATAAATGTACAAATAAGAAAAAAAATTATAAATAAATTATATAGCTCAAAAATATTTATTAATTATTTTTTTTTAATGAATATAGTTTTAAAATTTGACTACAAAAATGCCCCTAAATATTTTGTTATTTAAAGCAATTGGAACAACCTATAAAAATTTTATAGTTTAATTACTTATAAATATTTAAATTATATTTTTAAGAAAATGTATTCCATCTTTTTTTTTTATTTTAGAAAATGATTGCATATCAAGATGAAACACAAACATCTAATATCATATATATATTGTTAATTGTTATAAGAAGTTGATGCAATTTTTTAGTTTATAATACTTAAACACTTGATGCAACTATTAAATTTTTTTAATTTTATTTTTAATATTTTTTGTTGAAATATTTACAATTTTATTAACTAATTAAAATCAATTAAGTTTAATGTAAAAAGTATGTATATTATTATAATTATTAAAATAATATCATTATTTAAAATATTTATCGAATATAAAATAATTATGTAAAAGATTTTTTTAATACTTTTTTCAACAATCTTAATAAAAATGTCCCTAAATGCATTTTTGAAGTGATATTTTTAATATTATATTTATTAAAAATTAATTAATAAATATTCTTGAGTTATATAATTTATTTATATTTATTTTCTTATTCGTACATTTAAGTAAAAGATATTTATTAATTAATGTAATAAATATTGACTAATATCTAATGGGATAAATATTGATTTTTAATGTTTTATTTACAGTACAAAAATGCTCTTAATTTTTTCATTAGGGTATTATAATACCTTTATCATCTTTGTCAAAGTATTAAAATGCCCCTAAAGGTTTTTATATAGTGCTAAAATGCCCCTAAAATTATTCATATAGTGCTAAAATGCCTCTGAATATATTTGAATTAAAAATACACGTGGCATATTTTGCCATGTGTCTATGTCATGTCAGCGCCATTAATCCAAAGTTGACGATAGCTTGAAAAAAGGGTATTTTGTACCAATTTTAGATCATCAAGGACATTTTTGCTCTAAAAAAGTTTTACAGATATTTTAGCCCATTTGAGACAACATGAAAAGCATTTTCATATCTTTTCTCTTTGGTAAATATATATGTTTATAGTGTGCTTATGTTGTATGCGTTTATTATTTGTTAACAATCAAATTCAATAGAAGTTTCATTTTAAACTAATTAACCTCAAATATAATTGATAATACTAGAAAAATACTAAGGCCATCACTAAAAGGTTGTAGCTAAAGGCCCATCAAGGTCTTCTCAAAGCCAGTTGGCTGGACACAGGGAATAAGGCCATCCGATCGAATGTGACCTCCCCTGATGTGATGTGGCTATCTAACACATGCCATTATAAAATCGTCATTACCTAAACATTAGGCCATATCTACCTAGAGTATATCAGCTATTCAGAAGTACTATTAAGGCTCCCTCAAACTCTATAAATAGCAGGTTCATTTTCATATGACACATACTTTTTCTCTCTCTAAATATATATATTCTCTCTCTAAAAGCTTTCCTCTAATTGCTAATTTAAGCATCAGAGTGTTAACACTCGAATAACTGAGCTAGCAACTTTTGCAGGTCTCATCCTTCACAGTCTGATCGAAACTTTCCTTCTAGCCCATCATTGCTCTCTATTTCTCCCTATATAGGGACCATTTTCCTTCTCTATAAAATTTTATAATTTATCATTTAGTGCTTTTATTGAGAGCCATTGATCGAGCAACAATCTCTAACTCCCATACCCATAGGATAACACACATTTGTGGCTATTAAAAAAGCACACCATGAATGTTTTCAAGACTACATGGAAGATATCTTATAACAAAGTGAAATTCGGGACTAAAAGAATACAAAAAATCATCAGCAAGGATAGAAATAAAGAAGGATATATTCCTTTTGAGACACCACTTAGCAGATGTCAAAGATTCCCAGAACTAGCCTACTAGAAAAAATACTGGAAGGGATAAAATGGTCACCTCCCTCCTTATATTCGAAACAAATCAAATAAGGGTCTCTCTCCTTCTTACACCAAAAAGAGGGTTGGTCTTATAGCCTAAGTGCCAGAACCGAGAGGATATCTTGAAAGTATCTTTTCCTAAAAAGTGATAAAGCCGATCGGGAAAAGCATACCTAATATTGAAGGAAGATGAAATTGTCTGCGCTAATATTGAAAGAGGATGAAATGCCCCCCTCCTTAATATCACGCATCAAGGAACAAACCTTCACAGTTTCCCTATAAAAAAGGGTGCGAGAGTGATAAAGAATCATCTCTACATGCTTCGATAATCCAAGATATGGATACTGACACACCTGCCTTACCAGCTCCTTCCTTCAAATGGTTTAATGGGAGAGAAACTGGGAACCCAATCATGGTAAGGGAAGAGGAAAAATTCAAGTAAGCAGGGACCTTCCTTTATTTTCAATCGGATAAAAGGCAAAAGGGTTGGAAGTCAAATTGGAGAAAAGAAGGTACCAAGTCCGAAAAAGGTAGGAAAAAACCAAAGAACGATCTCTTATCCCAATATTAAGAAGGGACGGTTAAGGGATTCAATAATAGTCAAAATGATTAATGAATCCCAAAGATGACCGTACCTTGTGGATGAAAACAACTGGAGAAAAAACAAAGATAGAAAACCCAATCAAAAGATCAACGAACATGTGTAAAACATCTCGATCGAAAGATCGACGAACATATGAAAAATGCCTCGATTGAGAAATTAACAAAAATATGTAAAATGTCTTATTATGAATAGCATTCATTACATTCTAGAAGACCCCTTCCTATCCACATTATCAGAATGTGTAAAATTTCTTGATCAAAAAGTCAATGAAAATTTTACTTGACTCTAGTCAAGTTTTTCCAATCAAGATTGGAAATATATCAACATGCAATGAAACAATAAAGAGAAAAGAAATCTATTGAAGATTCTCTACATAATATTGCAAGTTTACAAAGAGGAAAATATAATCCTAAGATTGCCGTTGCTCTTTCCCAACCTTTAAGACATTGCAAACATCTCCCGCTTAAGGCACATCAAAACCTGGAAAGTGAAAGAAGAATAGCTAGAGCCTGAGAAAATAAGGATAAAGGAAGCAATAAGAGATAGAAAATGCATCACCCGACATATTAGGTTATGTTGTGATTGGGAATCACACAATCGCTCAATTGTCTTCCTAAAATTGTAATGTAAAAACAAGATAAGAAATAATCAGGAGGCTTCATGAGAAAAATAAGAGCAACAGCAAAAAAGTAAAAACAGGTAGATAAGGAGAAAAAGATTGAAAAAAACAAAATCATCTCTATTTATAAGAGTTTAAAGGTACACCTGGCAATCCCAATAAATGAGGAGTTAAAGAAAATGAATAGCAGTAATAAAAGCTCTAAAACTAAAAAAATGGCATTTAATCAGCACTGGTTTCCAAGAGATGCAGTCAAACATAACCATTTAAGAAGAAATGATCAAATTAATCGATAAAGGGATAAACATTTGGCAATCAAAAGGCTTAGAAGCACCAACTCCAATTGGAAGTACAAAATGAAAGACATTCCTTGGGATGACCATCAACTATAAGGAATAATAGAGATCTAAACAGATCAAAGCCGCCAGTCTAGGTAGAGCAATAAAGGTAAATAAATGCAGGAGGCATAAAACCCTTTAAAAAAAGGATGACCAGACTATAGACATCCGATCCTGAGGTAGCCTATTTCAGAGTTACCTAATAAGGAAGCATTATTTGTATTACAAATAGAGAATGAAAACTTTGAGTCATATCCTTGATTTCCATAACGTTTTTGGGGTTTTTATTGAAATTTTTCTTTTTGTATTTTTTAGGGCCAAAACTAGCTTTTAATGGCAAAAATCACCTTTTTTCCATTAGGAAAGATCAACAAAACTAGCTTTCGTGATGGATGCCTAACCATCATGATGAACACTCGCCCATAGCAATAGACTCCCATCAATCGTGCAATTTTTAATTTTTCTTCCCACATTTGTTGTACAAGAAAGGGGTGATTTTTTGAGGATTTTTATCTCAAATCTAATTCGATCTTGAGGCATTAATTTAGGAATTTAAGCCTTAAAAATAGGAGTTTAAAGGGATTTAAAATCCTAAAAAAATGAGAAATTGAAGGGGACTAAAAAACTCACTAAAATAAATAGAAAAATGCTAGGGTTTTTTGGGGACTATTTTCTTCTTATTTTCCCTTTCTTTAGTGGCTAAGAAAAATTCTAATTTTCTTGAGAAACTTGAGAAAGGAAGCCATTAATTCTTAAGAATAAAAAACTAATTTTTATTTCTTAAGAATAAAAAGACTCCTTTACATTTTTTTCATAACACTAAAATATTTTTATTGTTTTCTTAATTGTGGAGATTAATTGGAGAAAAATTGAAGCATAATTCTCTAGCCTTCTAAAGAGCAACTGAAGGTAATAGTTTGGGCTTCTATCTTATTTTTATTTCAAATAATTGTCATGTAAATATGCTAATTTGTTATGTAAAAGTGTTGTTTATTCATTTTAATTTTTTTTATGCCATGAAAGCATGTCTTTAACTAAATTTGTTTATGCCATGATTCAATTTTATTTAATTAATTGATTTTGCTTTGATGCTTTTGTGATGCAATGATATTTTTATGTATGTGATGATATATCTAGGATTGCATGATTTAGATTTATTCTTCCATCTATGCATGTTTTTTCTTTCTTGATTTAAATATTTTTTTTGTTAATTTAATCATTTGCATGTTTTGATTGCGTTTTTAATGTGTTAGCGTAATTTTGGCATATTTTAGGATTTTTTACCATTGTTGTATAATTAGTTTTCTTTATCAAAGTTCTATATTTTATGATTAATTAATTACTTGGCATGTTTTAAATGTGTATTTAATTATCATAGTTCAATTTGGCATGTCTTATTGCATTAATCTAATTTGCATGATTCGTTATATTTTTGGTGTTATTTTAATTATATTTTAGACTTTTTCGCATTTTGTTTCTTTGATTGTTCTTATTCTAAAATGCATTTTATTTTATTATTTATTTTCCTATGTTAAATTACTAACTATTTATCTTCTTTGTTACTTTGTGAGCATTTTAAACTTATTGCATTGGGTTTTGGAGCTTGAAAAGTCAAAACACTTTGGAGAATTCCCAAGGAAGATCTTAATTCTCTTTTTGCTCATTTTGTTTATTTTTTGCTTTTATTATTTTATTAATATGTTCATTTGGATATATTATTATTTTGAGGGATGTAATACATAGTAAAAAGGATGGTTTTTCGCATGTTGAATCAAAATTCATTCAAAATATTTTTATTGGGATTTTCTTAATAAAAATGAGCCAATGTCTAACTTTTAATCCAAAAATTCACACACAAAAGAGAGTCCTTTTTTTCATCTAAATTGGGATCATTCATCTTGTATTTTCTAAAAATTAACAAGGACTCTCCATCCTTCTTTTGTAAATATGCATGAGGGAACAAACATTTCCAAACTAATTAATAGCCCATTTTATGCATGATATTTATTTATCTTTTTTTTTGTATATATTATTTTCTTTGGGATGATTTACTTATGTGATAATTAAGTAGGCTTATTTATTTATTTATTTATCACTTTATTGTTTGATTGGAATGTTTATTTAATTCTTATACTTTGCATTGTGTGAGGGAGGAGAGTGGATTAAACTTAAAATTCGATTATAAAACAACACCTAACTAAGATGCCTAATAAGAGTGATGTGTTGAACACCAATCTTTGTTTGGGCATCAAAATGAGATTGAGAATCATTTCCTTACATTCTATTGGGTGGCGACTCTATGACACCTGCCTCTTTGAGCCCACTAGTAGATGCCTTCATGGATGGACCGTTAACAATAATTTAGACTTAATCCTTTTTATTATGAAACAGTCAGTTTATGATTAAAAGTGAGCCTCCTCCAATCTTTGATCCTAAAACTGGGCCTTCGAGAGTGAATTCCAAAGTGAATAGTGACTCCAAATTGCATCATAGTGGCGACTCCACTGGGGAGAAAAGAGATCTTGCTCCGACAAGCATCCTGGTCAAGTTCTTTATAACTAGATTTTATTATTAATCCTATCTTCTTTTTAAATTATATTTTTTGCATACATCTTAGAGCCTTAGAATTAAGTTAAGCATCTCTTTTAAGCCCCGGTGTTATCCTAAAGCATGCCCTACATTCACTCAATGCAGGGAGGCATTAAGGAGACCCATTGGCCTAAGTCTAGTATCAAATGGTATATTAAATGGTGACCCATTGATCGTTATGCTTGTGATGAGCTAGATCTAGTGGTAGTGACCATGCTTGAGTAGCCTTAAAGTCTCATCACCCTTGACTCAAGCCCATATAATGATAATAGCAACTTCCTCTAGGTTGTATAACCATAATAATCTTTGGTTTGCTATATGGACCTTTATGTATTGATCAAACTGAAACAAATTAGGAGGGTATAAATCAAAGGTTACCATACCCCAGCGAGCCTCGCCCAATCTATGTAGTTAGTTAAAATACATAATCATTAAAATCCATACACTTGCATTTTTAATTAAGAGAGGTTATGCTATCAATTTTTTTTCGTATGCCATACGCATTAATTGGATATCCTGTTGACCCATTGCGGCCTCCTATGTGGAAGCAATAAGGTTGGAAGGCTATTAATATGTTTGTATATGGTTGTGATCAATTCCTAACCAAACTATCCATGCGTATACATCATCATTCATTATTATAGTAATCAACTCATGCATCATGGCAACAATTGACTAATGAATCATATATACCTTTGACATGTATCATGCATCATATGTATACCATACACCATATGCATATCTAAAATGCACCACACACCATGTGTATACCATATTTACACTTCATATATCATATGTGTATCATGCACATGCATGCATCATTATGATGATTGATTCGTGCATCATATGCCCCAAACATATGTCATGTATCATATGTATCACACATTATACACATGCCCATACATAGATCATACATATACCTCTCGTTTATACATCATACATCCTATGCACATCATAATCATACATTGCACCCACGCATCATATGTATTCCTTGCTCATGCATCTTTTATATATTATTCATCACCATGTATCATTCTAGTCATGAAGTTATGCATCGTGAGTATGTCATCCATATGAATCATCCTCAAACAACATATGTGTAACCTATTACACTTATACATTATGTATATAATTCATATGCCTTACCATGTCATGCATCATTCACTTTTTCAGCCATTATAGACTATTCATCCAAGTGGTTTAGGGGATAATTACCTTTTCAGAGTTAGAAATGGAAAATGCACCATAAGCAATTGATAAGTTAGACAAAAGGCTAGATAGAAAGTTTTAGAAGTTTAAGGAAAGGATGTTGGCTCTAATTGGAGGAATGTTTCCACCATCTACTGAATCTCAACCCATAAATCAGAACATTGCTAGAGGCATTCCTTTGATAGGTACTAAGCAAGGAAGGGATAACATACCTACTCCCGAAGAGGACTTTATAGAAGATAAGGAAGAAGATGAGCAAGTACTAATAGTGAAGAATGAGAATTCTAGGTAAAAATACGACCATAAAGAAGTTGGAAGAGAAAATTGAGGCAATGTCACATCTTCTATCAGATACAAAAAAAAAATCAATCTTGAAAATAA
This sequence comes from Excoecaria agallocha, assembly GCA_037975025.1. NCBI lineage: Eukaryota > Viridiplantae > Streptophyta > Magnoliopsida > Malpighiales > Euphorbiaceae > Excoecaria > Excoecaria agallocha. The sequence continues at coordinate 59,869,493 of CM075810.1, read as the reverse complement.
GGATCTGGATAATGAAGAGTTGCTACCCCAAAGGTTCAAGATACTCGATTTGCCTTAGTTTGAAGGTACTTTAGACCCATCAACACATGTAAAGCAATACACATCGGTGATGAAGGGAACCACTTTAACTAGGAAGCAAAAGATTGAGTATTTTTGCCTTAGTTTGATAGGCCCTTCCATCGATTGGTACCATAGGTTGGATTGCAGGACTAAGGTGTTAGTGTAAGCCTTAGCCACAATGCATTGTTATAAAACACTCAAGTTAATAAATGAGGCATTTGTTTTATCTATTGTATTCCTGTGCATATCAAGTGATAGAACTATCCAAGAATGTTGTTTCAAATTAAGTTATCATGTATGAGGCATATGGTCGTAAGACCTTGAAACATTTGAGAATGAATATCTATAGTCAGTCATTGTTATGGGAATAACAAATAAATTAAGACTAGTATGCTTTCTCTGATAAGTTGAGTTCTGTCTTACGGATCATAAGGACTAGAGTGTCAATTAGAGATCATAGATACATGTTTAGAACATGGTATCTAGATTCGATCCGTTCATGAGAACACTATATGGTACAAGTCATAAGTGTTTCTCAATTGTAAGTTTTGCATATGAGTTCTTAGACCTAAAATCTCTATATAACTCTTTATAAATTACTGTGTACTTTGACATACACCTAACATGCTCATAACAGAGTGAAAAGTATGGGTATGCTTGGGCATATACTAATTCATGTTAGAGAGCATGAGAGAAGTGAAGGGATTACCCCTCTGGATGAGAGAGAAAATATCACCGGCCACTTGATTAGTGAACTGAGAATTGTTATGGCCATATCGAGATGAAATAATGAGTAATCATTATTTATCTGAGAGTTTAGTGTCACTGGAATATCAATAAAGGAATTAGTGTATATAAGGATGACTTGTTCCATACCTTATATTAATTCTGATATTTGTGGGTAAGGGACTATGCAAAATTGCATTAGGTCACTAAATGTCATTTACATTTTTATTTAATTTGGAATGCTATAATATCTTGCTAGAGAATATATATAGCCTTTGGATTATTTATTAATCCATTGCCAATATTAAATGGACCTATAGGATCGCACACAAAGCATTAGGCCTAAAATATTATGTAGAGTATTGGGCATTAATTTAGGCTTTTATTTAAAATCAAATTAATAAGGCTAATGGGTAATTAAATTGCTAATGGACCTTAGTCCACGAGAGAGAGAATTCGGCAATGACATAGATAATAATAATAATTGATTATTTATCTTTGGATAATTAAGTTAATTGAGTTTAAAATCCTATATGAATTTGAATGAAGATACAACCCTTGATTAGAAAGAGGTTGAGGCAAAAATTCAATCTAAAACCTAGTAGAATTTGGCATGCAACTAAACCCTAGCAAAGTAGTATATATTGATTAATTTGCTATGCCACTTTAGGTCTTCTCTCTCTCATTGTCGAATTCCACAAGAGAAAGAATTATTTATTTTTCTCTTGTGTTTTGGGCAGCCTTGCAAACCCTAGGAAGAACAAGATAAAATCTTGTGTCTTTAGTACATACCCATTGCTGAATACTCAAGCCTAGAGCTAGCACTCTTTGTTTTAGGCCAACTTTGCGAGTGTGTGTGTGAACATAGAGTGTTGTGGCATAAAAGGCAGCACCTTTGGCATTGGTGGTTGAGTTCAAGGGTATATAGGTTCCTCCTATATACTGGTTATTGCAGAATTAAGTTTTGAAGTGCATTCAAGGATGTAAGTTCAATCAAAACCCTAAAACTTCATATTTTCGATTCTATGTTATTTATTGCATGGCTTGTATGATCAAAACTTTGATTTTCCACTGTGTGATCATTGTTTTAATGCCATGTGATATCCCATCAGTGGTATCAAAGCCTAATCATGTTTGTTTTAGTGCTTTGGATGCATTACAACTTGATTAAAACTCGTTTGTTGCATGAAACATGTTGCTGGAATTTTTTGTTTTATGTTTCTTGCAATTGTTGAGTGTAAAAACGAGTTTAAATGGTTAATTGGGTATTATGTCATGTTAATATACTGACATAAGATGTCTTTAAATCTATTTATGGTCTGTTTTAAATGTATATACCTAATTGAACACGTTGATCATGAAACTATGTTCTTGTTTGCATGATATGCGTTAGTTACTATCTAGTTTCTCATAATTACATGTAAAAACGTGTTGGCCATGTTTATAAGTGATATTATAATATTTAAAATAGGTCTGAACATGTTTTAAAAATGGTTTTAATTCTGGTATATGACAATTTAATTGGTTAATTTACAAATCACTTAAAACAATTACTAGTTTGTATTTGTTGCATGTTTAATCAACATTATTTGTTTTGTTTTGATTAAAATGGCAAAAACACATTTAGGTTAGATCTAGGAAGAATCTTAATTCAATGTTTATAGCCTTATTTAAGTAATTAAATGACTCATAAAATTGTTATAAGTGTTTGTGCATCGTTTGTGGCATTATATGAGCATTAAACAACTGTTTTCATGTTGTTTGTTTGTTTTGTTATCAATGCCGAATGTGTTATGTGTTCTTCATGAATTTTTATGTTTTGATTCATGTTGGTTCATATTATTTGTGTTTTTAATGTTTATGAGTTGTATGACATAATATTAAAAATGGCAAAATTGGAAATTACACTAGAGGTTATTTATGGCACAAATCTAACTAGTTTGTGTTTTAGGCTTTTAGGAGAGCTTATTCAATAAGTGGATTTAGTCCATTAGGCTTCAGCCCAAGCCCGTCATGAGGTCTTCTCTTAAAAGTACAAGTATATAATTTCCATTAATGTGCTCAGCTTAATTAATTAAAATTGGAATTTGTTTTATCCATGAATATTATGTATATTTGTTTGTTTGTTTTGTGTGATGAATGAATATACATGGTGCATTCATAGGCCTTGGGTTATGTAATTAAATATAGCCTGCGTGCCTTTAAGGATTATTGTAAAATTTTTATTTATTTCTTAGTATAGAATTTATTTAAAGACTTTGTAAATCAAGACGAAGTCCACCGAAGTGGAGAGCCCCAACTTGAAGATTCATATGTAATACTACAGAATCTTAGTTGTAGGTTTTTGGGCCCATGTTTGTCACACTTTACTTTGTACACTTATACATATACATGCTATGAATGGATGACAAAGTATATGCCATGAAAGCCGTAATAAAATGAATCCCTAAAATAGTAAGTCATAAAGTTTCCTTCCTAATTCAAAATATGTCAAGACATCGATCATCGATCACGTATACTAGGAGTCCTAGATGCACCCGATTATCTTTGTGAGGTATGGGTTGTGAATGTAGGTTGGAATTAATATGGAAAGGGATGCCCAAACCTAGGCAACGAATAAATAGGTTTGTGCTATAACATCTTAAGATGTTAGCCCATTTGATCCAAGAGTCATGTACGAGACATGATTAGAGTTTTCCTACCTAAGTAACTTGACTCTTTAGGTGTACAAGCTCAGCTTGACTAATGAGTTGTTGTGAAAAGTGGATCTTAAAACACTAACATGAATTATTTAAAGGGATATTAATTCGGTTTGTGGGATTATATTAAGACCTCATTTAATCTTGATAATTTTATACTTTTGTAGATTGAAAAATGGCTTTTTCAAACAATTTTTCATTGCGATCAGTAAAAGGATAAAGTGAATGGCACCAATTTCATAGACTGGTCTCGAAACTTGAGAATTATTCTTAAGCAAGAGAAGAAGTCATATTTTTGGATGAACCCTTACCCGCCGAACCTGCTAGGAATGCATATGCAGTTCAAAAGGAAACCTTTAAGACTAAGAAGAATGACTCCAACAATGTGACCTATCTGATGCTAGCCACTATGGTGCTCGAGTTGCAAAAGCAATTCATGGACCAAGAGGCCTATGTGATCATGGTGCACCTTAAGGAGATGTTCTAAGAATAAGCTCATCATGAGAGGTTTGTGACAACAAAGGCCTTGATTTCTTGTAAGATGACTCTAGGTACTCTCAGACTATGGGTACTCCCATTAGTACCCATGTACTCAAGATGAAAGGGTATCTTAATACTCTTAAAAAGCTTGAGGTACAAGTCCCAAGAGAGTTGGCCACTAACTTGATCTTAGGGTCATTACCTGATGATTATGATCTATTTGTTATGAATTATAACATGTATGCAATGAAAAAAATAGTCACCGAGCTTCATGGGATGCTTAAGAATGCTGAAGAGAACATTTGAAAGACCAATCCCATACTTATGGTTCAAGGGGCCATTAAGAAAGGCCCCGCAAAGGGAAAGGGGAAAGATAAGGCAAAACCCAAGAATGACCAGGCCTAGCCTAAGTCCAGTAGGAGTATGCCTTAGGCCCAGCCCAAGCCCAAGACACAAAATCTTAAGGAGAGTAAGAGCATGTGCTTCTATTGTAACAAGTTAGGGCATTGGAGGAAATACTGTGCTCTTTTTAAGGAAGAACAAAAGAACAATGGAGCCAAGGCATCCAATTTTTGTATTTTTGTTGTTAAAATTAACCTTTCTATTTCTACCACTTGGGTATTAGATACTGGCTGTGGTTATCACATTTGTTCAAATGTGTAGGGGCTAAGAAATAGGGGGTTACTAGGGAAGAGTGAAGTGGACCTTCGCGTGGGGAATGAAGGATGAGTTACGACCATGGAGATAGGCAAGTATCGACTCACTTTACCTTCTGGACTATGTTTATATTTAATGGATTGTTATTTTGTGCCTGCCATGTGCAGAAACATTATTTCTATATCACATTTTGATATGGATGGGTTTGACTTTGTTATTAATAATGGAAATATTCATTTTCATCGCCAAGGCATTTTATATGGCACTGCTGTGTTACAAAATGGCCTTTATATCCTTGATCTACAAAACAGAGAGTCCATATACAATATTAATACAAAGAGAGTTAAATCAAACGAATTGAACCCCACTTACTTTTAGCATTATCGTTTAGGACATGTAAATGAAAAATGCATTTCAAGACTCCACAAATCTAGAGTGCTTGGGTCATTAGATTTGGAATCTTATGACACATGCGAGCTATGTTTGCATGGAAAGATGACAATGAGTCCTTTTAACAAGAAAGGTAAAGGGACTAGTGATTTATTGGGACTAATACACACCAATGTATATGGACCATTAAGTACACGGGCTAGAGGTGGTTTTAGTTACTTCATAACATTCATAGATGACTTTAGTCGTTATGGCTAAGTCTATTTAATGAAGCACAAGTTTGAAAATTTTGAAAAGTTCAAAGAGTTTAAGAATGAAGAAGAAAACCAACTTGGCAAAAGTATCAAAGCCATTCGATCAGATCGAGGTGGCGAATACTTAAGCCAAGAGTTTGATAGTCATCTAAAGGAGTGTGGAATTATTTCACAACTCATTCTTCCTGGAACACCATAATGGAATGGTGTGCTCGAAAAGAAGAATCGAACTTTGTTGGACATGGTTCGATCAATGATGAGTTAAGCTAATCTTTTTGTCTATTTTTGGGGTTATGCATTAGAAACTGCTACGTTTCTACTAAATTGTACTCCAACCAAAGCAGTTAAGAAGACACCATATGAGGTATGGACTGGGAAAGAGCCTAATATGTTGTTTCTCAGGATTTGGGACTATGAAGCACATGTTAAGAAGTTAACATTTGACAAGCTAGAGTCCAAATTTACTATCTACTTATTTATGGGTTATCCCCAAGAAACAAAGGGATACTACTTTTACTCAAAAGCCGAGAATAAAGTGTTTGTTGCTTGCAAAGTTGTTTTTTTGGAAAAGGAATTCCTTCTCAAGAAGGACAGTGGGAGCAAAGTAGAACTTGGAGAAATTCAAGTGCCACAAACTCCTGTTAAGGATAAGTTGGAAATTCAAGTTCATAACTAGTTGAGCAAGAACCCATTGTGTAAGAACCTAAAAGGTACGATAGGGTACAATAGGAGATTGAGAGATACGGATTTTTAATCACCAACAGTGACACTATTGAGTTAGTGGATCATGAGGATCCAACTACCTATTGAGAAGCTATTGAGAGCCCTGACTTAAAAAATTAGCTTGGAGCCATGAAATTCGAGATGCAATCAATGTACGATAACCAGGTTTGGACCTTGGTTGATCCATAGGAAGGTGAAAAGGTAATTGAATGCAAGTGGCTATTTAAACTCAAAGCTGATAAGACCTACAAAGGTAAACTAGTAGCTAAAGGTTTCCGGCAAACTCATGGTGTAGACTATGATGAGACCTTTTGGCCTGTAATCATACTCAAGCCCATTAGGATCTTGCTTGCCATAGCTGCATATCATGACTATGAGATATGGCAAATGGATGTCAAAACAACTTTCCTTAATGGAAATCTCCTCGAGGATGTGTATATGACACAACTTGAGGGTTTTATTGATCCTAAACATCCTAAGAAGGTTTGTAAGCTTCAAAAATCCATTTATGGATTGAAGCAAGCATCCCGGAGTTGGAATCTCCATTTTGATGAAGCAGTCAAAGAGTTTGACTTTATAAAAAAATGAAGATAAGCTTTGTGTGTATAAGAAGGTTAGTGGGAGCATAGTAGTGTTTTTGGTCCTATATGTGTATGACATCCTCCTCATTTCGAATGACATCCCAACATTGTAAAATGTTCAGCTATGGTTGGGGAAGTGTTTCTCAATGAAAGACTTAGGTGAAGCCGAGACAATACTTGGTGTTCGGATCTATAGAGATAGCTTGCGTCAGCTTTTGGGACTAAGTCAAGAAAAGTACATAGACAAAGTACTAAAGCATTTTAGTATAGGAGACTCAAAGAAAGGGTACATACCTTTGGCTTTGGGAGTTGTTTTGACTAAATAATAGTGTCTTAAAACTCAAGAGGAGAGGGACAACATGAGTAGAATTCCATATGCATCTGCTATTAGATCTATCATGTATGCTATGTTATGTATTGCTCATGCACTGAGTATAACTAGTAGGTTTCAGCAAGACCCTAGTGAGAAGCACTAGTCTGTTGTGAAGGGGATTCTAAAGTACCTGCAAAGGACTAAGAATCACTTCTTGGTGTATGGTGGTTAAGAAGAGCTTGTCATACAAGGTTATACCGATGTTGCTTTTCAGACCAACACTTAGGACTTAAGATCGAAATCTGGTTTTGTTTTTATTTTGAACTGTGGTGCTATCAGCTAGAGAAGCTTGAAGCAAGAGACCGTTGCCGACTCAACTATAGAATTTGAGTATATTGTAGTGAGTGAGACTGTAAAGGAGGCTGTTTGGATTAGAAATTTCATTTCTAGATTAGGAGTGGTCCTAAGCATCCTAGATCCATTAGAAATTCTCTATGACAACAACGAGGCCATCGCACAGGCCAAAGAGCCCCGGTCATACCAAAAATCTAAACACATACTCAGGAGGTACCACCTAATCAGAGAGATCATTGACCGTGGAGACGCCAAGATTAGAAAGATAGCAAGTGAAGACAATGTAGCAGATCCATTGACGAAACAATTGCATCCAAATCTGCACGAAGCTCATTTGAGAGCATTCGGTCTTAGGGCTATGCCTAATTGGGACTAGTGCTAGTGGGAGATTGTTAGTGTAAGCCCTGGCCCCAATGCATTTTTATAAAACACTCAAGTTAATAAATGAGGCATTTGTTTTATCTATTGTATTCCTACTCATGTCAAGTGATAGAACTATCCAAGAATATTGTTTCAGTTTAAGTTATCATGTGTGAGGCACATGGTTCTAAGACCTTGAAACATTTGAGAATGAATATCTCTAGTCAGTCATTGTTATGGGAATAACAAATGAATTGAGACTAGTATGCTCTCTCTGATAAGTTGAGTTTTATCTTACAGATCGTAAGGACTAGAGTGTCAATCAGAGATCATAGATACATGTTTACAACATGGTATCTAGATTCGATCCACTCATGAAAACACTACATGGTACAAGTCATAAGTGTTTTTCAAATGTAAGTTTTACATCGTTTATGAATTACTGTGTACTTTGACATACACCTAACGTGCTCGTAACAAAGTGACAAGTATAGGTATGCTTAGGCATACACTAATTCATGTTAGAGAGCATGAGAGAAATGAAGGGATTACCCCCACCGATGAGAGAGAAAATATCACTGACCACTTGATTAGTGAACTGAGAAGTGTATGGCTATACTGAGATGAAATAATGAGTAATCATTATTTATCTGAGAGTTCAATGTCACTAGAATATCAAGAAAGGAATTAGTATATATAAGGATGACTTATTCCATGCCTTATAGTAATTCTAATATTTGTGGGTAAGGGACTATGCAAAATTACATTAGGTCACTAAATGCCATTTGCATTTTCATTTAATTTGGAATGCTATAATATCTTACTAGAGAATATATATATCCTTTATATTATTTATTAATCCATTGCCAATATTAAATGGACCTATAGGATCACACACAAGGCATTGGGCCTAAAATATTATGTAGAATATTAGGCATTAATTTGGGCTTTTATTTAAAGTCAAATTAATGAGGCTAATGGGTAATTAAATTGCTAATAGACCTTAGTCCATGAGAGATAGAATTCGGCAATGACATGGATAATAACAATTGATTATTTATCATTGGATAATTAAGTTAATTGAGTTTAAAATCCTATATGAATTTGAATCAAAATACACCATTTGATTAGGAAGAGGCCGAGGCCAAAATTCAACCTAAAACCTAGTAGAATTTGGCATGTAACTAAACCCTAGCTAAGTAGTATATATTGATTAAATTGCTATGCCACTATAGGTCTTCTCTCTCTCATTGCCGAATTGCATAAGAGAAAGAATTATTTCTTCTTCTCTTGTGTTTTGGGTAGCCTTGCAAACCCTAGGAAGAACAAGATCAAATCATGTGTCTTTAGAACATTCCCATTGTCGAATACTCAAACCTAGAGCTAGCACTCTTTGTTTTAGGCCGATTTTGCGAGTGTGTGTGTGAACATAGAGTGGTGTGGCATAAAAAGCAGCACCTTTGGCATTTGTGGTTGAGTTCAAGGGTACATAGGTTCATCTTATATACTGGTTATTGCAAAATTAAGTTTTGAAATGCATTTAAGGATGTAAGTTCAATTGAAACCCTAAAACTGCATGTTTTTTTATTCTGTGTTGTTTATTTCATGGCTTGTATGATCAAAAGTTTTGTTTTTCTGTTGTGTGATCATTGTGATATCCCATCACAAGGAAGATTAGGATCTATTGATAGAGGAGTTTATAAAGTAGTATGATTACAGAATTAGAATGGAGGTCACTCTTAAAGATCTATAGTTGTTATGCTAGAAGCCTGAAGAGTTTTTCCATGAATACCTTACCCGCTGGAGAAATTGAGTGATGGAGATGAAGCAAAAGCCAGACATCCCTGATTAGATTAGACTCTTTATCAGGAATACATGTCTACACCTAAGAGATGGATTAAAAATGAAAGGGTTTAAAGATTGTGAATCTCTTAAGGACATCGCCATTGAAGTTGAAGGGGAATATTTGGAAAAAAGGTCCGAGTTGCAAAATTAAAAAGAAACAACCATGGAAACAAGCAAAAGAATAGAGACTTAAGTAGGGGTAGTGATGAGGTTGCAAGAGTTTCAGCCATAAGAGCAAAAGGAAATCATTACACCATCATAGGTAAGCCATTGTCCTGGTACCTCACTCATCTTAGCAGTTGGTGTTTAGCAAGTGTACTAGATCAACTAGTAATATAGAAAAATATAATTATGACCCCTAATATCGAACCTAAGGGAAATTGTGTAAGTAAAAACTATTTCAAATCATATTTTAATTGAAAACTATGTGTAAAGAGTTAAAGAAATCCCAAGTTTTATAATAATGATGAATTAACTAAACTAAAAACAGAAACTTAAATAACTAAAGTGTTAAACTAATGCAATTAAACATAAACTTAAACAAATAAACCTAGACTTAAATAAAGCAAGTAATGAAAGTTGGTAAAAATCAATAATAAAGACAACTTATGCTAAAAGACTATCCACCTTAACTAATATTGTAATGAGTTAATTTCAAAATAACACAAGTGATTACGGAAAAACTAGATAAATGAAGTCAAATAGCTTATTTAGACTATCATTCTAAGTATTAAACCTTTTTATTAGGAATAATTCAATGCATAGTATAAAGATCCAATTTTAAACACCTAGACATCCATTAAACTCTTTTCATAAGCAAAGTTAATAACTTCAATCTATTCTTAGTTCAACCTTTCTTAGTATTAATCCACTCTTACCAATACACAATTTCCTCAAATTTAGAAAATAATCATGCATCAATACTAATAATTTAACCCAAGAACATGCATATCATAGATGATATTTAAATTAATCATTAACTATTAATCAAATAAATTAATAATCAATCAAATAATAATCAGAGATACGAATTTGCTCAAAACTAAGAAATAATCAAACTTGCATTGAATTAAAGCATAAAATAAGTCATTACAATAAAAGTTTAAGGATTCAATTATCCTTTAGCAAAAGTAAAGAAACTACTCACACTTCATCTTAAAAACTGAAGAAGAAAAGACAAAATGATACAAACTCATAAATTAATGAAGCTCCCTCGATAATTCTACAGAAAACCAAACTATAGCTTAAAATTCTAAGCGTTTATTTCTTGAAAGCTAAAATAAAACTAAAATAAAACCTAAGCTAAAATTCATAATTAATTCTCCTTTCTAGTTTTGGAATCTTCAGCATCCTTTTATAGCCTCCAAAAAAGAATTTTTTTTGTGCCTTGTAACTTCCTAAATCAAGTTGTAGAAGTGTTTCAGCCAAAGAGGAAGTCTTTTGATCATTAAAGTGCAACAAATATTCAGGATAGTGGCTTTAGATACTTGGCTAAGTGATTTTCTATTAGGGTGAGTGAATTGCTTTTTAGGTAAGTGATTCCCTTTTTGGGTGAGTGCTTAAAACACTTAGGAGAGTGAATACCAACTCGGTTGAGTGTTTTTTCAAACTCTCCCGAGTACTCCAATGCTATCCCTCATGACTCTTTCTTGCATTCTTCCCTAAATTTACAATTTTGCCCCTTAACTTCTCATTTTTTTTAATTTACTCCTTATTATCTTCAATTAAGCCTTGAAAACAACAAAACTTGTAATTAAACATAAAAACAACATAATTAACTAATTAAACATAAAATTAACCAAATTAAAACTAAATTAACTAATGTAACATATAAAAATACACTAAGAACATAGTATAATTCACAACTATCAAATACCCCACCCTTAGTCTTTGCTCGCCCCGAGTAAATTTTAACAAACCAATTCCTCAAAATAATCAAACTTTAACTAAGAATTATGCATTTCAAAATAAAGTTTAGCAATTAATATGAGCACTTTAGAAAATTCTAACTAGAATAAATTCAAACAAGATAATATGAGCTAGTTTCCATGTGTGTGTGCAAGATCAAAACATTTTAAGCTTTTTTCCAAATCAAAACACCAATGAAAACTCATAGTCAAACTCTAAAATTGATGCACACCTAAGTGTACAAATGGTTTCGTACTTGAAACTCTAAAAATACCATAAGCCTCTCTTTTAGAATCAGAATCCGAAGGTTATCTCCTCTTAAATAACTCGAAAGCAAAACTTTGAATCACTTATATCTTAATAGGTTGTAATGGGATTAAGGTATTAGTTATCAAAGAATGAACAATAGATAATAAAAAATAATAGACACTCTATGATAAGATAGACAAACATTTCTAAAATTTCATCCCACTAACTCAAAAAATTATAGTACAAAGCCAAATTTGCTTATCCCTTTATATTCAAAGTACTCTTCAGCAAAAGAACTATCGAAACTCTCTCAAGTTTACAATTCATCCCCTTTCAGAAGTCACAATGGTTTTTCCTTGTAAACACCCCACACTTAAAATTTTGTCACATATGCTAGCTTTATTTCAATATTTTTTCTTTTTCTTTTCTTTCTCTTTTTTTTCATACTAGCTTTATTAGTGGCAATACAAGATTACATGGGTAAATTACATGGGGGATCTTAGCTCCTTACTTGACTTTATCCATACACCCTTGCCAAAAATACCAAAATCCTTTTCTAACTACACCTTTTAAAATGCCCATCAAAAATTAATCTATCTAATTCTAGAGTGGCCAATTCTAGAAGGGAAGATAAAAGCTTTTTAGGCTATATGATAAAATAAATAAGTGTAATAAGAAAATTTAATATGGCATGCATTAAGCATGCCTCATTAGGCTCAAAATGGCTATAAATGATCAAATGTATCAAAAAGGTAAGAAAACAATCTTAATATGGCTTAACAAGAACAATTTTCCTAGATCACTTTCTAAGTTATTTTGAGTTGTTTCTATGCTTCAAAGGGTGTTAAGGAAGGTTTTAGTGTCCTAAAATTCCTTAACTATTTCAATGCACTAGCTATCTTCTATTTTAAAACTAGTCTTTTGGTGCTCAAGAAGTGAAACCTAACAAATATAAGTCAAGTTGAATGCTAAACTAGCTAAAATTCCATTAAACAAAATGCTTAAATTACTACTAAACAAAGAATTTTGACTCATGCACATTCTAAGTTCAAGTTCAATAAGTTCACATTGGGGCAAACTAAGTTTAATGTAAGCTAAGTGAGAATTTTGAACTAACTACATTTCTAGCACAACCAAAAAATTAAAACATAAGAACTATTATTACTACTAACTAAGTTACAAAGTCATTAAAGTTACATCTTAAAAAAACATAAAAATAAAAGCTAAATCCCTAACATGAATACAACAAAACAAAAATAAGAAAAAAAAGTAAAAACAAACATAAGAGATTTCATGAATGAAAAGGGAAGTGCAAAATTGTCTACTTCCTAAATTTTCGTAACAAAATTAAGCTCAGCTTAAGCTCTACCCCCCTAAAAAAACATTGCTATCCTCAGCAAATTAGCTCACTGTGGTAGTAATTTTGGTGGTGGATATCTTGCCCAAAAACTGTGTACAAACTGCTCAAAAATTTTTTTCAGCTTATTAATGCTATCTTGCAAAGTATCTATTCATCTTTGTTGTATGTCCAATCTAACATTGATATGATCCAGGCATGTAAGGATCTAAGATGAAGAAACTTTAGTAGTAGTTGTGCCTCTTGGTGTTCAGCCTTTTGGTGCTTATCCTATTCCTTATTGACCTTATCTTGATGCTCATCATCCTGAATTCCATTCAATCTCAATTATTCAACTCTAGTTATCTAATGGCGATGAGGTTTAGGCTCCAATATCTTCATGCATTTAAGCATTACAAAATCTATGTACTCAAGATCACCTTCAAGAGGCTTTCCTAAGTTTATATGTTCACAGTGTTTGGCACGATAATGACAATCCATCCAATAAAAATTTTCTTGAAATTAGGAGTTTTTTTGTAACTTCTTAATTTTCTGTGCTACAGAAACTGCACCATTGATGGTGATTCCCTCAACCATGCACCTTAATAACATAATTTCTTTTGAATTCACCACATTAAGGCCACCAAGAAAATTAAAAATGTTTTTAGATAGGTATCGATGAAGAACCCATAATGTATGATCTCATAATGAATGAGATTTAATTCACCCACCCTTCCATACTACTGGATTGATAGGATTTCTCATTATTTTCCAATTCTCTTGTGAAGTAGCATTAAGCAATTCACCAATGGCATCCTCTGGAATGCCTAAATATTCTATAAACTTAAGAAAATTTATTGTGTAACCCTTTCTCCCTAACTTGAAGCCTAAAGTACCAAGATCCCCATCACCCTCAAGGTAGCACTCAAAAGAATAGAGGAAATATCTTGCAAAAGATGGGTAAACTTTTGGCCTCTCCTTAAGGAAACCCTACCAGCCTATGTTTTTAATTAATGGCAAGATTTCACTCCATAAGTTTCCATCAGCTATATCCAAGTAAAGGTTACTCAAGTATATTGGCTTAACATATGTATGTGCTCTAAAGTATTCATATAGTGAGTGTTTTGCCTTATCCATATATGTTGGAATGTGTAAATCGAAAGAACTTGAAGCTTCGTCATGTCAAGCTTTCTTAAGAGCCATTACATATGGCAAGATAACATAAATAAGTGTGTAACATCAAAAGTTAAAGCTTGACACTAATGTAACAGGTTGGTTTAATTCAAGTTTTTTGGCTCATGTCCAATGCATATTTGCAAGCTATCTTAAAGTGGAAGTGTAGTGTTGAAAAGATTCAATGCACTTTGGGGAGGATATCAAAACATAATGTCATTTAGCATGTGGCAAACTAATAACAAAATGTGCCTATAATTGATAACTCAATACTTTCATTCAAAAGAATTAAGTTACTTTGGGACCATAGTAAAAGCCTACTGTACAGTGATATCAAAAAAAGAAATGACAAGTGAGAATGAGCTAATAAAAGATGAGAGTAGACAAGCATGGAAAAAGCCAAGACAATTCAAGCCAAAAAGTGAATTCTAGTCACTTAGGCTTTTCATCAAACACCTTGTGTGCACAACTTGCCAATGCTAGATTAAGTCCAATTTGAAATCTTAAGTTAAACCCACATTCACAAAACTCATCAAAGGCATACATATGAGAAGTGCAAAAGGAAGAACAAGCAAAATTAACAAGAAATTTAGCTCACATGGAAGTTATTATCAACCCCTATATTGAAGAGGAAAAACTCAATTGCAAAGCAAATTAATGAATCTAATGTGTTAATGCAAAAAATAGGGGATAATAAACATTTGTTTGCTCGTAAAATGCAAGAAAATATGATAGAAATTTGATGATCTAAACTTGGTGCTCAGGAGACTAGGATAAAATGTTAGGTGAGTGAAAAAGGGAACTTGAGTGAGTGTGTGTGAGTAAGGGGGACGGGATTATAGGGAGTGGGTTTTAAATGAGGTGCTTAGGTGAGTGAACAAGGCCACTCGATCGAGTGAGCGGCCTCGATTTCAAAGGGGGCTGAAATCAAAAGCTACATAAATAAGGAGAAGAACACTTGGGAGAGTGCCCAAAAGCACTCAAGAAATTATCAAGTTGCTAGAACAAAAGAGGCTAACTGGCATTTAATCTCTCAGGAGAGTAAAATCTCACTCAATCGAGTGAAATAGCACTCGAGAAAGTGCTTGTGACCACTCGACCGAGTAGCGAAGGGTTGTCTCATATGTCATTTTCTTTTATCCAATTATTTCAACCTTAACTTTTCAATTAATGATCATTGGCATAACTATCTCAATTCCAACCTTAATTCAAACCTCACAAAACAACATTCAACCATGTTTTTTAACTCACTCAAACTAATTAAACTTAATTAAATTCATGATTAAAACCATAAGTTACAGAACATCTTTAATAGAGCATGAAGTATAACTCATTCAATTGCATTTCTACCTTAACTAATTAATCTTCTTTACTCAAGACTCACTTAAAATCATACCAAAGTATAAACCAGAAACATATCAAACCACATTAAACTCATTCAATAGACAAGTCTCCCTTTAATTCATGAATCAATAACCAAATCAAAATAACCTAAACCAAACTAACACCTAAGTAATAAAAACACTAAAAAACATAAAGACAAAGCAAAACAATAAATAAAGCAGTGTACTCGATAATTTAAAGACAAAAGGTAAAGAGTTAAAAAGTTTATTTCTGAGTTTAGAAAGCCCTCAGCTAGACTTGTAAACCCTTACATTAGTTCCAAAACACTATGGTTGCCTTAGTAAACTCCACTTGCTTAGCATAATAAGGCTTTAACCTATGACCATTAACTTTGTATTCATATCCATCCTTTAGACTCTTAATAGTCACTACCCCAAATTCATTACTTGACCACACTTGATATGATCTAAGCCATCTGGATTTTAGCTTACCTGGGAATAATCTTAAGTAACTATTGTATAATAAAAACATCATTTCTAGAGCAAATTCCTTTAGATTTAGCTTTTTTTCATGCCAATGCTTCATTTTCTCCTTGTAAAGGATTGCATTGTCATAAGACCACTGTCGAAACTAATTAAGTTCATTAAGCTACGACTTTCTCTTTTCTCCTACACATATCAAATCAAAGTTAAGTAGTTTTATTGCCTAATATGCCTTATGTTATAACTCAACCAGTAAGTGATGTGTTTTACCAAAAACTGTCCTAAATGGAGACATGCTATAGGGATCTTATATGCAGTTTTATAGGCCCAAAGAGTCTTATCTGGCTTGTGATACCAATCTTTCCTAACACTTGACACTGTTTTCTCCAATATTGATTTTAACTCCCAATTAGATACTTTCACTTACCCATTTGCTTGAGGATGATAAGGGGTCGTTATCTTATGCCTAACATCAAATTTTTTTTAAGCAATGATTTGAATTGACAGTTGACAAAATGCTTACCTCTATCACTTATAATAGCCCTTGGTACTCCAAACCTAGTGAAAATATCTCTCCTAAGGAATTCAAGCACAACTCTAGCATCACATGTAATAGTAGCTATTGCTTTTACCCATTTGCTCTTATAATCTATAGCCACTATGATATACTCGGACTCAAATGAGCTCAAAAATGGCCACATAAAGTCAATACCCCAAACATCAAAAATTTCAAATTTTAACACATTACTCATGGGCATCTAAATCCTTTTAGATATATTTCTTACATGTTGAAATCTATCACATATTTCTAAAAAAGACTTAACATTAACAAAAAGAGAAGGATAAAAGAAACATAATTGTAAAATTTTTTTGCACTGTGCGATTTGGTCCATGATGACCTCTAACCTCTCTTCTATGATATTATCTCATAATATCCTTTTACGACTCCTCTAGAACACATATTTGAAGTACTTAATCCAGATAAATCTTGATTAAATAAAGGTCATTGCAAAGATAGTGCCTTAGATCCGCTTTTAATTTCTTCTTTTGTTGCCAATTAAAATCCTTTGGAATGTAACCTTATGCAAGTTAATTAACAATATTAGCATGCCAAGGAACTAAAATTTCACAAAAATAAATAACATAAATACGTTCATCAGAAAATAAATTAGAAATTTCTTCCTTTTCTATATAAGCATGATCCAATCGAGATAGATGGTCATCTATAAAATTTTTAGCTCCTTTCTTATATTTGATCTTCACATCAAATTCTTATAATAGCAAAAGCCATCTAATGAGCCTTGGTTTGGAATTCTTCTTTACAAAGAGATGTCAAAGCATTGCATGATCCGACCATACTGTTACTTTAGACCTAAGGAGATATGGCCTGAATTTTTCAAAACTGAACTCTATTGCTAGTAACTCATTCTCAGTGGTGGTATAATTTACTTGAGCTTCTATGAGTGTGTGACTTGCATAGTAGATGGTATGAAAAATCTTCTCCTTCCTATGGCCTAAAATTGCTCCCACTATATAGTTAGTAGCATCACATATAATTTCAAAAGATAAAGTCTAATCCGATGATGCTATGACATGTTTTGTAATTAACTTTTGCTTCAATTGATTAAAAGCCTGCAAACACTCATCATCAAAGTTAAATGCGACATCTTTAATCAGTAAATTAGAATGTGGTTTTGCAATTTTAGAAAAATCCTTAATAAACCAATGATAAAAACTAGTATAACCAAGGAAACTTCTAATGTCTCTAACACTTATAAGGAGAGGTAATTTGTCAATCACGTCTATTTTTTCCTTATCAACTTCAATTCTTTTTTTGGAGATCTTATTTCTTAGAATTATTCATTCCCTCACCATAAAGTGACATTTTTTCCAATTTAGGATGAGGTTAGCCTTTTGATAACTTTTTAAAACCAATGCAAGGATAGACAAACAAGACTCAAAATCATGATCATATAAAGTAAAATCATCCATGAAAATCTCCATGAATTTCTTAATAAAATCATGAAAAATAGCCATCATACATCATTTAAAAGTGGCTGGGGCATTACATAAACCAAAAGGCATCCTCCTATTTTCAAATGTGACATAAAAGCATATGAATATGGTTTTTTTTTTATCTTTCAGGGCTATAGGTATTTGTATATACCCCTGAATAACTATCTAAGAAGCAACAAAATCTATTTTCTGCCAATCTTTCTAACATTTGGTCAATGAAGGGTAAAGGAAAATGATCATTTTTAATGGCATTATTCAACCTCCTATAGTCAATACACACTTTCCACCCTGTCATTGTGCGTGTTAGGATAAGTTTATTATTTTCATTAGTTATTACAATCATATCCCCCTTCTTAGGCATACATTATGCCAAACTAACCCAACTACTATTAGAAATGGGATAAATAATACCTACATCGAGCAGTTTAACTACCTCCTTTTTCACCACTTCTTGTATTGCTGGATTGAGTCTTTTTTGAGATTGTATGTAAGGAGAAAATTTTGACCCTAATAGGAAATGTTTGATTATTAAGATATTATTGTGAATTAAGGTTAAATATATTACTCAATTTAAAATTAGGGTAAAAAAGGGCAAGGTGGTAATTTTATTTATGTATGTATGTGAATTATTTATCATGATAAATTTTATAAAGGTGTAATTGAATTATAAGAAGATGATTTTTTGGGTTATTATTGAAGTAAAGTATTTATAGGGTTGATTTTTAAAGAGAAGGTTAAGTAGGGGAATAATATTTGACATGCAAAAAGGTAAGGTATCATATAGAACTTTTCCTTCCACTTTTTAACTTAAGGGTCTTGCATGTTGGAGAGAGAATTTGAGGGAGTGGTGGACGGAATTATTATGGTGAATGGTAGATTTTATTTTCTCATTTATAAGCCTAAAAGATCAAACACCTTCTCTCTTTCAATCCTTAAGGAAAACTCTTAAGCTTGTTGTTAATTAGAGGGTTACGTAGGAATCATCAAGGTAATGGGTTCAATATTTTTATTTCCTCTAATTTTTTCTTCTTATTTTCTTATTTTTATTACATTTCCATAGAGGAGACATGATGGAACTAAAGCATGTATGATATGTTAATTGTAGAAAAAGAAGGGTGTAGTAAGAAAAGAAAAGGCAAAGAAATAACCAAAGATTGAAGAGTGTTTTGTGTGGTTTGACCAAGGTATGGAAATGAGTGTGATTTTCATGTATGTTTGTTGGTAGTTAAAGAAAATATATGGATTATTGCATGAATTTATGAATAAAGAAAGTGAAAATCAACTCTTAGATAGCTAAAATGAAAGAATGCATGTATGGAACTTTGAACCAAGTTATGTATTTTCAGTATAACTCAGGTTACAAAACTCTAATTAGATTAACTCTAGTTGATAATTTCACCTAAGACATGTACTTGCAACATTATGGAAGAAACCTAAGGTTGATTTTGCTTTTAGGTGGTCTCAAGTTTAACTTAAATTTGTCATGAACTGCTATCTAACAGTAATGGGCAAGTTGTAGTATTTTGACTTTAATTCTTGATAGAAAAGTCTAATTACTATGAGGAAAAATTCTTGATAAACTAGACATATAGGATTAAAACTTTCATGAAATAATGTTGTTTAAATTCTGTATCTATATTTTTCTACAAATTTTTTAAATGGTTATAAAAACTAGATTTTGTACAGTGAACTGCTGTCTAGAGTCAAGGAACATGTTATAGTACTTTGAGTATAACCTATGTTATAGAGGTCAAATGCTATGGGACAAAACCCTAGATACATTATACTTCCATATTTATAATTTTCATGAAGAACTCATGGCCTTATTCAGATTCTAAAAATTACCAATTATGGCTTGAAACACGACCTGTATGCAACCTTATTTTTAGGAATAGTTTTTATTATTTTATCTATATCTCAAAATTTAGAAATAATAACGTGATGATTCTAAATGTTTATGAAACTGGAAACAT
Source organism: Excoecaria agallocha (assembly GCA_037975025.1). Classification (NCBI taxonomy): domain Eukaryota; kingdom Viridiplantae; phylum Streptophyta; class Magnoliopsida; order Malpighiales; family Euphorbiaceae; genus Excoecaria; species Excoecaria agallocha. The sequence goes on along the minus strand of CM075810.1, from coordinate 59,849,570 downwards.
AGTAAATCAAGTTTGCAGAACAAAATTTTTTCTATAAATGTCTTTTGATAGGTCAAAAATAGCTTTCAAATGAACTTGAAAATCTATCTCTATGCAGAATTGTTACTAGAGTTTATCAAAACCTTTTTAAGCATCTCTAGAGTATTTTGTAATATAAAAATAGCATACAAATAGAAATAAATTCATTTAATATATGATAATACCATATTATAAACAATAAGCATGAATAGTTGATGAAGTATGTATATGACACTTACAAGTACATGTATGCTATTATTTACTTAATTGACATAGCATAGATCATGTTCATATGTTAAAAATATAGATCATGCTTATATGTCATACTTATATGTTAGTATGCAAAAATATATATATATAACTACAAAGATATTATGTTCATATACAAATTACTCATAATGTTATATGAGATTAAGTATATATGTTTATATACTCGAGACAGTATATCTTCTTATATGATATTCTATAGGCAACATGTATAGTAAGAGCAAAAACATGATAATTAAAATGAACATGAATACGATATTGCTTGCAAATAGAGTTCGGCTGTGGATAGATAGGTGTCTATAGGGATATCGTTGTAGCTGCTATAGTTTAGCCCCATTTAGGTCTATAGTGTGTCCTCATATGGACCATCATTCGATCCTATTTGGATCCATAGATTCGATATCCTTAGATATCTATAGTTAATGATACCTAAGGGTATCTAGAGTTCCCATTATCCACTCTTAGAACTTAGGCAAGCTAAAGTATAATTACAAGATGAACATCAAAGTATAAATGATCAAATCTTATTGATGGAATACTTGATTTGTTCTAATTACAGAAATTGTATCACAAGTTTAAATGCAAATAAATAAATAAATACACACACACACTAATATATGATCTATGTAGGCTAAGTTAATTGTTGAGCTTGGTTGATTCAGTAACTATATACTATGTTATGTTACTAGCATTATTATTATATTATCACATTGATCCTATGTTACATATGATGCATTTTAAGTGTGTTTGTTGATGACTATTGTGAATGGTTATCCATTATATTTTATTCTCCACTAAACTTTATCGCTGAGCATGGGTTATTTTATCCATGTAGGTTCAGTGGATAAGACTTTTGCTTAAGGATGAGTCTCTATATTAGAAGGGCCAACACAAGTTTAAAGAAAATTGATGTAAGAAGTTTTGATTATTATCCACATTTTGTATAAGGTTGTAATATATTTAATATGTATGTAAAGTTATATACTTTATGGAAGGTTATTGTTGTAATAGACTCACTATAAAACTAATTAGTAGGTGCATGCACTTATGAGTTAGAATACTCATACATATTTAATATATATGATGCTATGGATAAGAATAAATATGAAAGCTAGGGTATTAGAACCTAGTATGATCATGATGTATGGTATGTGATGAGCATATGAACATAGATGGGTGTATGAGATATAGTAGTTGAATGGTGTTAGAAACACTTGTAGTATTCATAAGAAGTTGAACCACTATAGTAACACCTAATTCATATGCATATTGTTTAGCTTAATGAATCATTAGTGTGATTAATGATTGTTAAATGGCATATTAACATGGCATAATATGACTAGAATTGTATGACACAGTAATATGGTTAGATTATACAATTAGGTTATTACATTTTACGATCGATTTAAAATCACTCTCCATAGGTATCCAATGTGTACAATAACTGGGATTAATTCCTTTCAAATCAGATGTCTTCTAACCCATAGCTCTTTTATGCTTTTTCAATACTTCTATGAGCATTCCTCCTCCAAACCTGTCAAAAGTGATGAAAAAATTACTAGTTTTGCATTATCTTCCAAAAATACATATTTCAAATAAGAGGAAAGGATTTTAAGTTTAGAATTATTTTCTCCTTTAGGAGAAGATAGTTCATACTCCTTTATTCCTTCCTCACTGTACTCTTTCTTTAGTTCTTGTATTCGCTTCTCTTCTCTTTTTCCAATTTCCTCCTTATTCTTTGGATGCATCAAACAACCTTAAAGCCCATCATTTAATAGAATTTCTTCTTGCTTTTCTTCTACATATTGTTGAACACCATCTATGAAGCAAATGGACTCTTTAAGTCATAATAGGGGTCTTTCATCACCTTATTCAAGTTAAAAACCATCTATTCCTCGTTGAACCTCAAAGTTACTATTTGTCCATATACATCTATCAAAGCCCTTATCATGTTCAAAAATGGCCTTCCCACTATCAATGGCACCTTACAGTCTTTCTCCATATTCATAACTACAAAATCAATAGGAAATATAAAAATTCCAACTTTTGATAACAAGCCCTCTATTATGCCCTTTGGCCTTTTCATGGATCCATTCGCCAGCTATAGTGTCATTTGGATCTCCTTAATATCACCTAAATTCAACTTCTTGTAAATTGAATAAGGCATCAAATTTATACTAGCACCCAAATCACATAATGCATGTCCAACAAAATTTTCTTATAACTCACATGGTAAATTAAAACTACCAGGATCTTCTAATTTTTTAGAAATTTTGTTTCATTAAAATTGCACTACAATTTTCAGACAATTGAACCATTCCTACACCCTCTAGCTTTTTCTTATTAGAACATAGTTCTTTCATAAACTTAGCATATTTAGGTATGTATAATAAAGCTTCAACAAAGGGTAAATTTACATACAACTTTTTAAACATGTCTAAAAATCTAGTTAACTATCCATTGTGCTTTTCTTTCCTAGCTAGAGATGGAAAAGGTAATCTATACTCATCAACTACAGTAGAAACATGCTTTTATTAACTTTACTTTTTGCAACAACAGTAGGCAATTCATTATTAACATCGGGTTTAGAAATACTTACCTCTATTATTGGTCCAGCCAATTCTGAAGATTTCTTACCATTTTTAGCTTCTTTTACCTCTTTTCCACTTCTCAAGGTGATTGCCTTTGCCTCTTTTTTTTGTATTTTGGTCCACATTTGATGGAAAAATGCCATGGGTCCTACTTGAGAGAGAGTTAGCAAGTTGCCTTACTTGAGTTTCTAAATTCCTAATGGAGGCATATTGATTTCTCATCCATGCATCCTGTGATTTCCATCTAACATCTTTACTAGCAATAAATGTGGATTAAGTGACAATAAAGTTAACAAACATCTCTTCTAAAATGGGTTTTCTATCCTGAGTAGGTTAAGGTCTAGCATGAAAACCTAGGGGTTGATATATGGATGGGTAGTGTGGTTGGGCTTGAGGTTGGTGTGGTTGCTGGTTATTGTTATGGGGGGTTATATTTTGATAAAGGGAACCCTAGGTTGAGTATTGGATGAAGATTCATGGTTCCCATCTCTTCATCAAAAATTAAGATGATTTCTCTACCTAAGATTATAGGTATTGCTATAAAGGTTCAATGCATTCACATGTTTTACTAATATACCTAAGCTTTCTTCGCTCTTATTTTCAGATGATACATGTGTCCCTATATAAGTATTACATGATTAAGATAAAGATGACACATTTTGTATCTTTAAACCACTTACCTCCTTCTTTAATGACTTTATTTATGCCCTTAGCATGGCTACCTTGTCTACATTTGTACTCTTTCCTTCTTCTATGTGGTTCTTATACTTGCCCATTGAGCATCAGCAACAATCATCTCATCAAGTAATTTGGAAAGCTTTTTCAGGCACATTGATCATAAAACTTCCACCTAAAGCTGCATCTAGAAGAGATCTAGTTATCTTTTAGTGCCCCAAAAATTTTATCTGACATGCATGGCAAGTTCTAGAGCATAAGCAGTAACCTTAGGGCATTTTTGGAATAATCAAAGTTGAATAGATAAATTTGACAATGTATAAAGGTTAAATATAATCAGGTTAGGGAAGTTTGATGGTGGACAACCTGAGGTACAATTCAAGTTTACATATGATTATGAAAATAGTTATTAAATGGAATTTAGTGATACAATTTGAGATAAAATTGAGCTCAAATGGGACTTCAAATTAGATAGAAACGTTTTTACTCTGTACCATAAAAAGGATTGATTGAGAGTTTGATTAGGACTTTAAAAATAGCAAATAGCCTCAAAAAATTACCAATATTTACAAATCTATATTGAATGAGATTTATAATATTTTGGTTTTAAAAAATAAATTTTACGGTAACACCTATGTAAAAAAAAATAAATTTTACAGTAACACCTAAAATTGGTTAATTATACCAATTTGAGCGAACCAGTTAAGAAATGGACTTTGATTGGGATAAAATTTTTTATGAAGTCTTAATTTATTATTTTAAGAATTATGAAATTGATTTTGAGTGAATTTAAGCTTGAAAATGAAGAGAAATAATTTAGAGTGCATTAAATGGATTTAAAATCAAATTTGGACTTAAATTAGGTCCAACCACTTTGGTGGAATCAATCCATCCTAAATTTTAGGCCATATAAAGCCAAAATATCAGGATTTTCTGGAAAGAACACTAGATTTTTGCCTCCCACTTCATTCTTCTTCAAGACTGTATGTTATTCTTCCTCTCTTAACAATTTTCTTCATCTCTCTTCCAATTTCTCTCTAAAATCAAGCCTTCTAAATTAATCTTAGCCTCTTTATAATATTATGGCAGTCTTCACCCTTCAATTTGAGTAGTAAAAATAAAAAAATTAAGGATTGAAGTTTATGTGTCAAAATTGAGTTAAGAGAAATTAAAGGTTTTACTTTAGTTTAATGATTTTAATAGATAAATTAAGGTATGTAGAGTATGTTTATGTGTTATTTTGTATAAAGGAAGAAAGAAATTGATGGATTTATCCCTTGGTATATTTGGCCACTTTAGGAAAAATAAAAAAGGAAATTGCTTCATGGGGTTGAGGCATGGAAATAGAAGTTGAAAAAGTGAAAAATAAGGTTTAAGGTTAGTGGATACATTTCCTACACTTAATTTCATTTAATTATTGAATTTTCCATCGAAATTACATTATGTAACTTTAGGTATTTAAGGAATAATGGAAATGAATTTAAGAGAACTATGTAATATGTTGAATTAACAATTAGGAGGAGAACTATGTTTGACCAAATTGCACCTTAAAGAGCATAAAGTGGTATTTTAATTATTAATAAGGTCTTAAGTATAAATTTAGCACTACAATGATAATTAAATATCTTATGATGAAATTGAGATAAAAATAATGTATATATATGAAATTTGGTATGAAACATAATGGTATTCACATGAATAATGAATTAATACTAAGGTAGAATAAGTGTAGATTAGTATATACTTAAATAAATTGACATTAGAAATATAAATGACATAAAGTAGAATAAGGAAATGCATAATATATTGGGTATCACAAAGGGGCCAAATTGTATTCCTTGTAGTATATTATGAGAATGTGATGATAACTAACATAATAAGTCTAATCTAAGTAACTCAATGATAAATAAATGTATTATGATTAGTTGATATCAAAAATAACCCTTGGATATAGTAGCTAGTGTACAAACAAAATGATATACTTATAAATAATAAAGAGATATTAAGGTAAAACAAGTACAAAATAATATATATACATATAATTTGGTATTAGAAACATAATTAGCATGAAATAGAGTAAGAAAATACATAATATATCGGACATCATGTTATGGTCGAATGATACAATAATTAGAAATGTTATGTTTATAATATATTTATATATTATTTGCCATGTACTTTAAACATTTATATGTATTATGAATAAATGCATACAAAATGAGGTTATGTATCATGATACATAATGGTAATAGCATAATGTTTAGAGTAAAAGTATAATATAAGTAAAATAATTTAGTTGCTCTTAGTGTACAGTGGGTAATCAAGGATCATAAGATACAATGGCTAGCTATAGAGACCCACATACCGCGGTAGAATCATACAATTATACCGTATCTTCATACAATACCAAGGATGACTAAGCTCAATTAGTCACCTCACATACAGGCCTATAGTACAGGATCCCACATATAGTCATACAAATCCGAAGGTGGCTATGCTCCAATAGTCATCTCATAAACAGTCATACAATCCTCATCCTACATATTCAGTTTAAGAATTTTCACTGGTCATCACTAGGACCAAAATGATAATTATACAAGAAAATGGGAATCAAATAGCAAATTAAGTAAAAAGGATTTCATAAAGATAATAAAATAAGAAATAATGTGAAAATAAGATTAATAATTCGACACAGAGCAAAACTATAAATAAATGAGAAAATAAGGATAAAAGACTAAAATATGCAAGAAAGATGCCATAAAGTTAAATAAATAAGAAATAAAGTGAAAATAAAGTTAATAGTAAAAAAGGGTAAATTGTAATTATATAAAGAAAATAGGCATCAAAAAGTAAATTGGGCATAAAAGAAGTCATAAAGGTGAATAAATAAAAAATAAAGTAAAAAACATGATTAAAAGATGCAAATAGGATAAAATATAATTACGAGATAAATCAGGGGCAAACAATAAATTTAGCATCAATAAAGTGATTAAAATGTTAAAATAGTCAAAAAAATAGAAAGGGCAAAAAATAAATAATGAAAGGGTTAAGGATCAAAACGTAATTTTCCATTTGATAGGTAAATATAAGGACCAAAGAGAAAATTATCCATCTAAGTTAGATAAAAAGTCAAAGAAGTCAAAAGAGTCAAAAGAAAAGTCAAATGAGATCAAACATGATGAATAAAAAGTTTAGGGGCCTAATTGTAAGTTTTTATTCAAGTATGAATTATATAAGATTTAACAATAAGAGATTTAATATAAAAGTAATTATAAAAAAGGGACAAATTTAAAATTAAATTAAGTCAAGTATGAAGGAATAAAAAATTTTGGGACTAAATTGTAATTTGATATTTAAATAATAATTATATTAAAATTAATAAGAAAAATAAGTATCCAAAGGATCAAATACAAATTTAGGGTAATAAAAGATTAAATTGATTTAATTAGCCAAAAAGTAAAATAAAAAGGGATAAGTTGGTCATTTACCCTTATATAAAGGAATGTTGGGAATTAAATTGTAAATTAAAGAGTAAAAATGAAATAAATGATGCAATAGAGTAATTAAGGGTAAAATGGTCAATAGAAAATAATGTTCAGACAAGTAGAGGTCAAAAGTGAAGCTTGAACAAATTTAGCATAAAAGAGTAAAATCGTAATATAGTAAAAAAGATGAGAAAATAAGGATGAAATTGTAATTTTAGTAAAGGAAGTAAACATAAGGGCTAAAATGAAAGGAAATAAAATTTTATGGTAAAAATTGTTAATATGAGAAATGAAGTGTAAAACAATTGTTATGGCAAAAGAGACAACAAAAAGGTCAATTAAGTTAGCAAAGGAATTTAAATGTTAATTTAACAAACTACAAAATATGGATGTCATATAGAGAAAACTAAATCAATTTAAATATTATTTCAATAGTAATAAAAACTTAAAGGAGAATGACATAAAGAATGAAAAAATTACGAGGAATTAAAAAATCAGACGTAGTAAAGTATTAAATAGTCAATAAAGAAAGAAATTTACATTGACACTGAAATTGAATTACTTAAATAATATATTCAGTAAAGTTAAATTTCTAAACTATGACAGGAAGTGAAATAAATAAAATAGTTACATTAAGTGGTAGATAAGGACTTATAAGATATTAAATAAAGATGCAGGGGCGTAAAGGTAACTAAATGTTGCGATTAAATGTATCAATGATCGGACAGTATAAAGGCCAAAAAGTAAGAATATTTAGTTAATAATGATTCAACAATAACTTGAAACAAATATATAGATACAATTAGATAAGTAAAATAATAAACAAATAAAAAATATAAATAAATTATTTTAAATAAAATTTTATGTAGTTGTATCCACCACTAGGCAACAACGTTGCTTAGCGCATGGTTTGTTGACTATGTGCGGGGACAAGTCTTAAGGATGCAATGGAGAAGGAGCAAAATAGCATGTGCATGTGTTATGAATTAGGGCATGAAGAGTAGATAACTCATATAGGTTTAGATACATTATTCAGAATGTATTATGTTTGTTATGGTTATGAACTTGTAGTGAATCTATTCATATATTTATATATTTTAGGCGTGTGTATATGAAACTTTATGATTGATTGTGTTGATGAACTGGATAATTTTAGAAGTGTTATATTTGCTATTGGTTATTTGGAGGCTGAGGTTGCCTTTTAGAAGTGTCAATTTGCTATTTGCAAGTCAGTTAGTACAATTTTACAAGCCGTTGTGCTGGCAAAATTTATGTCCAAGGAATAGTAACCATGTGATATTGCTAGTAATAGTATACAGTAAATGGAAATCATGAATGAACTAAGGGTGTTACATGTCTGATTCACACTTACATAAAAAGTAGATATTAGTTGACGTACAACTATTTTATGGTGTGGACAACTTTTGAGAAGTCTCCTAAATATTTCCCAAGCCTCATAAAATGGCTCCTTATAAAACTGCTGGAAATTATAAATATTATTCCTAATTGTGGCTATTTGGTGGGTGGAAAGAATTGAATTAAAAAATTTTCCTACATTTGGTCCTATGATCTAATGAATTGACTTAGTTGCATTTGCAACCAGTCTCTTGCTTTACCAATAAGATTAAAAGGAAATAACTTAAGCTTAATAGCATCCATAAACACATTTGGTATTTGCACTGTATCACTAATCTCTAAAAAAAATCCAAATGTTGGGCTGAATCATCCATTTTCGACTCTGAAAATTGATTCTTTTTTACCATGGTGATGGTTGTGGGTTTTAGCTTAAAGTGTAAATTATGAGGTGTCCTAATGGTCCTATGCTCCTCATTCCACCTAATATAATCTCTAATGGTTCTAGTTCTAAACCCATTCCCTTGAGGCTGATTATTCATGGCTTGCCCTCCTATCAAAGGTGGTGGTGGATCATGTATAATTAGGCCATTAAGGTTATTAAGGTTATTATGCTCTTGATCTTCTAGATTCTTATTGATTTGCCTTAATCTCTTAATCATATGAAATGTCTTTTTAATTTCAGGGTCAATAGGCAAAATTGTATCACCTCTTACCATAAACTATCAACACCTTAAAAATAAAAGAATAAAATTAATAAAAGAATAGAAAATAGAAAGAGAAGAAGAAAAACACACAAAATTCACTTTAAAACCTAATACACACAAACAAAGGCCAATGTTCCTCAGCAACAGTGCAAAAAACTTGGTCATTGCCTAGCAAGTGTACTAAATCGGCTAGTAATATAAAGAAATATAATTATGACCCTTAATATTGAACCCAAGGGAAATTGTATAAGTGCAAAATTGTTTCAGATCTTTTTTTGAATGAAAACTATGTGTAAAGAGTATAACAAACCCCAAGTTTTATAATGATGAAGAATTAATTAAACTAAAAATAGAAACTTAAATAACTAAAGTGATAAAACTAATGCAATTAAATAGAAACTTAAACAAATAAACCTAGACTTAAATAGAGCAAGTAATGAAAATTGGTAAAAATAAATAAAATAATAAAGGCAACTTTTCCTAAATGACTATCTACCTTAACTAATATTTATATGACTTAATTTCAAAAGAACACAAGTGATTATGGAAAAACCAGATAAATGAAGCCAGATAGCTTATTCAGACTATCATTTTAAGTATTAAACCTTCTTATTAGGAATAATTCAATACATGGCATAAAGATCCAGTTTGAAACTTTTAGACATCCATTAAACTCTTTTTTCAAGCAAACTTAACTTCAATCTATTCTTAGTTTAACCTTTCTTAGTATTAATCCACTCTTACCAATACACAATTACCTAAAATTTAGAAAATAATTATGCTTCAATAATAATGATTTAACCCAAAAACATGCATATCATAAATCATAGTTAAATCAATCATTAACTATTAATCAAATAAATTAATAATCAATCTAATCTAAAAGTTTGCTCAAAACTAAGAAATAATCAAACTTGCATTGAATTAAACCATAAACTAAGCCATTATAATAAAAGTTTAAGGATTCAAGTATCCTTTAGCAAAAGTAAAGAAACTACTCACAGTTCATCTTAAAAACTGAAGAAAAAAATAAAATGATGCAAACTCATAAAGTAAAGAAGCTCCTTTGATAATTCTCTACAGAAAACCAAAGTATAGCTTCAAATTCTAAGGTTTTGTTTCTTGAAAGCTAAAATAAAACCTGAGCTAAAATTCGTAATCAGTTCTTCTCCCTAGTTTTGATGTCCTCATCATCCTTTCATAACCTCTAAAAAAGAAGTTTTCTATGCCTTGTAACTTCCTAAATCAAGTTGTAAAAGATTTTCAACCAAAGAAGAAGTCTTTTATCTTTGAAGTGTAGCAAATATTCAGGAGAGTGGCTTTAGATACTCGACTGAGTGATTTCTACTGGGGTGAGTGAATTGCTCTTTTAAGTGATTACCTTCTTGGGTGAGTGTTTAAAACACTCAGAAGAGTGAAGACCCACTTGGCTGAGTGTTTTTTCACACTCTCTTGGGTACTCCGATGCTGTCCCTCATGACACTTTCTTGCATTCTTTCCCAAATTTATAATTTTGCCCCTTAACTTTTCTTTTCTTCAATTTACTCATTTTTTTTCTTTAATTTAGCCCTGAAAAACACCAAAACTTGCAATTAAACCTAAGAAAACCAAATCAACTAATTAAACATAAAATCAAAAAAAAATTAAAACTAAATTAACAAATTTAAACATATAAAAATACTCTAAAAACATAGTTTAATTCACAACTGTCAGTAGGCAAGGGAAGTTACAACCATTACCAGCAAAGCTAACCATGAGCCAAGGGAAGCCTGGACACAGAACTAATTGGTACTATGCTTATCACTAGCACATAAGGTATAAAATTAATTACTATCATCCTTTTAGAGTTTATATTCAGGATTTAATTGACACTTAGTAGGCACCAATCCCAAAGGGGAAGAATTAAGTCTTTTTTTATAAGCTCCATGTCTTCGCCAACCTTGGAAGCATCATTTGGATAAAGATGGGATCTAAATAGTTTTTTATGATGTAATAAGTGTCCTTGGACAAAGAGAACTTTTTTCCTTTTGATTGCATTAATGATATGATCATCCGTTATGTTTGCAATGTCTCATTTATCTACATCATGTATGATAGTAACCATAATTCATTCCTAGGACATTAATTCAATGAGCATTGCTCCACTTGATCTCAAGAAAAAAAACATCTTGATTGCATCCATTATGACTCATAAAGTGAGGTAAATTTAAGAGATAAAAAAGAAGAAACAAAAAAGAAAAAAAAAGAGAAAAAAGATTGTGCCACTACATAGGGCATAAAGTGCCTTTCTGCAGGAGTTGATGGGAAGCAAGCTATGAAGTACCCTTACTATGACCTCGACGTGTCTTTACTATTATTCCTTTTTGCAATCACGACTATACAAGAAAAGTCTTAAAACATGTTAAAAGGCAAGTGTTAGTAGGCTAGCCATTGGTTTTCCTATGACTAATCCTAATATCAAGAGTGATACTTTATCTCGCCAACCACACTACCCTCAAAGAATGCTTTTTAAACCATTACTACTAGTTACTTTAGAAAGCATGGATTATGAAAAGGTTAGAATGAAATATAGCTTAAGCCAAAATTAAAATTCTATTGTAGCTATCATTGTTCATTTAAGCCATAACTAAGAAGACTCCTTAGTAAAAGAACTATACGCAGGCTAAACACATCAAAGGTTATAAGATCGATATTAATGATAAGGAAATATTGGACAAGAGATGAAACTTTGATAATAATGTAAATTTCAGCAAGATACAGAACACAAATAGATGTTTTGACAACCTTAATGATGGTTTTCCTCATATTGGTGCCAATCTATAGAGTGATGACATAGCCATTGAAAAGTGTACAAAATCCAGCAAAGATCACAGTATAAAACTAAAAGAGGCTTGGTTTAAAAGATTGTTCAATTTATAGTGATGAGCGAAAGAATTATGCTTTGGATGCCATGGCAAAGGTCAGTACACCTCATGGTACCAAGTTATTATGACAAGAACATTTCAACAAGAATATTGATAGTAAATATGTGGATGGCATATCATAGGATAATGTACCTTTATGGTGCTGAGCTATTATTCCAAGAGCTTTTTAGTATGAGTATTAACTACATGGACATTTAGGCATAGCGGTATGTTGGCATCGCTTACAAAAAAAGAGAAAAGAAAAATAGATAGAAAGAACAAAAAAATCCCCATGGATTAAAAACCTAAAAAAGGCAACCTTACTAAAATTAGGTACCCTGCTAGGGTAAAAATAAAAAAATGCACCCTAGGCAAATATTAGGGATTGAGAGAAAATGTTCAATCAAGAAAATCCAAAAGGGTTGATTTATAATAGGATCCGCACATAAAGTATTGCTTCTTAAGATTAAATGGAACTAGTATTTTAGCATTACATGTCTAGTTATGATTATTGTCATCACAAATGATGCATGCAGATGAGAATGCATAAATAAGTTAAGCATATATATGATTAACCAATTGATAGAGACCTATAACTTATACAAGGACACATGCTAGAGTGTGAATTAGGAGTGCAGATCCTTAAAACAAAATAAAAAAGGTGAAAACAAAAATAGAAATAAAAATACAAAATACAAAATACAAAAAAATATAAAAAAAGAAGAAGATTGTTAGAGATGAAAACCATAATTGGCTCTCTAAGCAAAAATTAGGCTAAAGGATAGGGTAAAAATCAAGAAATGGACCGTCTATTATAAAACAAAAGAAAAAAAAAAGAATAAAAGTTGCTGGAATGAATTGGGTCCATTCTAGGCAAAAATTAGGCACAAGGTTATGTGAAAATCCCTAATAGGATGCATTTTTCGTTAAGAAAAGCGAGTGTGAAAATTCATAAAGGGCGTACTACCTTCAAAATAATAACCTAGAGCAATAAAGGGTTATCGAACAGAAATGCAATAAGATTAGATTGTCACTGTAAGGACCCAAAATAAGCCCTAGAAGAATTTAAGGGCAATTTCAGATTAGCAAAGTCTAATTAAACATTATTGGATGGATTATCACATTTTGCTTGATTTTTTGGTACTTTTTTTACCTATATCTCGAGTTATAAAGCACCAAATTAGATGATTCCAATTGGGTTTGAAAATAGAAATCCATATCTAAATTTCATATGAGAAACAAAGTTTCAAATCGGTCTTTAACTAGGCTATATTTAAACATAAAATTTGGATCAATCTGCTGCCTAGTCACTAGGAGCAGACCTCAGTATTAAGTGAATATCTAAAAATATAGAAATGATTTCGAGATGATTCTTGATGTTTTAGAAACTAGAAACATAGTTCAACAAGTTTGTAGAAGATAACATTTGCTAAAAATGGCTTTTGGAAGGTTAAAAATTACATATAAGTCGAATTCAGAAAACTGCCTATGATAGAGGATAGAATAGTCAAGTGATAATATATAGTTTGAGGGCTAAATAAAAAGGGGATATAAATTTAAAGGCCAATGTTTAAATAAAGATTAAGTGGGGTTAATTTTAAAAAGAGATAGAATGTGAGGGGTTGATTTAAGAAAAGTAAAAATGTGAAAGCACAATTAGTAACATGCAAAAACTAGAAATAAGTTAGTGGAACATGCAACTTTTTAAGGGAACAAAAAGGGAATTTTCCCTAACTATTATAAATAGCCATTTGCTAGTGGAATGAAAGAGAAAAGTAAGAAGAGAGAAGGTAGGGGACGACATTTAGAGAGGGAGTTACATAATTTCTTTATTCTCCTCTCTTTCACTTTTGGTTAATCTCTAAGAAAATCTTTGAAGAATTCTTGCATGTGGATTTTTGAAGAATAAGTTAGTATATATCTACAAGGTAATTAACTTAGTTTGATAATTCTTCTTCTTCTTCTTCTTCTTCTTCATCTTCTTGTTTTGGTTAATAGTAGATTGAGTTAAATGCTGGAAGTTTGTGTTAATGGATGAAATTGTTGTGAAAGGAAAAGAAGGAGAAAATTAGGATCATGAAAGAATAAGATAGTGAGAGAAAAAGGAGAATTTTCAAGAAGATTTGAGTTGCATGTCCAAGTTTGGGAACTTAATCTTCATGCATGTGTGCAGATATCAATTTTTATGCTTGGATTACTTAATTTTAATGGTAATTTATTAGTTTGTTTAAGGTTTATGAGAGATTTAAATAGGAAAAATCATGTTTTTGAAAGTTGAGGAAAAACTGGGTGTGGTTCTTGCGAACCAGGCTGTTTTTTTTATCCATATCTAGAGTTGTAGACCTCGGATTGAGATGATTCAAAATTTTGGGTAAACTAGATTCAATTATCTACAATTCATTAGAAGGAGTTGTGGCTTGATTTTGTTGTTAAGAAACTCATAAAATTCGTACAATTGAACTATTTGAGTGTATAGTCAATTTTAAACAGATACCAATGTTTTAACCATAACTCCTTGTATTTAAGTCATAATTGAGTGAGGTTTGATTATATGTAAACTTGATAGAAATATAAACAACTTTGCAAAAGATTATTTAGGGCTAAATATGTTTATATACTATCCAAATATTCACTTGAATTTGTAGCGAGCTGTTATTCTCGGTTTTGGAACAGATTGTGGGAAATATGATATATCTCCTTGTGTAGTGTACGAAATACTATGAGTTTAAATTTTAGGAAAAATAGACTTCTAACCTATACTTTTCATGAAGAAATTAAAGCCTAATTATGTCCTTAAGGTTGTCTAATTTTAGCTTAATTCCAGACCTATACATAGCACTGTTAATAGAAATAGTATTTAATAAAGTGTAAATATCTTGAGTTATGGAAGTGATATTGAAATGATTTTTGATGTTCTATAAATGGGAAATATAGGGGATCATGTTTGTAGAAGGACAAATTTGCTAAAAATGACGTTTTTAAGGTCAAAAATAGCATATAAGTTGGATTTGTAACTCTGCTGCTGTGCAGAATTCTAAAGGCAAAATTTTCAAAATTTAGTGTTAAATGTTGTTATGTTAAATCTATGTATGCATGAAAGTGCACTGATTTACAAGTAGCATGTAAACTATTTGATTGAAATGTTATGTATATACATGTATGTTCAAAAACATGTACATGGATGGTTATGTGAAATTATGCTTATATATATATTTAATCAAATGAATGTGTATATTGTTATACAATTGTTCAACTATAAAATTGATAAGGAAATTTTAAAGTATTATAAATGAAATTTGATTCCATAAAATGTATATAGAGTTCAAAAATTGAAGAAGAAAACATGAATATATATAAATACATATACATGAATGCTGGAAGTTGTATATATGAACATACATAATTGTTCTTATGGATGCATATAATATATATTACCTCAAATTGAATGTGCATGTATATGCATGTTTAAAACATTGAAAATATAGATGCTGATACCATCTTGAATGAACATAATTAAGATGCTAAAATTAAAAAGTATATATATATATATATATATATATATATGCCCAAACAATTATATGCTTAGGAATATAGCTAATTAATATCAATTTATTTGATTTACTAATACACTATAGTATTAGAAATCAATCTTGAAATGTAAATATGGATTATTAATTTTACTTGGTTATATTATGCTGATTGACTATGCTTGTCTTGCGAAATATTGGTATGTATGTATATAATAAATGAATATTGGAATTTAAGATAGCATGATGATGTTGTCTTGTTGTTTACATATTAAAACTTAAAGTTATTGTACTTTGTTATATGACCTAACTTTGATTGGGCTAATATATTATATTATATTATATTATATTATATATATATATATATATATATATATATACATGAATGTCTAAATGACACTATACTAAAGAATATATGTGTTTATTATTAATCTATTGACTTTAATGTTGGGTATAGCTGAAATGTCAACTTTATATATACGAAGAAGTAATGCTATTAATAGAGTATATGTGTGTTTATAGCATAAACATAGTGTGATTACACGTGAATGGGTTTAAATCTTGAACTATGCTTTTACTTAATTATGAAGTAGACATGCATATTCATTTACATATAATTATGGTTTCTAGAAATATATCATATAAGTATGATAATACACAGCTTATACAAGTATGAATCTATAATCATAAACAAAAATATTCTTAAGCATATGATATGTTTAAAAAAAATATGGAAATATAGATATGTGGGCATGTATACTTTGAATAGAGGTGCTTAATATAATGAGATGATAAATGTTGTTTACATATGTGATATTGTGGAAATACATGCCATGATCTCCTTATAAATAAAGGATAGTAATGTTTAAAAGTGGAAGTAGTCTTATCATGTTTATCTTACATAGTTCATATGAGTATACATTTTTATAAGTGTATACATATGAATATGATTAAACTTATGTGAACAAAGTTAAAGTAAAGCAAAGTGAGTTTTTATGAAAGGATTTGATTGCCTGCATTGGGTCTAAGATATGGACAGATAGGCATGCCTATAAGGGTACTTTGCAACTACTTAAGAACGGTTTTGACCTGTTTAGGTCCACTTAAAATTAAAAAGTTATAGTGACCCTGTTTGGGTTTAAAAGTTAAAGTTGATTTAAACAACTCTATTTGGATTGTAGCCGATCCCGCTTGGGTCCGCTTGATCGGTCCACGTTATTTGTTTAACCCCGTTTGGGTCCATGTTATTTGTTTGACCCCATTTGGGTCCACCGATTTTCCATACAGTTTTATCCCTATAAGGGATCACTGTTTAATACCTCCGGGTATCTTATTTGTACCTCCTGGTGCCACCATTATAATCAACAATTTTATACCTTCGGGTACTACCGTATAACCCGATATCCACCTCTTTAGAATAGTGCAGGCTTTATTATCAAAGGTTAAGAAAAGTTTAATAAGGCATGCAAATTCTTAATTGACCTTATACTATTCTACATATGAAATTCCTTTTGTTACATACATAACTCATATCTAAAAGAATGCTCAATAGAATATGTATCTATACTGCTAGTATCAAAAAAATACATGCTAATTGTTAAGTTGATGATATATATATGCTCTTTATTTTTATATGTATGACAACGTATGAGTTATGAAGAAACTTATATTAGGGTATAGGGTATTATCTTATTTGAATGAACGCAATAATTGTCATAATAGCATAGCATATTCCATACTAAGGATTATAAAAATTATGCTATAATAACCATTGTTTTTGAAATATTGATTATGTATGTGTTCTCCTATGATTATATATATGTGTTCACATTGTTGCATGTACACATTCTTTAACATGTATTTGCTATTTATGGTAATGATATATAAGTGTTATGTTTAGTTGATAGGCTTATTTTTATGATACATCTAATATGTTATAACATGAATAACTTACGGAATATAGTAAGCCTATAGTAATATTATAATCTCATGGTAATTGGAAGTGTTGTTTTGTTATATAATTCTAATGTGTGTATGTATCCAAGACATACAAGAATAGATATAAGATAATTTCTATGTCTGTTAAGATTGCTTATGAAATTAATAATAGATAACTATACTTTCATGATTAAGCATTGATTAATAAAATAAGAATATTATCAATGGTTGAACTTAAGTTCAAAGGAAGTTGGAACTAGTATGATTATTATACGGTGAATAAAACGTCAGTGCAAATTTTATCGTTGAACTTTATGATTTCTATAAGTGAATGTAAATATTTAATTTCTTTCATTTCTTAAAATAAATCATTGTTATATTTGAGGCATGTTGTGTGCTTGTTGACGATCACTGTGAATGGTCATCTATCATGTTTTAGCTCTCCACTAAGCTTTATAGCTTAGCATGGGTGTTTCATCCGTGTAGCTTGCAAAGCTAGGACTTTCTCGCAGGACTGATATCTGTAGCAAGTTGGCTAACACAAGTCTTTGAAAATTATAAAGTATATAGTCTTCTTTTTGGTTTCTTTTTGTATTTTGAGGGTTTTATGTTATGTTGGAAATCTTGTAAAAGTACAGCTATTTTGTAAGATGTTAATTAGTTATATTTTGTAAAGAGACTCTAATGTGTATTGTGAAGTCTTAATAGTATAGCAATCTTATGATCTAAGTATGAATATCAATTCTCTATATAGTTGGTATATGTTTTTGTTGCACAGTAAAACATGTGTAATGAGATGGATAAAGTAATATGTATAGATTATAAGATAAGGGTTCTATAATTAGTGGTATCAGAGCTTTGGTTTAGCCGTTTTTGGGTTGTAGGTGATTAGAGTTGTTATCATAAGAAGCTTTGGAGTGTTGGCTAATGCAGATATCCTGGACTTGATATGGTTAGACTGAAGTGTGATGATTCGATAGAATCTAATAAATAGGATATAAGGATAGTTATATATGTGGGTAAAGGTATATGATTAAAGTTTCTGAAATGGACTATGTGTATGATAGTATTTTCTTGGGATTTTAATCCCGGATTGAATATTAGAAAATATGCGCATATGAAAGGTATATGGGATTATGAAATATGTATGTTAGGGGGATAAGTAGTGATTATTTTATTATGAAACATGAGATGGAGCTATGCTAAATTGATGAGAAGATCTATAGTTGAGGCTTTTGAGATGATAATTTGAGGATTCATTAAAATGCTTTATATATATCTGTCAGTGTTTCCTTATTGAAAAAGGGCAATTGATGAAACATTATACATGGGATGGGGAAAAAACATATACAGCATATGAGAATATGTATTTGCATCTTATTGCATACATGAAAGCATCATTTACGCATAACATAGCATCAAGCATCATGTTACATGTACATGCCTCAACTAAAAAAGGAAACTGACAGGATATACGTTGAGCATAGTAATGATATAAATGTATGATAAGATTCTCTGATATGGAGATAGAGTTATAAGATAAGCAAATTAAGTTAAAGTAAGCATCAAGGGAAGTTGGTAGAGATAGTATGAAATAAAAGTTTATAATGTTAGACAAAGAAGTATAAGAATGATAGTGATATATTCGAGTAAATAATACAGGAATGAATTTCGAGGACAAAATTCCTTAAGGGAGAGAGATTTGTAAGGACCCAAAATAGGCCCTAGAAGAATTCAAGGGCAATTTCAGATTAGCAAAGTCTAATTAAACATTATTGGATGGATTATCAAATTTTGCTTGACCTTTTGGTACTCTTTTACCTATATCTTGAGTTATAGAGCACCAAATTAGATGATTCCAATTGGGTTTGAAAATAGACATCCATATCTAAATTTCATATGAAGAAATCAAGTTTCAAATCTATCTTTAACTAGGCTATATTTAAACATAAAATTCGGATCAGTCTACTACCTAGTCACTAGGAGTATACCTCAATGTTAAGCGAATATCTGAAAATATAGAAATGATTTCATGATGATTCTTGATGTTTTAGAAACTAGAAACATATTTCAACAAGTTTTTAGAAGATAAAATTTGCCAAAAATGGCTTTTGAAAGGTCAAAACTTACATACAAGTCAAATTCAGAAAACTTCCTGTGATAGAGGATACAATAGTCAAGTGATAATATATAGTTTGAGAGCTAAATAAAAAGGGGATATAAATTTAGAGGCCAATGTTTAAATAAAGATTAAGTAGGGTTAATTTTAAAAAGAGATAGAATGTGAGGGGTTGATTTAAGAAAAGTAAAAATGTGAAAGCACAATTAGTAACATGCAAAAACTAGAGATAAGTTAGTGGAACATGCAACTTTTTAAGGGACCAAAAAGGAAATATTCCCTAGCTATTATAAATAGCCATTTGCTAGTGGAATGAAAGAGAAACTTAAGAAGAGAGAAGGTAGGGGATGGCATTTAGAGAGGGAGTTACAGAATTTCTTTATTCCCCTCTCTTTCACTCTTGGTTAATCTCTAAGAAAATCTTTGAAGAATTCTTGCATGTGGATTTTTGAAGAACAAGTTAGTGTATATCTACAAGGTAATTAACTTAGTTTGATAATTCTTCTTCTTCTTCATCATCATCTTCTTGTTTTGGTTAATAGTAGATTCAGTTAAATGCTGGAAGTTTGTGTTAATGGATGAAATTGTTGTGAAAGGAAAAGAAGGAGAAAATTAGAATCATGAAAGAATAAGATAGTGAGAGAAAAAGGAAAATTTTCAAGAAGATTTGAGTTGCATGTCCAGGTTTGGAAACTTAATCTTTATGCATGTGTGGGGATATCAATGTTTATGCTTGGATTATTTAATTTTAATGGTACTTTATTAGTTTGTTTAAGGTTTATGAGAGATTTAAAAAGGAAAAATCGTGTTTTTGATCGTTGAGGAAAAACTGGGTGTGGTTCTTATAAACCAGGCTGCTTGTTTTGTCCATATCTGGAGTTGTAAACCTCAGATTGAGGTGATTAAAAATTCTTGGTAAACTAGATTCATTATCTACAATTTATTAGAAGAGTCATGGCTTGATTCTGTTGTTAAGGAACTTATAAAATTCGTACAAATTAATTGTTTGAGTGTATAGTCAGTTTTAAACAGTTACCAATGTTTTAACCATATATCCTTGTATTTAAGTCGTAATTGAGTAAGGTTTGATTCTATGTAAACTTGATAGAAATATAAATAACTTTTCAGAAGATTATCTAGGGCTAAATATGTTTGTATACTATCCAAATATTCACTTGAATTTGTAGTGAGCTGTTATTCTTGGTTCTGGAACAGATTATGGGAAATATGATATATCTCCTTGTATATTGAATGAAATAATATGAGGTTAAATTATGGGAAAAATATACTTCTAAACCTATACTTTTCATGAAGAAAGTAAAGCCTAATTATGTCCTTAAGCTTGTCTAAATTTAGCTTAATTCCAGACCTATACACAGCACTGTTAATAGAAATAGTATTTAATAAAGTATAAATATCTTGCGTTCTTGAAGTGATATTGAAATTATTTTTGATGTTCTAGAAATGGTAAACATAGGGGATCATGTTTTTAGAAGGAAAAATTTGCTAAAAAAGATGTTTTTAAGGTCAAAAATAGCATATAATTTGGATTTGAAACTCTACCCCTGTGCAGAATTCTAAAGGCAAAATTTTCAAAATTTATTGTTAAATGTTATTATGTTAAATCTATGTATACATGAAAGTGCACTGATTTACAAGTAGCATGTAAACTATTTGATTGAAATGTTATGTATATACATGTATGTTCAAAAACATGTACATGAATGGTTATGTGAAATTATGCTTATATATATATATATATATATATATATATATATATATATATATATATATATATATATATATATATATATATATATATATATATATATATATATATATATAATCAAATGATAGTGTATATTGTTATACAATTGTTCAACTATGAAATTGATAATGAAATGTTAAAGTATTATCAATGAAATTTGATGCCATAAAATGTATATAGAGTTCAAAAATTGAAGAAGAAAACATGAATATATATAAATACATATACATGAATGCTGGAAGTTGTATATATGAACATACATAATTGTTCTTATGGATGCATATAATGTATATTACCTCAAATTGAATGTGCATGTATATGCATGTTTAAAACATTAAAAATATAGATGTCGATACCATCTCGAATGAACATAATTAAGATACTGAAATTAAATAATATATATATATATATATATGCCCAAACAATTATATGCTTAGGAATATAGTTAATTAATATCGATTTTTTTGATTTACTAATACACTATAGTATTAGACATCAACCTTGAAATGTAAATATAGATTATTAATTTTACTTGGTTATATTATGCTGATTAACTATGCTTGTCTTGCGAAATATTGGTATGTATGTATATAATAAATGAATATTGGAATTTATGATTGCATGATGATTATGTCTTATTGTTTACATATTAAAACTTAAAGTTATTGTACTTAGTTATATGACTTAACTTTGATTAGGCTAATATATATATATATATATATACATACACACACATGAATGTCTAAATGACATTATACTAAAGAATATACGTGTTTATTATTAATCTAATGAGGTTAATATTGGGTGTAGCTGAAATGTCAACTTTATATATATGAAGTAGTAATGTTATTAATAGAGTATATGTGTGTTTATAGCATAAATATAGTGTTGTTATAGAGTATGCCCTAGAGCCCATGTAATAGAGATGTTTTTCATATGTATGAATTTATATTCTCAATAAAAGGCATTATTCATTTATTAATGCTATGTTTAAATACATGAGTTTGTAAATCTTAAATTAATAAATGAAGTTCTACGTATTATAAACACAGTGTAAAGGCAATCATGAAAGTGTTCATGATATGAGATGTCTATTGCATGCAACTGTGTTAATATTTGAATATCCCTAGTCATAGAATTAACAAGATAAGGATATTGTTAATTCGGACAGACTAGCACATGTTATGCTTCTTGAATGGTTCAAGCAGTGGTTCTCATAACTGTGATTATGGAAGATAATCAAAGCTAACATGTGGATGCTTTTTAGAAGAACAAGTTCGTTAGAGACATGCATAGAGAATCCTCACATGGATATTAAATCTATGTCAGTGAGGAATCTCTTCATAGCGGTTGTGCAAGTATCCTTAGACTTGAGATCACCAAAGTTATCTTAAGTAGCAAGTGGTATACTTTGACTCCATAACTGATTACTTCCAACTATGAGTGAACATAGTTAGGAGATTGGGTATATCATGACCTACTTAAAGATAGTTGAGTGATTGACAAAGGATTCACCATCCTAGATTTAAAAAGGGAAGTTATCTCGCATGTTTCTATGATTGTCTTGTTCAGAGAATCTCTGGCTAGAGTAATATGTCAAGATGGATAGAGATCCATGGAAGGCATTTTGTGAACAATGGTTAAATTAATAAAACATACATAATTAGATTTATATGAGTTGACAGAAATCCATACTCAGAATCTAATTGAGATAAGAGTGGTGAAAAGAGTAATTGCACGGTAACTGTTTCTATGGAAGGGTATAGTCAAACCACATGACTTTCTTAATATTTGGGTAGTCATGATGCCTAGTTAGAGGCCAATCATGACTTGTATAATGATGTATCAAAATATCAATAGGGATTGATAAAATTATTTAAAGGAGTTTAAATCAAGTGAGTTTTGAATAGAACTCACAATTACATATTATACTGCCAACATGGACAGGAACCCAATAGGTCACACACATATAGAGAAAAAAGATAAAATGGTAAAATGACAAGGATAATAATATTTGATATTATTATGAGGGTAGAAAAGTGAATAAGATAATAATTAATTAAAGAGTTTAATTAATTATGATCAAGTAAAATTATCCGCGAAACTTTTGAGAAATGTTCTGTAAGTTGGACCTAATTGAAAAAATGTATTTTATGATTAATTATTATTGTCCTATAAGTGTTATAGGATTACTATAAGTGTTATAGGACTGATATAATAATTAATAAGTCCATTGGAGGAGTTATAAAGGGGCCAGAGGAATGGAGCTAGTGTGGAAGCCCTTCTGTAGAGGGCCACACGCCAACTCCAATACATAAGGCCTTAATGGCCTATTTCATGAACCAAATTAATTTATATATGTTACATAAGTGTTATGGAACTTACATATTTAATTTGGTTGGATTTGGAATCCATTTGGGTATTTA
Organism: Excoecaria agallocha; assembly: GCA_037975025.1. Taxonomy (NCBI): domain Eukaryota; kingdom Viridiplantae; phylum Streptophyta; class Magnoliopsida; order Malpighiales; family Euphorbiaceae; genus Excoecaria; species Excoecaria agallocha. Next base: position 59,825,793 of record CM075810.1, on the reverse strand, counting down.
AATCCAATTAGTTGCACAAAGGGCCTAGTTTATGGGTTTTGTGCATAGTCTTTTATGAAAAGTTTAAATTAGATTTAATTAAGCCCAAATAATTATAATTAATTCCAGAGGCCTAATTAATAATTCTCCAGTAATTTTAAAGAGCCCAATCTCATTAAGGAGTTGGAATTTTAACCTAACTATAAAAGGCCAACTAATGAGGAATTAAGGTTAAGTGATTAAACACATAAGAAAGTCTTATTCTTCTATTCTCTCTCTCCCTTTTGCACCACTCCCTTGCTAGCTCTAGGGTTTTTTGGCCATTCCTTGTTCTACGCCAATTTGTTGGTTCAATTTATCATTCTCTAATGTGGATTACTCATTGGAGGTGTTCGATTTTGGACACTATGGTTTGTGACAACCCAGTGCGAAGTAAAATCAACTGTTCAAAAAAAATCAAAGGTAATTTTTCTTATTCTCATCATATAGATATCTTGTGTATTCATGGCAAGATCAAATCTAATGGTTAAAAATTTTAAAATTTCGCTTACGTATGCAATGAATGTAACCGTTTAACTCTAACAAGTGTGATTACACGTGAATGGGTTTAAATCTTGAACTATGCTTTTACTTAATTATGACATAGACATGCATATTCATTTACATATAATTATGGTTTCTATAAATATATCCTATAAGTACGACAATACACAGCTTATACAATTATGAATCTATAATCATAAACAAAAGTATTCTGAAGCATATGATATGTTTAAAAGAAATATGGAAATATAGATATGTGGGTATGTATACTTTGAATAGAGGTGCTTAATATAATGAGATGATAAATGTTGTTTACATATGTGATATTGTGGAAATACATGCTATGATCTCCTTATAAATAAAGGATAGTAATGTTTAAAAGTGGAAGTAGTCTTATCATGTTTATCTTACGTAGTTCATATGAGTATACATTTTTATAAGTGTATACATATGAATATGATTAAACTTATGTGAACAAAGTTAAAGTAAAGCAAAGTGAGTTTTTATGAAAGGATTTAATTGCCTGCATTGGTTCTAAGATATGGATAGATAGGCATGCCTATAAGGGTACTTTGCAGCTACTTATGAATAGTTTTGACCTGTTTAGGTCCACTTAAAATTAAAAAGTTATACTGACCCTGTTTGGATTTAAAAGTTAAAGTTGATTTAAACAACCTCGTTTGGGTTGTAGCCGACCCCGCTTTGGTCCGCTTGACCGGTCCATGTTATTTGTTTGACCCCATTTGGGTCTATGTTATTTGTTTGACCCCGTTTAGGTCCATGTTATTTGTTTGACCCCGTTTGGGTCCACCGATTTACCATACAATTTTATCCCTACAAGGGATCACCGTTTAATACCTCCGGGTATCTTATTTGTACCTCCAAGTGCCACCGTTATAGTCAACAGTTTTGTACCTTCGGGTACTACCGTATAACCCGATATCCACCTCTTTAGAATAGTGCAGGCTTTATTAGCAAAGGTTAAGAAAAGTTTAATAAGGCATGCAAATCCTGATTGACTTTATACTATTCTACATATGAAATTTCTTTTGTTACATACATAACTCATATCTAAAAGAATGCTCAATAGTATATGTATCTATACTGCTAGTATTAAAAAAATACATGCTAATTATTAAATTGATGATATATATATATATGCTATTTATTTTTATATGTATGACAACGTATGAGTTATGAAGAAACTTATATTAGGGTATAGGGTATTATCTTATTTGAATGAACGCAATAATTGTCATAATAGCATAGCATATTCCATACTAAGGATTATAAGAGTTATGCTATAATAACCATTATTTTTGAAATATTTTTCCTATGATTATGTATGTGTTCTCCTATGATTTTATATATGTTTTCACATTGTTGCATGTACACATTCTTTAAAGTGTATTTTCTATTTATGGTAATGATATATAAGTGTTATGTTTAGTTGATAGGCTTATTTTTATGATACATCTAATATGTTATAACATGAATAACTTATGGAATATAAAGTAAGCCTATAGTAATATAATAATCTCATGGTAATTGGAAGTATTGTTTTGTTATATAATTCTAATGTGTGTATGTATCCAAGACATACAAGAATAGATATAAGATAATTTCTATGTCTGTGAATATTGTTTATGAAATTAATAATAGATAATTATACTTTCATGATTAAGCATTGATTAATAAAATAAGAATATTATCAATGGTTGAACTTAAGTCCAAAGGATGTTGGAACTAGTATGATTATTATATGGTGAATGAAACGTCAGTACAAATTTTACCATTGAACTTTATGATTTCTATAAGTGAATGTAAATGTTTAATTTCTTTCATTTCTTGAAATAAATCATTTTTATATTTGAGGCATGTTGTGTACTTGTTGACGATCACTGTGAGTGGTCCTTTATCATGTTTTAGTTCCCCACTAAGCGTTATAGCTTAGCACAGGTGTTTCATCCATGTAGGTTGCAAAGCTAGGACTTTCTCGCAGGACTAATATCTGTAGCAGGTTGGCCAACACAAGTCTTTGAAGATTATAAAGTATATAGTTTTCTTTTTGGTTTCTTTTTGTATTTCGATGGTTTTATGTTGTGTTGGAAATCTTGTTAAAGTACAGTTATTTTTTAAGATGTTAATTAGTTGTTATATTTTGTAAAGAGACTCTAATTTATAATGTGAAGTCTTAATAGTATAACACTCTTATGATAGAAGTATGAATATCAGTTCTCTATATAGTTGGTATATGTTTTTGTTGCACAGTAAAACATGTGTAATGAGATGGATAAAGTAATATGTATAGATTATAGGATAAGGGTGCCACAATCACTTGCCCTTGACTCACTTGGATGAATAGATTTCCCTATAGTTTACATGGCCTATTCATTCCATTATACATAGCTCTTTTGTATACACTCCATATGTATAACTATGTGCATACATTCCATTCCTTTCACATATATCATAAATAATAATTCTTCGCATATACTTTTACACCTATAAAAAAATGTAGGAAGCATAAATAGGTCCCTTCAGCGAAAATCAACGTACCAAACTCCTTTAATCAATACTACAAGCATTCAGCTCAATCATCACTCCACAATAGGGGAAACCCAATGGGCCTCTATTTGCAGGATGCTCCAAAATCTAGGATGATTTTCACTCACCTCAAAGAACGAGATGATGTTATGCTTGCTCGCATCAGAAGCAACCAAGTAATATTCTTCATTGTGAATGATAAACTAGCAAGCTAACTATATGCTTTTTATGTAGGCCCGTAGGTCTCAACCACATACCATTAAGTCTTTTTCAAGTCATTTCAAGTCTCTTAGCGAGCAATAAGTCTTTAAGTCCTTGTTTGAGGCATTTTGAGTCTCTTAGCAATCATTAAATCTTTAAGTCCTTTTTTGAGTCTCTTAGTGAGCATTAAGTCTTTAAGTCTTTTTTCAAGGCCTTTCGAGTCTCTTAGTGAGTATTAAATTTTTAGGTCTTTTTTAAGGCATTTTGACTCTCTTAGTGAGCATTAAGTGTTTAAGTCATTTTATAAGGCATTTAGAGTCTCTTAGCAAGCAACAAGTCTTTAAATCATTTTTCAAGGCCCTTCAAGTCTCTTAATGAGCACTAAGTCTTTAAATCCTTTTACAAGGTATTTTGAGTCTCTTAGTGAACATTAAGTCTTTAAGTCCTTTCTTAAGGCATTTTAAGTCTCTTAATGAGCATAAATTCTTTAAGTCATTTTTCAAGGCATTTTGAGTCTCTTAGTAAGCATCAATTCTTTAAGTCATTTTCAAACCATTTTGGGTCTTTTAGCAAGCATTAAGCATTAAGTCCTTTGTCAAGGCATTTTGAGTCTCTTAAGTAACAAAGTCCTTTCTAAAGGTGAAGAAATCCTTTTGTAGGCACTATTCTAGGGGCAATTACTAAAGGATGGTTATCCTGCTCAAAGACAAATCTACATCTCCATAAGGTTAATATCTTTTTCAAATTGCAACACTACACTAACATCAAGTTCTTTTTATAGGTACTAAAGTCCTCTTAAAAGGAATTTAACCCATCTGTGATGGTTCAACATACTGACATAAAGGCATCAATCAAGATAACTCGTTCCAATTCTACATACCCCAACGCTAATCAAATTCAACCAAGTTAATCTGGTTTTGCATGCCCTAGGCGTTAACCAGCCATATTCAAAAAAACACTAATTCTACATGCCTCAGGTGTTAATCAATCTTCATCAAGCCATCATAATTCTGTATAGCCTAGGCGCTAATCAGACATACTCAAACTACCTAATTCTGCATGCCCCAAGCGTGAATTAGATGTAGTGCACTCGTCCCGATTGTGCATGCCCCAATCGTTAATCGGATAGTCAATTTAGGATTAACACATCAATAAGCTGATGTTAACTATTTGAACTAGGGTTAACACATCAACAAGCTGATGTTATCTACCTATATCAGGGTTAACACATCGATAAGCTGATGATAACTATCCGATCAACCAAGAGATTTGTTACCTCAGGTATACGTCTTTTTCCTTTTACTCTAAATTTTGGCTCACTTAGGCACTAATGCACTAAGCTCCCTAAAATTGGAGACAGTTGTAGACATTGGATCCTAGGGTAGCCTAGAGTAAAGTTACCTAATGAGGAAGCATTATTTATATTACGGACAGAGAATAAAAATTTTGAGTCTTAACCTTGATTTTTATAAAGTTTTCAGGGTTTTTATTGAACTTTGCCTTTTGTATTTTTTTGAGGCAAAAACTAGCTTTTAATGGCAAAAATTACCTTTTTTCCATTAGCAAAGATCACCAAAGCTAGCTTTTTTGATGGACACCCGTCCGTCATGATGGATAACCACCCGTCGTGATGGACGCCTGCCTATCAGGACAAACTTCTACCCTATCGAGCGATTTTCAATTTTTCTTTCAACATTTTTTGGGCGAGAAAGGGGTGATTTTTTTTTTATCTCAAATCTAATCCGATCTTGAGGGATTAATTTAGTGATTTAAGCCTTAAAAATAAAATTTAAAGCGATTTAAAATCTTAAAAAAAGAACAATTTGAGAGGGACTCAAAAACTCAATAAAATAAATAGAAAAATCCTAGAGTTTTTTGGGGTCTCTCCTCTTCTTCTTCTTCTTTTACCTTTCTTTGGTGGCTAATAAAAATTTTGATTTTCTTGAGAAACTTGAGAAAGGAAGCCATTAATTGTTGAGAATAAAAAATTAATTTTTATTTCTTAAGAATAAAAAAAAAAACTCCTTTACATCTCTTCATAACACCAAAATATTTTTATTATTTTTCTTAATTGTGGAGATCAATTGGAGAGGAATTGAAGCATAATTCTCTAGCCTTCTAAAAAGCAACTGATGGTAATATTTTGGGCTTCTATCTTATTTTTATTTAAATTAATTGTCATGTAAATATGTTAATTTATTATTTGAAAGTGTTTTTATTCATTTTGATTTTATTTTTTTATGCCATAAAAGCATGTCTTTAACTAACTTTGTTTATGCCATGATTCAATTTTATTTAATTAATTGATTTTGTTTCAATGCTTTTGTGATGCTATGATATTTTTATGTATGTGATGATATATCTAGGATTGCATAATTTAGATTTATTCTTCCATTGGTGCATATTTTCTCTTTCTTGATTTAAATATATTTTTATTGTTAATTTAATCATTTGCATATTTTACTTGTATTTTTAATGTGTTAGCCTAATTTCGGCATATTTTAGGATTTTTCACCATTGCTACGTAATTAGTTTTCTTTATCAAAATTTTGTATTTTATGATTAATTAATTACTTGGCATGTTTTAAATGTGTATTTAATTATCATAGTTAGATTTGGCATGTCTTATTATATTAATCTCATTTGCATGATTCATTATATTTTGGTGTTATTTTAATTATATTTTATACTTTTTTTGTATTTTGTTTTTTTGATTGTTCTTATTCTAAAATGCATTTTATTTTATTTTACTTTATTATTTATTTTTCTTTGTTACATTACTAACTATTTATCTTATTTATTGCTTTGTGAGCATTTTAAACTTATAGCATTGGGTTTTGGAGTTTAAAAGGTCAAAACACTTTGGAGAATTCCCATGGAAGATCTTAATTCTCTTTTTGCTCATTTTGTTTATCTACTACTTTTATTATTTTATTATTATATTCATTTGGATGTATTATTATTTTGAGGGATGTAATAGGTAGTAAAAATATGATTTTTTGCATGTTCAATCAAAATTCATTCAAAATTATTTTGATTAATCAAATTAGGATTTTCTTAACAAAAATGGATCAATGTCCAACTTTTAACCTAAAAATTCACACATAAAAAAGAGTCCTTTTTTCATCTTGATTGAGATCATTCATCCTGTATTTTCTAAAAACTAACAAGGATTCTCCATCATTCTTTTGTAAATATGCATAAAGGAACCAATGTTCTCAAACTAATTAATAGCTTGTTTTATGCATGATATTTATTTATCTTTCTTTTGTATATATTATTTTCTTTTGTACGATTTACTTATGTAATAATTAAGTAGATTTATTTATTTATTTACTTATCACTTTATTGTTTGCTTGGAATATTTATTTAAATCTTATGCTTTGCATTGTGTGAGAGAGAAAAGTGGATTAAACTTAAAACTCAATTATAAAATAACATCTAATTAAGATGCCTAATAAGAGTGATGTTCTGAACACCAATCTCTATTTGGACATTAAAATGAGGTTCAAAATTATTTTTCAATATTCTATTAGGTGGCAACTTCATGGCACCTTCCTCTTTGAGCCTACTAGTAGACGCCTTCATGGGTTGACCGTTAGCAATAATTTGGACTTAATCATTTTTATTGCAAAATGATCAGTTTATGATTAAAAGTGAGCCTCCTTGGTCTAGGGCCCTAAAAGCAAGCCTCCAAGAGTAAATATAAAAGCAAATAGTAGCTCCAATGCATGTCACACAAACACCTAAGTAGGCATAGAATCATCGGGGAAATTAACTAATGGATCGATCAAAACAAAGTAATCTTTGAACCCACCAATGATGAAGGATGAAATGATGACCATGAATATAAAAAAATAAACCAATTAGAGCTATCTTATGAAATGACACCCTCACAAGATAAGTTTAAATGCTATCCTTTCTCTTACATTTTAATTTTTTAGCAATATGTCATAGATCCGATATGTAAACAAAAACAAAATTCACAAAAATACAAGGTAAATTATCTTTTCCATTTAAGAGTACATAGAAAATAACTTCTCCATTTAAGAGTACATAGTAAACAGCTTTTTCGCTAAAAAAAAATAGGATAAGATATCTCTAGTACAACAAGATCGCCTCTAATTCTGTAACATCCTTCTATCAGAGTAGCATCAGGAAAATAGAGAGGTAAATACATGAATGTATCTACTGCAATAAAAAGTTCAAGCCTGAGAGAAATAAATAGCAAATGAGGGTGGAAAGTGCATAACTTCCTACAGCAAGTCATGTACTACTAGGAATGCACCTAGTGATTCATTCATCTTCCTAAAATGAAGAAGAGGAAAAGAACAATTCGGAGAGGAATTTGGAGGCTTCATAAGGGAAACTGAAAAAAAAAGAAAAAGGGGAAAAGAAGATAGCCTTGGGAAGGAAATTAAGAAAATTCCAAGAAAAAGAATAAAAAAATACTTATTTATAGTATTTTTCATTTCTATAAGGATGGGCCATATAGCTCTACTATTTAATAAGGAAGGAAAAGATGCAATAATCAAAGCATGGAAGATGAAGCAACATGGAAAAAGAAACAATGCAATGATCTGAGTGACCATTATCAGATAAATAGTCAAAAACAACCAATAATACCTTCAGGTAACTTTTTAACTTCATTAATTAGCTTATGAAAATCATAAAAAATAACAAGAAAAGTAAATGATCAAAGCACTAAGTAGCCTAAGCTAGAAAAAAGCCATACCATTTTAGGTAATAGATGTAGATCAGGATAGCAAATTTTGAAAATGATTTATTTTTGCAGAACAAAGTCTTATAATCTCGATCGATGTAATATATCCACAGAACAAAGTCTTATAATCTTGATCGACATAATATCCCAATGGAAGTAATTAAAATGTTAATCTCAATCAACTTAATATCTCTATTAGAGTAATTAAAACATTAATCTCCATTGACATAATTCCCAATCGAAGTAATTAAAATGTAAATCTCGATCGATGTAATATCCATATCAAAGTAATTAAAATGTTAATCTCGATCGATGTAATATCCCGATTGAAGCAATTAAAATGTTAATCTTGATCGATTTAATATCTCGATCGAAGCAATTAAAATATTGATCTTGATTGATGTAATATTTCGATCGAAGCAATTAAAATGTTGATCTTAATCGATGTAATATCTTGATCGAAGTGAATTTCTAATTCCTCGATCGATGTAACATCTCGAACAAAGCAATTCAAATTTTAATCCTTGGATTGATGACTCACCTTCTCAATTAATGATCAATGTGGATAAATTTGTAATCTCAAAAACTAAAGGGCCCATTGTAGAATGGCCAACTAGCCGTCAAAAAAATGACAGAGGCCAAAATCTTTTATCTCTCCTTAAGAAAAGTCAAACTATTCGGATGGGGATAAATGATAATCACTAAAAAGTCATATATAAAGGCCTATCAAGGCCCTCTTAAAGCCAATTGGCTGGATATGAGGAACGAGGCCATCCAATAGAACATAACCTCCTATTATGCAATGTGGTTGTGTCGTTACCTAAACATTAGGCCATATCTACCTAGAGTAGATCAACTATTTAGAAGTACTATTCTGGCTCCCTCAAACTCTATAAATAACAGGTTCATTTTCATATAACATAGACTTTTCCTCTCTCTAAATATATATATATTCTCTTTCTAAAAGCTTTCCTCCCAATTGCTATCTTAAGCATCAAAGAGCTATCTTAAGCATCGAAGAGCTAACACCCAGATAACTGGGCTAGCACCTTTTATGGATCTCATCCTTCATAATCCGATCGGAACTTTCCTTCTAGCCTATCATTGCTCTCTATTCCTCCTTATATGGGGACTCGTTCCCTCTCTATAAACTTTTGTGATTTATCAATAATAATGTTCAAAATAAAAAAAATTCTATATATTTTATTAAAAAGGAAAAGGCATGAAATACCCTCCATACTGTCTCAAAGGAGCTAAAATATCTCAAAACTTTTTTAGAGCAAAAATACCTCTGATTTTCTAAAATCGATACTAAAATACCCATCTGTCAAGCTACCATCAACTCTGGATTAACGGCACTAATGTGGTACTGATACATGGAAAAATATACCATATCAGTGTCATATGTATTTTTAATGCAAATATATCCAAGGACATTTTAGCACGATATAAAAAACTTTAAGGGCATTTAAGTATTTTGAGTAAGACATTAAGGGCATTATAGTACCCTAATGAAAAACATTTAGAATATTTTTATGCTTTTAAAAAAATAAAAATCAATATTTATTACATTAGATATTAATCAATATTTGTTACATTAATTAATAAATACATTTATATAAATATACGAATAAAAAATATAAATAAATTATATAACTCAAGAATATTTATTAATTAATTTTTAATGTAAATAATATTAAAATTTGACTACAAAAAAAACCCCTAAATATTTTGGTATTCAAACCAATTGGAGCAACTTATACGAACTTTATTGTTTAATTGCTTATAAATATTTAAATTATATTTTTAAGACAATGTATTCCATCAATTTTTTTAAGAAAATGATTACATATCAAGGTGAAATACAAACATCTAAAATCATATATATATATATATATATATATTGTGATAAGAAGTTGATACAATTTTTTAGTTTATAATAGTTAAACTCTTGATGGAACTATTAAATTTTTTTAATTTTATTTTTAATATTTTTTGTTGAAATATTTATAATTTTATGAACTAGTTAAATCAATTAAGTTTAATGTAAACAAGTATATACATTATTTTTATTATTGAAATAATAATATCATTATTTAAAATATTTATCACGTGTAAAATAATTATGCAAAAGATTTTTTAATACTTTTTTAATACACTTAATAAAAATGCCGCTAAATGCATTTTTGTAATTAAATTTTAATATTATATTCATTAAAAAATTAATTAATAAATATTCTTGAGCTATATAATTTATTTATAATTTTTTTTTATTCATACATTTATGTAAAAATTATTTATTAATTAATGCAATAAATATTGATTAATATCTAATGTGACAAGTATTGATTTTTTATATTTTCTTTACAGTACAAAAACACTTTTAATGTTTTCATTAGGATACTATAATACCTTTAACGTGTTTCTTAAAGTACTAAAATGTTCCTAAATTTTTTTATAGTACTAAAATGCCTCTAGATTTTTTTTATATTGCATTAAAATGCCCTTAAATATATTTGGATTAAAAATACATGTGGTGCTGATGTGGCATATTTCACCACATGTTAATGCCACATCAATGTCGTTAATTTGGAGTTAATGGTATCTTGATGGAGGGATATTTTAGTACCGATTTTAGAATATCAAAGGGCATTTTTGCTCCAAAAAAAAGTTTAGGAACATTTTAGACCTTTTGAGACAAGGCATTTTCTTTTTTTTTTCCCTTTTTTAAAAGTGAACTTTTATTTGGTAACTGATATTTTTAGAATGTTGGATTTTTATTTGTAAATGTATAGAGCATTTCTTATGATTTTTTTAAACTTATGAGTATAAGTACTGGTTTAATATAACAAGTCATTAGTGGCTTAATACATAATTGGCCCCCTAAAGTTGTACACTTTTGTTATCTGGGCCTCTAAACTTATATATTTTACAATTAGCCATTTATAGTTGGTTTTTTTAATAACATTAAATGCCTCATGCTGACGGAGCATCCAATATGGTATAAATACAACTAATGTGGCATTTGAGGGTGTATAACACATGTTATAGGAGAGCGAAATACCTATTTTCCCATCTGATTAGAAATTTATGATTAAAAAAACTACATCTTTTTCCTTCTTCCTAAATGATAGACTTCCTATCAAGGAATAGAGCTTTACTGCCACTATTAGCCAGGTAACGGAGCTCCTCTCCTGCTATTGGCTAAGGAACAAAGCTCCTCCACCACAATCGACGAATAAACAGAGCCCTTCCACTATGATGACTTCGATCTCAAATGGGATGTCATTGATTTAGTCATGATGGAGTTAGCAGTCGAAAATGAGAATCTTCTCATCAAATTCTACTATGATTACCTGCAAAGCCCAAAATTGCCCCTTAAATTCAAATGCATATACAATGACTATCCTTGATTTCAAGCCCCTAGTTCCACATGCTGCACTTCATCACTTTTAATTCTATAATTTCACAGCCAAAAAATATTACAAATCTAAGAATTTGAACATTAGATCTCATATCATCATCTGCTAAACTGCAAATTATCAAGAAAGCCAGACATTAAAGGAAGAAAACCAAACATTTGAACTTGAACAATCACTCGAGATAGCGAGAATGAGGTTAATGACTCAACTACAAAAATGAGTGTGAAATGCTTGTTACAGCGATAGCAATAAACCAAGAAATTGAAAGCTTTGCAATAAACAAGAAAATCAATTTGTAGGGGATAATTATACGAAGTATTTTTCAATCATAGCACACCTTTTTTGACCTAATAAGACAAAATTAAAGAGCAAATCAACTCAAACACAATTAATTTAACAAACACCTTTGTATTATCCGGCGTGAATCATAAATTGATCTCGAATGTTTTCATTTGACCTAGCATGAATCACAAATTGATCTCGAGCTTTTTTCATCTATAAGCAAGTGTTGGAGATTTTCCTGAAATGACATAAATGAAGTAGCTTAATAAGTACAACATACATATATCTGTGCATGTCAAAACCGAAACAAGGCACTTCCATAAACAGAGATAATAAAGGAAAGGGGATAATCACAAGAAGTATTTTTCAATCATAGCACACCTTTTGTGACCCAACAAAACAAAATTAAAGAGCAAATCAACCCAAACAAAATTAATTTAAAAAACACAAATCAAATAAATTATACCCAAATTAGAAAGTTAATATTAAAATTTTGGCATTTTTCTCTCTAAAAGCCAACTGAATGCGAGATAAAACCTGGGTCTTAAAATTTGCTTGCACTGTATAAGCTAAGAGATCTACTCATCCAGATTGCTAATTGAATTTGTAGATGGCAAATTCATAACCATGTCAAATAACCTTAAGATTAAATAAGAAGACTCAAAGGTAGAGAGATAGAGAGAGGTGGAGTGAATTGTAAGAGAGAGAAAGGGTTATAAAGATTTGTTGACTCCGACTATCGATGGCAAAGATCTTGTGGGAAGAGTGAGAGAGATCGATGAAAATTGATGTGTAATCATACTTCTAGAGAGAGAAACATTAATAGAGAGGAGAGAGAGATGGAACAAAGTGATAGGGAAAGGGGTGAAAAACTAATTAAAATTAGTCCACGTGTTACAAAATTATTGGTTAATAATGACATGTCAGCCACATCAAATATGTGTAATGTATACGCTACCATCGAACAAAAAAGGTTTTTATTTTATTAATAATATACAACTACATGTGTTAGATTGATAAAATTGTAAGTTTAGAGAGCGACATGACCAAAGTGTGCAAGTTCAAGAGCCAAGTTATATATTAAGCTATCATTATTTATAAGGCCAATAAGGTAAATGTACTCATTTGCCTTCGTTTTCCACTTAAATTTCATTTGCCCTCTTAAATTTTTCTTTTTCTTTTTTGTTCAATTTTACCTAAAACATTTTGAAAGTTGGTACTAATTTGTCTTTTTTAGAGAAAAATAATATCACTATATGAGACACAAGTGAAGGAAATATCAAATTTTCTTACCAGCATCTACATCATCCAACTTTGTGTGGGTGTATGTGTGGATAAGATGAGAAAATACTAATAGATATGCGTGGATAAGATGAGCAAATACCAATATAAATATTTGAAAGAAATTTTGATTTGGGCAGTGAAAATAAATTTAGCTAATGTGAGAGATAATTTGTGATCCAAATGAGTGAACCATTTAAATGTTTCACAAACTATTAGGATTCAAATCTCCACCTCCTTCACCTTCAATTATATAAAAATAAATAAATTAATCAATGCATGACTAGTGGAGTTTTTTTTTTGTTTTCCTAAGGCAATAAGATTTTTATTCCCAGGTTTTTTTTTCTAATCAAACTCTGATAATTAGAAATATTTATTCCAATTTGGACTAGTGAGAATTGATAATCTCATGAAGATAATGTCAAGAAGAGTAAAGTCTAATGATCAGATCTAATCAAGAACCTACACAGGCAACCAGAGATACTTAATCCTGACTTGTAAGGAGTAAGCACTCCAAAACTTAAGTTAGACAAATTTAAAGAGATAAAATGTGGAGGGATAAAGTTTCTAGTGTTGTAAGTAAGTTTACATGTTAAAAGGAAGGGATTATTTATAGTATCCAATATGTTGTGTGTAAGGTGATGATAATTGAGTGCTAATTTAGGCTAGTCTAATAGCTACAAAACTAGGTCTACTAATGTGTTATGATTAGACTAAAGCTAGAAGAAAAGTGGAAGATCTACCATCAGAGTAGCTTTTTGGATGACTAATTGGACTTCAAGTTTTCTTCCTAGGTTTTATTAGGCCTTAGGTATTGGGACTGCACAAATCATTTGTTTTATTTGGCATGCTAACTGGTAATATATACTTGTTGGTAAATATGTCTTGAATCTACTTGAAGGTGGAGATTAATTTTGAAAGAAGATCATGGAACCAATATAGAGCATCTCCTGATAATGTCATAGGAAACCTTACAAAAAAATTTATTATCAAAGGAATACATCTAGATTTGAGTGGGATATTGTGATAGATGACATGTCAAATCCACTTTTTCAGTATTCCTTGGTATCATTATCTCCTTGAGTCTTTTATAAAGCTTTGCCTCTCTAATTTCCTACGAGAAAGGAAAAATATTATTTTCGTTAAACATGGGCTTCTTGGAATGACCTAATTTGAATTTCTTGGTCATTTAGATGAACCATTTTTCATCTTCTTGCAACTGGTCCGATATATTTTTCTTTTGTTTTCAATATTTTTGTTCTACTAGTGCACATGAACTGTAAGTTATTTCCCATAGATTTCAAAGGTGAACATGACAGTTTGAAGGTTTTTGTCATATGCATTATAAGCATCATATTGGGTTCAAGAGGGAATTTCTCTCTCTTACCTTTTCCTTTATAAAAGTACTCATGCACATCCAATTGGGTTCTAGAGCGATTTCTTCCTTCATCAGTTACTATGCCTCTAACTCGTGGTTTTACTCTTTATTCTTTTTGCCCCATGCTTTTTTCCTTGTAGTCTTTTGCAAGGGGCTTAAGGCTTTTTTTTTCTTTCCTTGCTGAATGCATGATCTTTCCCTATATTTTATAGCCAAAGCCTTTCATGCAAGCTTCCAAAACTTTCACAGTTGTTGGGTTAGAATCATCCAGTCGATCAATGGCATCAAAGACACCTTCATCATCAAAACATAGCAAGAGATTCTCTGGAGTTCTTGCTTTATTAATTGCCAATATGTTATGCTGGTTCCTTCAAAATGTTATGAGCATTAGGATCATCTCAGAGAATCTTCTATGGTCTACTCAACGAAAGCATCAAAGGATAATCTCAAGAATATAATGTTAAAAAGAGTCGACTAGGAAGTAGTCCAATCAAATTTAATCGAGAACCTGCACAAGCAGTCAAAGATACTTAACCCTTACTTGCAAGGGTAAGCATTTTGAAACTTAAGTTAGACAAGTTTAGAGAGATAAAATGTAGAGAAGGTCTCAAGTGTTATAAGTAAGTTTGCCTGTTAAAATGAATGGACTATTTATATTGTCTCACATATTACGTGTTAAGGTGATGATAATTGAGTGTTAATTTAGCTTAGTCTGGCAGTTACATAACTAGGTTTGCCAATCTAGTAGGATTAGACTAAAGCTAGAGGTAAATCGATAGATCTATCTTCAGAGTAGCTTTTGGCTGGCTGAATGCAACTAGGCTTTAGGTCCCTTACCTAGGTTCTATTAGGTCTTAGGTATTGAGATTAGGGCTTGTATTAGCAAATGATATTTGGTGTGTTACCAAGAATGTTTAAGTTGAGTGAGCAAAGAGATAAATAAAATTAGTGAAAAAAGTTATTTTAGCTTATTTAGATTTTACCAAAAGTACCATATCAATGTTGGATGGAGGTTAATAAAAATTATTATTGTGTAACAATGATTTTGTTATAAATATAGCAATTTGCGCGCACAAATGAGAGAAAAAGAAAAATAGACATAAAATATAATTTTTTGCAAGATCAGAAATAAATTTTTACTATCAAATTGAAAAATATTAATATTTTTTTTTTATGAATCCATGAAATCCTCATAACCCACTAAATCTCATGCCATACCAAATTGGCCTAAAAGAAAAAAAGAAAAAGAAAAGCAGCTTCCAAAGTAAATTTTCATTTTTTATTCAAATTGAATCGCAGCACAAGTTTTTTGAATAATTATAATCTACGTCGACCAAATTTCAAAACACAAAATTAACCTATTTAAATAAGATTGTTGTTAATTATGCAATTTTTTTTTTCATTTGTTTGTTTGTTACTAGATGAATAAATTAAATTACTTTAACTTTGTGTTTTTTGTTCAACGCTGGGCTTTTAATGAGTCAATTTTATTTATTATCACTGAACTTATATTTTATCGTTCAAAAATAACTGACTTATTTTTTATAATTTAAATATTATTTAATTTATTTTTTTTTACAGAAAAATCATTTTTACCGATTTTCAACAATAATTTTCACCGAAATGCTAACATTGCACGTTACATCATATATTTGGATACACGTGATATGATATGTTAGCACCTACATCACTGAAAGATATCACATCACACAACACATCAGAACGCCATATCATATATTTGGACATATATGACCTATTCCAATGATGTAACTGCTGACATATCATGCCACATATGTCCAAACGTGACGTGCCAAATCAGCATTTCGGCAAAAATTATCGTCGAAAACCGATCAAAATTATTTTTTTTTTTGCAAAAAAAATGATAAATTTAGTGACATTTAAATCATATAAATCATTTATTTTTGAACAATTAGACGTAAATACGGTGATAATGGATGAAATTAATCCGCATTTAATTCAATACCAACAAACTATATATATATATATATATATATATATATATATATTCAGTTCATGCACTGCAAGTGGGTATTAGACTATTGGAAATATGCTTGACATATTTTCTTTTTTATGAGAAACATTATTCTACTAAATGACAATAACTCAAAGAGGAGAATTTAATTATTCCTATGCCAAGTGACAGTACATTAATCCGCACTTGTATTGGCATAATTTTAGGAATTCAAACTACCAAACCATCGTGTCCGATACAGCTCCGTATAATGAGGTATCACAAATCCATATGGCAAATCCTATTTCTCACTTTTATACAAATCTTGCTTTTTTTTTTTAATCAAAATTATATTGTATTTTACTATTTAAGTGTTTAAAAAATTAATAGCGTATTGATTATTATTTTTAAATTGTCCTTCTTACTGATATTTCAATTGCTTTTAAATTTTTCCTATTTTTTTGAATATTAATGATGGAAAAATTAGTCAATTTATAATTGTTTTATTAAAGAATTGAGATGACTCAGACATTTAATGAATTTTTTTTTATAAAAAATGATAATATATTTGATGAAAACACAGGAAAGAAATTTGAAAAGAAACGGTGTCTATAAAAAAAAAATTAAGAAATAAAAGGATAAAGTAAGCGTATTAGGGGAAGACACAACCCAGCAAAATAGTATATAAAAATAGGAAGCATACTTAACAGACACCGCGTAACACAATTTGGAAAGTCAAATAAAAAGTAGAAAAAAGAGAAACTTCCTTAGCATTTGGTAAGAAATGTTAAGGAAACTCATTCATTTATTTGCCCTTTTCTTTTATCGGATCCCACACCCGCTTCACCGGTCATGAAGAATTTTTTGTGGGTCAATCTCCATTTTGGCTGTTCCCAGTTGTCACTCTATATTTCGTCACCTTTTTATACCTGTACTTAATTTTGGTTTTTTATTTTTTCTTTTCAAAAATCATTCAAATAAATTAGGTTTAATCTGTGGTACCTACTTAGATCTCATGTTTAAACTATCAACATAGAATATTTTTAAATATTTAGAATGAAAATACTTAAATCTATTTAATACAAATTCGAATTAACCCAAAAAAAAATATAAATTAGGTTTAATATTTTATAATACTCGTTTATATCTTTCACTCGTTCTCTTACAGCGGCCATAGCAATTTTCTTTTTCTTTTTATTATGTATAATCTTTATATCTACCTTTTCCTGACGTGAAATTTCCCATAAGCTCTAGGGATTAGAAATGAAGTTTCAAAGGGATATCTCGTGGAGGAAAGCAAATGGAATTGAGTGAGAACAGGGAAAAAATATAAATAAATGGAGGGGCATTATGGGTATTGGACCAATAAATTACTATTGCCATTTGACTTTATTCGAAGTTATCTACGAAACACAACTATAGGATTGATGATATTTTGTAATTATCATACGTATGATAATTGAATTGAAATCAAAAATTAAATTAAACCGAATGAATTTTAATTTATTTATTTTAATTAATTTAATTTTTAACTCATTTAATTTTGAATAAAAATAAAAAATTAATTTAATTAATTCAAGTTGGTCTTACGGATGCTGTTGCTGCTTTCCTTTGTCTTATTTCCTTCTTTTCAATATATAAATTACTTCAATATATTTATCATGAATATATGATGAGAAGTAAAGTTGCAGATTTTTGAAAGAGTAGATCCTGAGGTATCTAAATTTTAAATATGTAATATAAATATTTAATTATTTTTTATTTAATTTTAATTTAATAATTTAAATAAATCATTAATTTTATTTCTTAATTTTCCTTTCTTATATATAAGATCAATTTAAAAAAAGTAAATTTAATAATATTTTATTTGTGTTAAATAAATAATTATTCTCCTGCAAGACGAAATAAAGAAAAATAATTTGATTAATCAAAAACACAATTTATTTAAAAAAATTTGAATAAAGAAATAAAACATTTGTCTTTAGTTTTGTTTTTTTACAAAGAAAATTTAATAACTATGACTTTCAAATTTGAGCCAACATCCAAAATTACCTGAATTCAATTTGAATTGATTAAATAGAATCAAATCAATCAAAATTATTATTTTAAAATTTTTATTTTCAATTTAAATTTTAAATTTTAATATTTTTAATTCAATTCGAAATTAAACCGATAATTTTAACATATGGGAATTATAATAAAGTTTATGTTATTTAAGGAAATTGTATATCTATGAGCTGGATCTTTCTGCTCTGACCATAAACAGAGGAAATTACACTGCTCTACTTCTTTATTAGTACTTCACAGAAACCATATGAAATTCACCTCTCTTTTCCACTGTATCTCTCCTACTCTTTCCTTCTTTCTTTCTTTCTTTTGATTTGAATTTCAAAAAACCCCTCGTGGGCAATACATAAAAATTGAATCTTTCTCGGTTTCTTTTGTCGTTCATCTCCTCTACAATGCTGGGTAAATCTCAGAACTGAATTCTCACTTCAAATTATTGCTTCTGTTCTTGAATCTTGATCTGGGTATCAAGAATTGCTCTGTTTCTGGTGTAACAATACCGAGTTGAAGCTAGAAGAGACAATGGCTCCAAGCTCAGTTGTAGTCACCATGGAGAAGCCAAACAATTTCTCTATAGTAGAAATCAATGCCTCAGATCCACTAGTTCCAGAGAAACAGAAAGCTGCTAGTCCCAAGCAATTCACATGGGTTCTTCTCCTCAAAGCTTATAAAGCTTTCACCTGCATTTCATGGTTAGTAATGGCTTTTAAATCCACGATCTTTTCAATCAAGAAACGCTTTGCTGTTTCTGAAATGAATGAAGAAGAGGAGCCAAGAAGTAGAGGAAAGTTGTATAGATTTATCAAAGCATTTCTTGTTATATCAATTGTAGCTTTGGTGATAGAGATGATTGCACATTTCAAGAAATGGAATTTGAATCTTTCGCCTCCATGGGAGATTCAGGGTTTAGTCCACTGGTCTTATATGGCTTGGTTGTCTTTTAGAGCTGATTATATTGCTCCAATGGTGATTATGCTTTCTAAATTTTGTACTGTACTATTCCTAATTCAATCGCTGGATCGATTAGTTCTGTGCCTTGGTTGCTTTTGGATCAAGTACAAGAAGTTGAAGCCTCAGATAAATGGTGAAGATTATGACATTGAAGATCCTTCAAGTTTCCCAATGGTTCTTGTTCAGATTCCAATGTGCAATGAAAGAGAGGTAAATTTACTTAATTAATGTTTTCATGATTGTGTTAGTAGGTTTTCTAGATCTGATCGTTAAATTGTTTTTATTTGTATAGGTGTATGAACAATCAATTGGTGCAGCCTGTCAACTTGATTGGCCAAGAGACAGATTGTTGATTCAAGTTCTAGATGATTCAGATGATGGAAATGTGCAATTGATGATTAAAGATGAAGTTTCCTCATGGAGACAAAAAGGGGTTAACATAATCTATAGACATAGGTTAATCAGAACAGGATATAAAGCTGGTAATCTTAAATCAGCCATGGGCTGTGACTATGTTCAAGACTATGAATTCGTAGCCATTTTTGATGCAGATTTCCAGCCTAATCCTGATTTTCTTAAGCAAACCATTCCTCACTTCAAGGTATTTACTCAATCAAAAGCCAAGGTTGAATTGTAATAATATGAAAGACAAGTGTGTTGAATATATTTGAAATGTACTGTGACAGGGAAATCCTGAACTGGGGCTAGTTCAGGCTCGGTGGTCATTCGTAAACAAGGATGAGAACTTACTTACAAGGCTTCAAAACATCAACCTATGTTTCCATTTTGAGGTGGAACAACAAGTAAATGGTGTGTTTCTGAATTTCTTTGGATTCAATGGAACAGCTGGTGTGTGGAGAATTAAGGCCTTAGAGGATTCAGGAGGATGGCTTGAAAGAACAACGGTCGAGGACATGGACATCGCAGTTCGAGCACACTTAAATGGATGGAAATTCATCTTCCTTAATGATGTCAAAGTCCTTTGTGAATTGCCTGAATCTTATGAAGCTTATAAGAAGCAACAGCACCGTTGGCACTCCGGCCCTATGCAGCTCTTTCGGCTATGTCTTCCTGCTATAGTCACTTCCAAGGTGAGCATTTATCGAACTACATTTCTAATCTCTTAGATATATTCATGCATATTTGACTTTTAAAATTGCTGAATTGAATGCTTATGTTGTATGCAGATATCAATGCGGAAGAAAGCCAACTTGATATTCCTTTTCTTTCTTTTGAGGAAACTTATACTTCCATTTTACTCGTTCACATTGTTTTGTATTATACTTCCATTGACAATGTTTATACCAGAAGCAGAATTGCCTCTTTGGGTAATATGTTACATACCCATTTTCATGTCCTTTTTGAACATTTTACCTGCACCAAAATCTTTCCCTTTCTTGGTCCCTTACCTACTCTTTGAGAACACTATGTCAGTCACCAAATTCAACGCTATGGTCTCAGGATTGTTTCAGCTAGGAAGTGCTTATGAATGGGTTGTGACAAAGAAAACAGGAAGATCATCAGAATCTGATTTGTTAGCTTTTGCAGAGAGGGAATCGAAATCTTGCAATGAGGAGAAAATCCATAGGAGGCATTCAGAGTCTGGTTTGGAGATGTTAAGTAAACTGAAAGAACAAGAAAAACCAAGTGCTAGAACAAAGAAAAATAGGATTTATAGGAAAGAACTTGCACTTGCATTTCTTCTACTCACCGCTGCAGCAAGAAGCTTGTTATCTGCCCATGGAGTTCATTTCTACTTCTTGCTGTTTCAAGGATTGTCTTTTCTAGTTGTTGGGTTGGATTTGATTGGTGAACAAGTTATCTGAGAAGATGAATACTTATTTCCCAGTCAAGTTTAAGTTCCTTTTTGGGTTGTTTATAAAGAATCTGAAGAGGGATTCAAACCCAATTTTCTGGCAAACAAATGGTTTAATACACAGATAGGAAAAGTTGATGTAAAATGCTACTTTGAATTACTAGGCAACAGATAAAAGATTGAATGGAGTTGAGTTTGTACAATATTCATTTATGCTGTTGATGTATGAATTAATAATGAAGAAGTCAAATATAAAGATTATGTTCAAATATTTTTTTTTTTCTTTTTGAAACTATGGAATGAATACTTTGAGATTAGCAATATAAATCAAACATTTACTTTTCATTTTTGGCCAATTTTTCTTGTGGATAATGATCCCCTAATTTCCAAAATCCAACTTTTTGCGGTTTTAGTTTTGAAAGAGTCAATTTCACTTTTGCGAACTCGAATAGAAATTGAATGGAGATGGATTTGGACGATTTTGATTTAGAGGGACATTTTTAAGAATAGTGATTTTTTAAAAAAATAATTTAAAAACTCTGGTTTATAATGTTTATGATTAGGGTGAGTATAAATTAATTAATCAGTTCATTAATAATTTAATTAAATAGCTTATTAATTTCAATTAATCGTTATATCGGTTTTATTTTTTAATCAAAATTTTTAAATTTGTTTATTAGTTAATCACTAATAAATTTTAACATATAAATTTAATAAATTATATAATTTGTAATATTATTTTTAATAGTTAAAAATATTTTACACATGAAAAAATACAAATCAAATATAATATCCACAAAAAAATCAAAAGATAAATAAAATTTTTATAATTAATTATAAAAAATTAAATATATTCAATATAAAAATGACAATAAAGTGCTAAACATACACATATAATGAATAAATAATAATAAAAAAAGATAATTTTAATATTTATTTATTAAAAATATGTATTATAATAATATTTTACAAAGTTATATATCATAATATTTAAAAATTAGAAAAATATTAAAAATTTAAGTGTAAAATTTAAAATATAATATATAAAATGAATATAGATCGCGGTTTTTAAAAATAAAAATCGTAAACATAAATTTTCGATTTGATTAACTTAAAATCGGTTCGATTTTAGATCTATTTTTCAATAAATCAAAATTTTAGTTTCTTTTTTGCTTACCCCTAATTATGGACTGTTTCAATTCCGATTTGAAAATAAAATATATATTTTTTATTTGATTTAAAAAGTAGTTTAACTAATGAGTAGTTTTTTTTTTTTGAAAAACATTCAGGCCTTAGTTTATTTGATTTACAAAATTTAAATTATTCTTTCATAGTTTGTAGTTTAAATCATACAAAGCACACACATATTACTGTTCATAGTCAAAACTGATGGTTTAATTCAAACTTTGATCATTAAAATTTATAGTTATAACAGAATCGTATTTTCATAGTTTCAATTACGATTTGGTTCTTTTTACAATTTTAATTACAATTTGAAACCACGAATGCTAAACTATAATTTGGTTCCAATTTCAATTTGATTTCCATTTCAAACATGAATGTAGTCATCCCTGCCCCTGAGCATGGATAGTTTATTCCAATCATAACCGGAATACAAAAAAAATAAACAAATAAGTAAACAATGGTTATGCTTTTGGGACTCACGGTGGGTTTACTCATAAACAATATTATTATATTTTTTATTTTTTTATACTAAAATATTTATTTTTTATAAAAAATTTAAAAAATATATTTATTTATCAATAAATAAAAAATTAAAGCATTTATTATATATATATGTGTGTGTGCGCGCGCGCGCTTGCTGAACCCCTCTCTCCACCTTGCGACGATATTCGGCTCATTTTCGGAGGTCCGCTTTTAGGATCCAAGATCATACGAAGGTTCATAAAACTTTTGAAGATTGACCGTTTCACAATAGAGTGGGATTCAATACAATTCGCCAAGTTTATGGCTTCAAAAAAGCATGAAACAGTTTCTCAGTGTACCCCTATTTTATTGTTGATGGTCAATCTACGAGGGCATCTATGTGGGCTCACAAGATCGATATTACGTAGTCGCCACCCAACAGTACATTGGAAAAGAGAGTCTAACCTCATGTGCCCAAACCAGAGATGGTTCAAAATATCACTCTTACATAATACCTTGGTTAATTGTCTTATAGATAAATTTTTAAGATTAACTCTCTACCTCTCACTACAAAAAAAACTGTCAATTAGAGACTAAAATTAGCGATGGCCATATTTTTGGCCATCTTTCTCTCTTTCTTGCTTCGGGTTCTCCCCTTTCCTTGCTCCTTTGGCTGCAATTCCTCCATTTATCTATCTGGTGAGTTCCTTTAACTCCTTATTTAGTGAATTACGGCAAGAATATAGAAGATGTAAAAGAATTACAGATCTAGGGATTTTGGAATTTGGGGAAAAATGTTAATTTTGGATAAATTTTGAGTTATTTAAGGAATTGGTGAAATATACAGGTTACATTTCTTTTTATACGTGTGTATGGTTTTCTGTTCTTAGATATGCTTATCTTCTTGTTTCTCTTTTAGTATTTCTGATTAAGTAACTTGTTTCAATCTCTTACCAATTTTTTGCTTCATTGGAAAATGTTGATATAAACATGACCTTTCCTCAGCAAATTTCATTTTCATTTGGACCTGTTTGATGTGTTGGGATGACAAAATTTTATGTTTTGATCCAACGGCATTATCCATGAGCACCTTAATGACTTGTTTTCATTAATTTTCTTAAACTATCTATTGCTACATATATGATGTTGAGGAACATTTATAGTTGGAAACTGAAAATAATTACTTTGTCATGCAATGGAAGAGCACTTATGCATGGAGTGACTCAAATACAACTTACATAGATCTCTATTGCACTCCATTGAACTCATGGTTCACTTTCCATCAAGAATTTGATCCTATTTACAACATAGAGTTACTAGTTCAAACACTTTTTCTTTGTAATTTCTAATATCCCGTTGTTAAAAAGATGAGATTAACATTCTTTTTTACATGAAGAAATTAATGTGAGAGTTGGTGTGAAATATCATGAGATAAAAAGATGACTCCATTTGTTCTATAAATCATTACCAAACTGTATGCATAAGTCTGAAACTCTTAAATATGCCTTGATTGTAGTATACTTCTAGTTTAATAGTATTCTAACTCCATTTCTAATATGAACTTTCTTTTTAATTACTGATACTCCCCATTTGTTTTTCCCCTTCACTACATTTTAATGGTAGCCTGCTATCTGTTCTTATTAGTGACTTGATAGTCTATTCTGTAAGCTTGGTTTTGTAATTTTTAGGCTTCAAATCCATTATTAGTTGCCTTTGTTTTATTGCTGCAGCTCTGATTGTCTGAAGAGGTACTGTTGTAATTTAATTAGGTTCATGTCATGCTGTAGGTCTTGTGTCGCTGTTGTTTTTGTGGTACTGGGATATTCTGGAATAATCATGGTTCCTCTTGGTTGGGTGTTTGGTGAGATTGGTTTGATTGTTGCAGCTGCAATATCATTGTATGCAAATGCTCTTGTTGCCAAGCTCCATAAATTTGGGGGAAGAGGCATATCTGATATAGAGATCTGGTAGGATTTATTTACGGTATGAGCAAAAAGAAATAAACATCAATTTTTTATGTCTTATTTGAAGTACTTATATGTAAGCTGTTATATTTTTCGGTTGCCTAAGTTTGATGGGGACTGTTTACTGCAGGTAAAAAAGCTTATTCTACTACATGGGGATTGCAATATGTTAATATTTTCATGATTAACATTTATTTCATTATATTAGCTGGTCAGGCTCTTAAGGTAAGATCTGTAGTCCTTTTAGTTCTTGTATGTGGTACTATCCAAAGGTTGCAACTTTCATTTCTACATTATACTTGAAATATTTTATAGTTAATTTTTTCCTGGTAAATATGTTTAAATGCTTTAGATGAATTGAGAAAGCTGTGTTTTTATAATGTTAAAAACTTGATCTGCGATGGCTTGTTTAATATGGCTCTTTTTGTACATTTTTCTCTTCAGAGCTTGTAGGTAAACTCTCTTATTCCATGTTGCCAGCAAGTTAAGTTGGAGTTAATACATGTAATGAAAAGAAACAGAATAGTTATTTGAACATTATTGTTACTTTTTGAAGAGCAATTTATGGTTTCCTTTCAATAATAGATTATCATTCATTGTCCTACTTCACTATATAATCTCTTTTATTTGACACTTGTTTACCACAAGATTTTAGTTGACACTTTAATGCTTTGTTTAGTGACTGGTAAACTTTAATGCATGCTACTGACTTTTCTTTGCAATCAAT
Organism: Excoecaria agallocha; assembly: GCA_037975025.1. Taxonomy (NCBI): domain Eukaryota; kingdom Viridiplantae; phylum Streptophyta; class Magnoliopsida; order Malpighiales; family Euphorbiaceae; genus Excoecaria; species Excoecaria agallocha. The sequence goes on along the minus strand of CM075810.1, from coordinate 59,800,293 downwards.
CTTTTACCCCCTTGCTGCTTGAAATCTTCTTTCTATATTTACTTAACATAGAATGGAGAACCGCCTTGCATCTGTTTGGATTTGCAAGCCTGCTTAATATTTGTGGAGGCAATGATGTTTACTTGGCATACTTTCCTCTAGCACATGTTCTTGAACTGGCAACTGAGGTACGTTCAAAATTGTATTCTTATTTCTTCAATGCCACTATTGAAAGATAATAATTGTATTTCCATGTTTGTCCAGTTCACAATGTTCACTGCAGGTTGTGCAATTGGCTATGGTTCTGCATTAACTTTAACAAACACATCCAGTAAAATCAAGAAAGGAACCAAAGGTGATGCTTCGATGTTAAAGCCAACTCTCATGGCAGCAGTTCCAGCTATACTAGATCGTGTCCGGGAAGGAGTTCTGAAAAAGGTATAAACTAAATGAACACTATCATGTACTTCTAATCAATTTGATAGGTAGACTGGTTGGTGTATTTGTGTAGGTTGAGGAAGTCAGGTTTTCAAATTAAGCTTTTTTGTTTTGATTGTTAACTAATTAACAAGCTCCTCATTTCTCAAATATTTTTGGTGCAAATCAATACGTGCAAATCAATATTTTTGTAATTTTACTATGAAAGTGTTCAAATTAAGAGCTTTGAGTGTTCAAATTAAGCGGTTAAATATGTTCATGTGGAAAATCAGGCTTACATATATTTCTCGTTTTCATCTTGCATTGATATGTAATCAAATCAACCAAAACATTTGTATTCTTAATGTTTGGTAAAAAAAAGAACATATGATGGTACATGAGTTATCTTCACTTGAAATGAATCCAGTTGAGATTTTTCATTTGCCCTGTGTATATTTGAATTACACTTATATACATGTCTTATTTCTTAACTTTTTCCCTGTCATCCTTGTTGCAAGAGGTTATGTGTGGTTATCATCATATCATAATGTTTAAGAGCTTTGAGTTCATATCTTTGTTTTGATGAGTTAACCTGGAAGAAAGTTGTGATCTTGGGATGTTTATGCAGTAAAATGGGAATTGGGAAGAACTTTCTATTTTGACAGCTTGAGGATGGATAAATTAGGTTAGAAACTCAGTAATATGTAATACTGACTGAACATACATGAATATTAAACCATGATATTTACAAATCACTCCTCTTCTAAGGAAACATCCTTATATTGATTAATTTTGACGGTTTGCCATCTAAGGGAAGAAGTTTACTTCCATGATTAATTTGTTCTTTTATGTTTATAATGCCTTTTCTTTTGTGAATCACCATGAATATAATAGCACTTAAGGTTGATTTCTGTGCACGATGTTCATCTCCAGGACTCCGATAGGTCAAGGTTATGGCTTGACAGAAACATGTGTTGCAGCTGCTTTTTCTGAGGCAGATGACACATCTGTGGGCCGAGTTGGACCTCCTCTTCCTTGTTGCTATATTAAGGTCTGCAGTTCACTATTAAAACTACAATTTCTAATTATAGATGGATAATCAAACTATATTACTTATCATTGGATTTGAACTTGTACTGCCTAATGGCTGCAAGTATTTGAACAGATATCAAATGAAAATCAAACTTCTTAATATTTGGGAACCTTATTAGTAAAAACTCCTCATAGCTTTCTATTGCATTTTTTTAGAATTTCAGCTTCGGTTTCCTTTTTTGCTGCTTTTACTGCCATTTTATTTTCCATATTTACACTTTTAGGTTTTTGGAGTTTGTCGAGAAAGTCGGTGATGTATTGGTGGGCATGCTTCTTTTTGTAAGATAGAAAATTCTTAACTAGGAAATCAGATATCTGGTATGAGCTGCTCAGTTTGCTTATCATCTAACTTGCATTATGTAGCTTCTTTCATTATATTTTTTCTTTTGTACTTTAGATATTCAAAATTCTTCCAGGAAATTAATTTTCAAATTGAAGAATCGATAACACATTATGGCCAATAACTTCAGTACTGTACACTGCTCAGTTTGCTGGGATATGTTGATAGGATAATGACTACAGAAAGAAGGTTGCTGGGATGCTATCATGCTCCATTTTTGTTAGGAATTAGTTAAGTGCTTGATTTAACTGCATTTTGTTTTATATATTGATTTTTTTATGTTGACTATATTTGTAATGAATTCATTACAAATTATATATATATATATATATATATGAAAATATAAGATTATTATTTATATTTGTATCTATTATCTATGAATTTTATAGTATAAGATTATTATTTATATTGTGTACAGGATGAAAATTTAAAAATAAAAGAAAAAATTAAATTATGCAATAATTTTGCGATGGATTCGCGACAACAACTGTCGCTACTGACACAGGTTAGAATTTAAGAAATAATTAGCGACAAAAATTTTATCGCTAACTTTTACAGTAATTTTTTAATTAGCGACGGCAAAATGTAGTCGCTAAATATTATCATTTTAATTATAGTAATTTTTTTAATTAGCGACGGAGAAATGTAGTCGCTAAATATTATCATTTTAATTACAGTAATTTTTTAATTAGCAACGAAAAATATAGTTGCTAAATATTATTATTTTAATTCGACGACTAATTAGAAATATAAATTAGCGACGAATATATAAATAGCAATTGAATTTGAAATTCGTCGCTAATATATTCGCGACTGGCCTATTAACGACTGTTCGTCACGGCGTCGCTAATTTTAATTAGCGACGAAAAAATGGTATTTAGCGACGGATTCTCACATGATAAACAAATGTAATTAAGTAAAAATGCACACATCAAGCACGTAAGGAAAACTATAGAATAAAAAATTACATAAGTAAAATTGTCCAAAAAAGATAAATAGTCATACATAAAACGGAAAATTTCATTAAGGTGGGAACATTGGTTCCCTCATGTATATTTATAAAAGAGAGGTGTCCTTTTGGCAAGTTTTGGAAATCGAGGAATAAGTGATCCCAATTTTGGTGAAAATAGAATTCCTCTTTTAATGTGTCAATTTTGAGAAGAAAACTTGGAAATGGTCCCTTTTTATTAGGAAAAATTCCAATTTATTGGTAGAAATCATTTAGTGAGTTTTCATTTCACCATGAAAGAAAAATAATTTATTACTATGTATTGCAAATCCTCAAATAAATTAAATAAAGCAATAAAAATCAAAAGGGAAATAAATAAATAAATAAGGTACATAAATGAACCCTTCATGGCACACTCTCCAATGACTTCCAATCTCATATTCTCCAAAAAGGCCATTGCAAATAAAATTAAGGGTTAATTACAAAAAAAGACCTAAACTATAATGTACCATACAATTGGATCCCATCTTCAAAATCTTACAATGTTAACTCTCAACTTCGACTTCCCTTTAAATTGAGGGACTACATCACTATTCTATCACTAAATGAGAAGAAATAAAAAAAATAAAAATGTGTTTGTGAATTGAAATTAAACAAGTAGAACAAAAACATACAGATGGCAGAATAAAAAAAATATGATGTGCAAAAATCAAATATGATATGCAAATCAATTTAAAGCATGAGGATACATGAAAACACCATTAATGAGCCAAATAGGGGCCACAGAAGGCCTAAAATGGAGGAGGGATAGCCTATAGAGTGTGAGGGACAAGACGAAATAAGACGCTATGGTGTCCCATCACTCGATATGACCAACGGACATCTATCGGGCCTTCTTCCCATCTCTCACACCCAAATTGCTGAATGAAGAGCAACATGCATATAAAATTTCATTAAATCATAATTTTGACCTAAACATGCATATTTTACTCTCTAAACATCCATAATTAATTCCAAAGGTTAAAGAAATTATTTAATTCATGTTAAACCGACAAAATAACACTAAACACATAATTTTTATTAAGGGAAATAAATAATCATTAATGGGAAAAGGCATACAATCATGCCATTCTATATAATTTTTATTACTCTCTTAGTTAAATATGACATCATAAAATTAACAGAAACATTCAAACAAGCTAACAACATTAGATCACATAATCATGGCATTAACATATTAAATAAAATTGAATTAAATCAACTACACATATTTTCATGTAATAATAGAAAGAGGTTTATACCAAGAATATTACCCTCACTTGTTGACTATAACTCTAGGAAATCACACTCTGAGTTTCGACTCTAATTGATTTCCACGATAACAAAAGGATGAAAATGTTTTGTGAAAGGTATCAAGATGCCTCAATTTTCAAGAAGTAAAAATAAGATTTTTTACTCTTAAGAACTTAATGGCTACCTCCAAATGAACGAATGATTGCTAAAAAAGTTGATCCAAACCCTAGGGTTTTACCTTTTATAGGAGGATAAAGTTTAAAATCTTTCAAACTCTATCTCTCCCTCGAATTATGTAAAAAATTCCTAAAAATCCCATCCAAAATATGATCATTAATAACCAAATTTTATTCCACATTTTTCAACTGCAGAAAAATATGCAGAATGCTTTAAAAACCCCACTGACAAGCATATGTCCCATGACAGATGGGCATTGAGATCTCCAAATTATACCTATATTTATGCATTTTTAGGTGTGTTTTGGAGTTTAATTAATGATTATTTTGTGTTTTAAGTTTAAATATTGTGTGTTTTAAAATGGTGAAGCTTATAGATTATTTATGCTTTTTTGCAGGTTTAAGGTTGAAAAATTAAAGATAAACCTGATTGGGATAAAGAGTGGTTCGACCGAGTCAATTGAAGAGAAATACTTATAATCCAGTAGCCTATGACCTGACATGGCTTGGTTGGGTCACATTAAAATGTGGGAGGCAGAACTGAATAACCCGACTAGTATAGCGAGTGGCTTTGCCAGGTCAACTTAATTTGTTATGCAAAATTGGAAGATTTTCAGCAGGAGTTTAACTCCTAGTGGTGGCTAGAATTCAAGGATATTAGTTCTTTTAGTGTTTTGTCATCAAATATCAATAGTTAGGTTAATTTCTATGAGGTTAGACTTAAGTTTTTCATTCAAGCACAGTTCTTTAGTCTAGAGATATTTTTCAAGAGTTAATTTAAGTTTTTCTCTATTAATTTTCAAGAGCTGAAGATCGAGTCAGAGTTCATTCTATGAGTATAGTATTTGGTTTTTCATTCTTTTGTTCAATTTCAATAATGAACAGTGAGTAGATTCTTTCTTTTGTTGGGGGAAACCTAAACTCTTATTTTTCTTACTTGCATGACTCGTAATTAAGCTTAAATTCAATATAAGTTTGTTATTTCATAATTCCTTTGATCATTTATATCTTTGATTATATTTTGATTTATGGTTAATGTATTGAACAGATGATTGAATGTGAATTTGAGTATTGGTCAATGATATATATGCTTTTTTTCTAATATACTTGTGTGATTATATTCTTGTGTTCCAAAACTTGATACATAATTTTATGATCATTAGTGTATTAGGTTAAAAAATTTGAATTATGAATAAGTTGAGGTTAGATTTTTCGAAAGGAGATTTAAACGAGATCTAGGAACTTAAATTGGGATTTATGCTAGATATTAGATTGTTCTCAATTAAGGAGTATAATTTTCTACAGAAGTAGTATGAATAAGATATCTAAATTTAGTTTGGTTTTTCATAATGAACTTGTATTAATTTGAATCGAGTCATTTTCAATAGGAAGCAAGTTGAATAGTTCCCTTAGCAAAAGGTTTTTGCCATTAATTTTATCATCAATTTAATTAACCTCTATTTTTAATTGATTTTAATTTTATTTTCTGTTTTAAATTTATTAATTTGTTTAATTGATTTAGTTTAATTAATTTTCACATTCAAAACTTGAAAAATTCTTTCACGTAATCTTTATTTCAAAAATCTAAAATTCACAATCCCTTGGGTACAATTAGTGAGTGTCTTAATTATATTTTTCTATATTACTAACTGATCTAGTACACTTGCTAGACATGTAAAGCTCACTCTAGTTTCTTCATTTCTTATTACTATACACATTGTATTACATATATCATAGTTTGTAGCATACTTATTAGGATAATATTGAACCATTTGTATGTTTATATATGCACAACATAATAATTAAAAGACTATAAATGAGAACTTTTGTACATTACAATTTATATTATTCTTTTGTTTTTGCATCCCAACTCATTTAGTACAAATTTGTAATTGCAAGATACTACAAAGGACATCATCTTCATACATTGACTCTTTCTAAGTTTGGTGTTGGCCTCGCTGTTGCAGATCATATCCCTGTTGAAGAATCCTAGGTAGAGTACCTACATGGACGAACACCCTTGCTAAGTTATACAGCTTAGTAGGGAACATAAATCTTAAAGATGACCTCTCACAGAAGTCATCAATTGCACATATATATGAATATAATATTAAGCAAGCAATAATGTAGTATTATCAGTAAGTATTGAGTAATCAACCTAACATGCTTAATCATTATGTCATCAAGTAAATCTTAATCCATTGCTTAATGGCATGCACACTAACTTAAATCACCTTCTTAAAATAAGCCATCCTATATACAAATTCATGTAGATTACATATTTGTATGCATTCACAATTTTCTCTTGCATTGTTACAAGTGATAATTATATTCAACTTCATCATTTACTACTAATTTATTCACTTACTTAATTTCTTATTACTTTCGGGAAATGTTCATGTAACTCTTAAATGTATATACATTTATTTAAATTACTTGGCTTTAATTCTCTATTATTAGCTAGTCTTAATACTCATATGACTTTCAAGTATATTCACACATGCAATCTAGTTCATAGTCAATTCCAAGCAACTATTTACATATGATTAAGCTAATTACTGAGGTCTATGTGCATGCCTAATTGATTCACAAGTTCTATATCAAACTTATAATTATTTTTTAATTCCTGTGTATTCCTTGCATTTTATTCTTGGACCTAACTCTATTACTATTTCTATGTCATTTTCTTCATTTCACATGTGAGTTTCTAGTTTATTAATATTTAATAGTCATAGATTGCATCCAATCCATATATAGCATCAAAGTGGTATACAGAGTTGTAGATTCCCACCTTGAAGGTTCTTACAAATAATGAGTAGTAGTATTTCACAATTGGTCATGAGTCACAACAACTAATTAAGTGTATTCATATATAACCTATGATCTTAAGAGCATAAAACATTATGTAATTACAGTAATAATTACATATATGTGATAATATGATACTTCATACTTCATGTTAAAATATGATTTCAACCAATTTCATGTTTTCCATTCACTATTCATATATTCATATACAAGTAACATATAGATCAAGTCATGAAATATTATGTGATTTTTGTCATATTGTTTATTGTAATGCTTTACTTATATTCTTTAATAAGCTTGCACTTCTTTATGGATGTCAATAATGGGTGATACTCTGGTACCTGAAGGTACAATGAATATATCAAAAGGTATCGAACTATGGATCCAAACAGGGTCAGATCTATACTATGGATCAGTTAAGTGGATTCAAACAGGGCCAGCTAATGATGCAAACGGGTCAATACTGTGTTATGGACCCAAATAGGGCTGAAACTATGGCATTTGTAAGATACCCTTATAGGTATGCCCATCTATCCATAGCTTAGACAATGACACAGGCTAAGTGTGTGTGTGTATATATATATATTTTCATATCTACATTATTCATCACATACATATTTTATGCATCTTTTGTATTTGAACATGTTATTATATTTCCAAACGAATTAGTGTACTAAACATATCCAATCAAGTAATGTAACTAATACATTAGTTAAATATACATGTCACTCTCATTTTGCTTCAACTCATGTTCATATGTGTTCCTATATTACACTCTATCTATACACATCTATATGCCATATACTTTTGTAATGAAAATTCATCTTATATATATGCATGTGTGGAATTAATATATCTATCTATCTATCTATATATATATATATATATATATATATATATAGGCTTACAATCCCATACATTAAACCATGTGCATATAAACATCTTATGTAATCATATTAAAGTGGCATCTATCATGAGTTGTCATTCTTATAATTATAAGCATTTATATGTATGTACACTAATGCATCATTATTTTGGTACATCTTCACTTATGCATATTCACAAGTACCTATACATGTTTTCAAGAATTTAAATGTTCTTATAAGTATACATAATTAAACATCTTTAAACACACATACTGATGTATATGTATGTATATATTTATACATACATCATTAAGCTCCTATGTTTAAATTTATGTTTTCTTTGCATTCTTGTATTCTATGTATATTTCATGCCATCTATTTCCCTTAATTTCATGTTTAAAGTTTAAATTAAGTTCAAGTATGATTAGATGGGTTTTAATGGTGTTCTAAAGGCTTAAAACTTTAATTTGGTAAGATGTAGGAAGTGCCTTGGTATGTGCAAGGTTTAACCGTATCAAGGTGATGAATTCTATACCATTTAGAGCACTTACCTTGGTTAGGTTGAAGACTACTGATAAGTGTGAGTTATATATAGTTTTTGATATGTTTTAAGCTTTGTTATTTAGTTATTTTGGTTTTATTTAGGTTAAATTAGAGTTAATTTGTTAATATTTATGTTTTTGAGGTTAATCCCATGTTTTATTTGGTTTTCAGGTTAAAATTAATACAAAAGGGCTTAAATAGCAAAAAGGGCAAAGATTAGGGCCAAAAGTGCAAATATGAGAAATTTAGGCGAGAAAACGAGCGTTCAGTCCAGAACCTTTACACTTGACCATGTGAAATCACTGAAGAAATCTACTCATGGCCACGTGAAGGAGTGAAGTATGGAATGTATGGCCATGTGAAGGAATGAAGTATGAAGATCCATGGCCAAGTGAAAGGGAAACTGAAGAAAACCATGCAAACACGTGACCACGTGTGAAGGAAGGCTTATGGAACACATGACCACATGTTCAATTACAAAGGGAAGGGCGTGGCCACGTGATGAAGACTCCCACTTCGCGAAGGATTTTCTCGAGCTTCCTGTTTTAGCAGAGTTCACTTCCTATTCTATGTCTGGAGTTTAAAAAGGAATATACTACGATTTTTCCCTATAAATAGCAGTCAAAAACATCAGAGAAAGGAGATCAACCTTAGAATTAAGCATTACTTTCTTTAGTTTATTTTTACGTTACTTAGTTTTCACTGTTTTTCTTCAAGCTTTGTTTTAATTATAAGAATGTTTTGTGAGTAGTTTTCTTTAACTTTTGCTAAAGGATACTTGAATCCTTAACTTGTATTGTTATGACTTGAGTTTGTTCTTCAATTCAATACAAGTTCAAACATAGTCTTGTCTTTACTCAAATTTAAGTTGATTGTTAACTTGATTAAGCATTGGTTAATTAATTGGTTTAAGTTGATTAATGACTTGCATGCTCTTAGGTTAATTTATTTGGATTAATGCATGATTATAATCTGAATAAGATATAATTGTGTGTTGATTTGAGTAAGTTAAGATTGAGGAAAGTGTAACTAAGAATAGGTGGAAGTTAAATCTCTTGAAAAAGGCTTTAATAGACATCTAGGAGAGTTAATTCTGTTCTCTATGCTAAGTGTTAAGTTTATCTGAATAAGAAAATTTTGATGCTTGGAATGATAATCTTGAATAAAGTTATCTGGGTTTATTAAACTGAATTCTCCATAATCACTTGTATGTTTTTTTTTTGTTTAAGTCATAGCAATATTTGTTAAGGTGGATAGTCCTTTAGTGAAAGTTATTTTTAATATTGATTTTTACCTCATTCAATTTACTTGATTTTGTTAGATCTTTATTTATTTTAACTCTTTATTTTGTTTTAGTTTGTTTTTAGTTTTAAAACCTCAATCATCACAACCTTGGGATTTCTCCTTTCTTTTACACACAAAATTGGTTTTGAAATTGAAATAGCACATACAAGCACAAGTTTCCCTTGGGTTCGATATTTTGGGTCATAATTATATTTTCCTATATTACTTAGCCGATCTAGTACACTTACTCGCATTCGGTCAAGTATTTGGCGCCGTTGCCAGGGATACATTTGCATTTGTTTATTTATTTTGATTTTAAAGTTATTTTTGTGTGTTTTTCTGCTCTTCTTCATCTATTTTCTTATTTTCTTTTTTGGGTGACTAGTGGTTTATGGTGAGAGACAACCCCATCCTACCATTAGACCCTAAAATTGAAAGGACATTTCATAGGATTAGAAGGCTAAGAGGCAACATGAATGACCCAAAAATAGAACAACCTATGAATGATCCACCACCTAGGATCGAAGAGCAATATGTACCCTACCAAGCTCCTGGGAATGGGCATAGACCTATAACCATTAGGGATTATGCTATTCCTAGGTGATATGAAGAACATAGAACCATTATGATTCATCACCACCAACCCTTTGAGATTAAACCTGCTACCATCACTATGGTACAAAGAAACCAATTTTCTGGTTCGGATATAGAGGATCCTGCACAACATCTAGATATGTTCTTAGAAGTGAGTGACACTGTGCAAATTTCTAATGTATTGAATGATGCAATTAGGTTGAAACTCTTCCCATTTACCCTCATAGGAAAAAGCTAGGGATTGGCTACAAATGCTACCAAATCAATCCATCCATTCTTGGCAACAAATGCAAGAAAGATTTCTTTGTAAGTTCTTTCCACCTACTAAGACTGCCCTCATTAGAAAATAAATTAGTGATTTCCAGCAATTTTATGAGGAGCCATTCCATGAAGCATGGGAAAGATTTAGAAGACTTTTAAAAAGTTGTCCTCATCATGAAGTTCCTGTTTTTCAACTAATGCACATTTTCTATGCAGGTGCCCATCCATCAACAAGATCTTTGCTAGATGCAGCCTCAAATGGTAGTTTCATGAACCAAATTCTCGAAGATGCATTTTTGCTTCTTGATGAGATGGCTACCAATGATGCTCAATAGGCAACCTTTAGAGCAACTCAAAAGAAATAGGGAGTTCATAATATTGATGAAGTAGCTATGTTGAAAGCTCAATTAGAATTAATGGAAAAGAGACATTTAAAAGAAATAAATGAGCTTAAAGCTAAAAATTTTTCTATGTTATCTAATGAAGTTGATTCTTATGCAGGAATTTCAGGACCTTTGGGAATGAAAAATAATGAAGGTATGGTGGAAGAAGTAAATGCCTTGAATCCGTATAGCAACACTTACAATGCGGGATGGAGAAGCCATCTAAAGTTTTCATGGAGGGAAGGTAATCAAGGTTCTTCTTCTAACCCTAATCCCAGACCTCAATTTAACCATAATCAACCTTCCAATAATCAACTTCCATACCAAAACCAAGCTCCACCACATTACCCAAACCAATACCCATTACGATCATACCACTATCCACCCGGTTTTCAAAAACCTCAACCTCCCCCTCCTCAAGAAAAGAAATCCAACATTGAAGAAATGATTGCAAATTTCATGGCCTCCTAAAACTCGATTTTAGCTAGCCAAGATGCTAGATGTAAATCGCAAGATATTTGGATGAGGAACCAAGAGGCATCCATTAGGAATCTAGAAAACCAAATGGGGCAACTTGCTAGTTCTTTATCAAACCAGACTCAAGGGACATTTCCATCCAATGTAGACCGAAATTCGAAGGAGGAAGCCAAAGCAATCACCTTAAGGAGTGGAAAAGAGTTAGAGAAACTGAAATTGGTAAGAATTATTCTCCGAGGGTGAAACCGACAAAAACTTGATAGGATGCTAGCAAGTGTACTAGATCGGCTAAGTAATATAGGAAAATATAATTATGACCCAAAATATTGAACCCAAGGGAAACTTATGCTTGTATATGCTATTTCAATTTCAAAACCAATTTTGTGTGTAAAAGAAAGAAGAGAAATCCTAAGGTTGTGATGATTGAGGTTTTAAAACTAAAAAAACGAACTAAAACAAAATAAAGAGTTAAAATAAATAAAGATCTAATAAAAGCAAGTAAATTGAATGAGGTAAAAATCAATATTAAAAACAACTTTCACTAAAGGACTATCCACCTTAACAAATATTGCTATGACTTAAACAAAAGAAAACATACAAGTGATTATGGAGAATTCAGTTTAATAAACCCAGATAACTTTATTCAAGATTATCATTCCAAGCATCAAAATTTTCTTATTCAAATAAACTTAACACTTAGCATAGAGAATTGAATTAACTCTCCTAGATGTCTATTAAAGCCTTTCTCAAGAGATTTAAATTCCACCTATTCTTAGTTACACTTTTCTCAATCTTAACTTACTCAAATCAACACACAATTATAGATTATTTGGATTATAATCATGCATTAATCCAAATAAATTAACCTAAGAACATGCAAGTCATTAATCAACTCAAATTAATTAATTAACCAATGCTTAATCAAGTTAACAATGAACTTTAAATTTGAGTAAAGACAAGACTATGCTTAAGAACTAAGAAATAATCAACTTGTATTGAATTGAAGAAAAAACTCAAGTCATAACAATAAAAGTTAAGGATTCAAGTATCCTTTAGCAAAAGTTAAAGAAAACTACTCACAAAACATTCTTATAATTAAAACAAAGCTTGAAGAAAAACAGTGAAAACTAAGTAACGTAAAAATAAACTAAAGAAAGTAATGCTTAATTCTAAGGTTGATCTCCTTTCTCTGATGTTTTTGACTGCTATTTATAGGGAAAAATAGTAGATTCCTTCTTAAACTCGAGACATAGATAGGAAGTGAACTCTGCTAAAACAAGAAGCTCGAGAAAATCCTTTGCAAAGTGGGAGTCTTCATCACGTGGCCACATCCTTCCCTTTGTAATTGAACACGTGGTCACGTGTTCCATAAGCCTTCCTTCACACGTGGTCACATGTGGATTAACCCTTCCTCACATGTGGTCACGTGTTTGCATGGTTTTCTTCAGTTTCCCTTTCACGTGGCCATGGATCTTCATACTTCATTCCTTCATGTGGCCATGCATTCCATATTTCACTCCTTCACGTGGCCATGGGTAGATTGCTTCAGTGATTTCACGTGGTCACGTGTAAAGGTTCTGGACTGAACGATCAATTTTCTCGCATCAATTCTTCATATTTGCAGTTTTGGCTCTAATCTTTGCCTTTTATACAATTTAAGCCCTTTACTAACAATTTAAACCTGAAAACCAAACAAAACATTGGATTAACCTTAAAAACATATAAATTAACAATTTAACTCTATTTTAACCTAAATAAAACCAAAATAACTAAATAACAAAACTTAAAACATATCAAAAACTATATATAACTCACACTTATCAAATACTCCACACTTAAACCTTGCTTGCCCTCAAGCAATTTAGAACAAACCCACCTTCAAAGCCATCAAACTTGTACAAAGATATGCAATTTAAAAACCAAACTTAGCATTATAACAAAAGCACTTAATATAATCTCTAAATAGATCAACTTCAAACAAGAGAATATAAGTTAGTTTCCTTGAGTGTGTGCAAGACCAAATCATTTTAAGGAATTTTGAAAATCAAAACATCAACACAACTAGATAATGAAGTATAGAATAAATGAATGCATAAGCATACCACTGGTTTCGCGCTTGAAACTCTAGAAACACAATAGGCCTCTCCTTTAGCACCGAAACCAGAAGGTCATCTCCGCTAAACAACTCAAAACAAGCTTAAAATCACTTAGGCCTTTTAAAGGTTGTAATAGGGCTAAGGTATTGGTTAACAAAGAATGGATAAAAGATCAACAACAAGAATAGCCACTGTAAGACAAAATAGATTGCTAAACCCCAATAACTTAAACAATATATGTTTTGCTCATTCTTGCCTCACTTTCAAACTTCCTTTTAAGAGATCTTTATGCCCTTTTATCAAAAACTCATTATTTTTTTCATTTTTTCCTTGTACTACCCCACACTTATATTTTTTCATATTTGCTAGCTCTATTTTTCTTTCTTTTTCCTTCTCTCAAACTTCAAATGTTTTTTTTAATTAACTAGCATTCACAAGCTAATTTGAATAATCTCAAGGTATACAAGGTAGTTTTCTCACTTGATAAGACTTTCTTGCTAAACCTAATAGAACTTTTAATCTCCTCACATGTCCATTTAATCCTAAAGTGGCCAATTCCATAGGGTGAGATAAAGGATTTTTAGGTTATATGGTTAAAACATTAGGTGTAACAAGAAAATATTAATGGTACGCCTTAAGCATCCTCATTAGGCTCAAAATGGCTTAACAAAGGATAATTTCATCAAGATAGGACAAAAAGTCTTTAAGAAAGTTTATCAAGAAAATTGTTGCCTAGATCATTTTCTAAGTTGTTTGAGTTGTTCATATGCTTTGAAGGGTGATGAGGAAGGTTCTAGTGCTCTAAATTTCCTTAATTCACTATTTCATTGTATTGATTTTTTCTAGGTTAAAAACTTGTCTAAGTGCTTTCAAGAATTTGGAAACTAACAAATATTTATCAAGCTGAAGATTTACCTATTTAAAGATTTATTAAACAACATAAATGTTCTCTTGCTAAGCAATGGTTCAAAACATGCATATTCCATATCCAAGTTCAAATTGTTCAAAGTTTTGAAGTCAACCGGGGCAAACTAAGTTCTCATGCAAACTAAGTTCTCATGCAAACTAAGTGAAAAGGTGAGCTACATAAGTCATCAATACGTTTTACATACTTATGAAAATAAACAAAACATAAACAAAACAAACTAATGGAAAACAAAACACAAAACACAAAATAACAAAACCCGATTCATGAAAAAGAAAAAGAAAGGTTGAAGACAATCTCCCTGAAAGGAGGCTACCCCTTCCTCAAAATTTGCTGTCCACAGCAAATGAAGATCTATTCCGGTGGAGGCGCAGGTGGAGGAAATCGCTGCCAAAAGTGGTGGATAAAATGCTCAACAGTCCTATTGCCCAATTGCATACCAAGCATCTATAACATGCATGTAATACTCATTATCATCTAAAGAGGTAAAAAGGAATTAATATGAAAGCAAAATGTTAAAGTGCAAATTAACCTCAAAACTACACATTCATAAGCAATAATGGCACAAAACAAAGCAATGGATGATATAAAAATGATAAATAAGAAGCAAGGAGAGTAGATACTTACTTGAAGGTAAAAACCAAACCAAAATGCAGCACCAAGTTGAAGTGGTGTGTGTGAATTGTGAAAAACCCTGGTGTAATGGAGAAAATGTGGAAAAGGAAGAGATGATGGGTAGGAGAGAGAGAAAAATGACAAGGAGAGAGAAAATGGTGGTCGAAAATGGTGATGATCGATGGTGAGTAAAAATACGTGGTCGTGGGTCAATTTGGTGTTGGTGAGGGGTGGGCACGGGTGAGAGGAAATATAAGATAAAGAAGAAGAGCAAAAAGAGTCGTGGAAGTGTTTATAAGGCATGAGGATTGGGCGTGGCCACATGAAGTTTATGACAAGTGATTATGCAGTTGGAGCAGTCTTAGGACAGCGGAAGGCGATGATTTTCTACACCATCTACTATGCAAGCCATACACTCACCGGAGCCTACGTAAATTACACCACTACGGACAAGGAACTCTTGGAAATAATCTTTTCATTTGAGAAATTCAGGTCTTACCTCTTAGGATCCAAAATTACAGTGTGTCGGACCATGTTGCATTGAGACATCTTTTCGCCAAGAAGGATTCCAAACCAAGACTTATCCGATGGGTGTTACTACTACAAGATTTTGATGTTGAGATTAAAGACAAGAAAGGAGCAGAAAATTTTGTAGCTGATCATCTATCTAGATTGGATCATGCTAGCATCGAAAAGGGAGAAATTTCTGACTTATTTCCCGATGAACATATTTGTGCTTGTTACACTTACGAAAATTCTGTTCCATGGTATGCTAATATAGCTAATTTTCTTGTAGGTGGTTATCTTCCTAAGGAGTTTACTTGGCAACAAAAGAAAAAGCTCATAGTAGATGCCAAGCACTACCTTTGGGATGATCCGTATCTCATCAAAATCTGTGCGGATCAAGTGCTAAGAAGGTGTGTACCTGAATCGGAGCAAAACGCTATCATGCAACAATGCTATGGAGGTGAAGTTGGGGGACATCAAGAACCAAATAGAACTGTATAAAAGATACTTCAATCAGGTTTTTTCTATCCTACTTTATTTAAAGATGTAAAATCTTTTATAGCAATTTGTGATAGATGCCAACGAGTAGGAAATATATCCAAAAGAGATGAGATGCCTATGAACAATGTGCTAGAAGTAGAAATCTTTGATGTATGGGGTATTGATTTTATGGGACCTTTTCCAAATTCATTTGGGTTTGAGTATATCTTGGTAGCAGTGGATTATATGAGTAAATGGGTAGAGGCCATAGCTACTAGGACATGTGATGCAAAAATTGTGCTGGAATTTATTAGGAAGAATATTTTCACTAGATTCGGAGCACCTCAAGCTATTATAAGTGATGGAGGCAAACATTTTGTCAACCATCAATTCAAGACCTTGCTTAAGAAATTTGGTGTTAAGCACAAAATCACAACCCTATACCACCCTTAAGCCAATGGACAAGTGGAAGTATCTAATAGGGATTTGAAATCAATCTTAGAAAAAATAGTTAATAACTCTAGAAAAGATTGGTCTTTTAGGTTAGATGAAGCTTTATGGGCTTATCGAATGCTTTCAAAACTCCTATAGGTATGTCTCCCTTTAGAATTATTTTTGGAAAAGCATGTCACCTTCTAGTCGAATTAGAACATAAAGCTTATTGGGCTATAAAATTTCGTAACTTTGATTAAAGGAGGAAATTGTAGCTCAATGAACTCGATGAAATTCGACAATGGTCATATGACAATGCTGCGCTTTATAAAGAAAAGGCCAAACAATGGCATGACAAGCACTTAAGGGTAAAAGATTTTGTTTCGGGAATGTTAGTGCTTCTTCATAATAGTCATATTCGTTTGTTTCTAGGAAAATTGAAATCAAGTGGCTCGGACCATACCAAGTAATGTCAAGCAGTAACTTTGGTGCAGTGATGATTAAAAGCTTAAAAGATGGACGTGAATTTACAGTCAATGGTCATCGGCTCAAACCATAGCAACTCATACAATAAGAGGTTGCTAAAGCAACCATGGTTCTTCACGATATCTAAGAAATGGTTTGGAAAGTCTAGCTGGAGACTTTAAAAACTCAGAACTTCTACTCTTTCTCTTTTCTATTTTTACAGTTAAGTTTTTGTGTTTTCATATTTTGTATATGTTTGTGTGTTTTGATTCATGAAAAGAGTGAGTAAACAAGGTTTTTAAAAAGAAGGCATGTTTTTACTGGAAAGGAGTTTGTGTTTTCAAAGCTTAAAATGGAAAAATTGCATTTAAGGAAGCTTAGATATGCGTATGTGTTTTGAAAGATGCAAGTGAAGCCTAAATATGCACATACACGTGACCACGTATGGCTTTCTCTTTGCCATCACGTGGCCATGGCTTGAAATTCTACCATTCTTTTAAATATCACGTGACCACGTGATTGCAAGAGAAGAACTTCACGTGGCCACGCATGCCCCATGAACAAAGGCATACGTGACCACGTGTGGTTCCTCCCATGAACTTCATGTGGCCACGCCCAATCCTTCTGCCTTATAAACACTTCCACGACTCTTTTTACTCTTTTTCTTCATCTTATATTTCCTTCACCCATGCCCACGCCTCACCAACACCAAATTGACCCACGACCACGTATTTTTACTCACCGCCGATCATTACCATTTTCGACCACCATTTTCTCTCTCCTTGTCATTTTTCTCTCTCTCCTACCCATCATCTCTTCCTTTTCCACATTTTCTCCATTACACTAGGGTTTTTCACAACTCACACACACCACTTCAACTTGGTGCTGTATTTTGGTTCGATTTTCACCTTCAAGTAAGTATCCACTCTCTTTGCTTCTTATTTCTTATTTCTATATCATCCATTGCATTGTTTTGTGCCATTTTTGCTTATAAATGTTTAGTTTTGAGGTTAATTTGAACTTTAACATTTTGCTTTCATATTAATTCCTTTTTACCTCTTTAGATGATTATAAGTATTGCATGCATGTTATAGATGCTTTGTATGCAATTGGGCAATAGGACTGTTGAGCATTTTATCCACCACTTTTGGTAGCGATTTCCTCCACCTCCGCCTCCACCAGAATAGATCTTCATTTGCTGTGGACAACAAAATTTTGAGCAGGGGGTAGCCTCCTTTCAGGGAGATTGTCTTCAACCATTCTTTTTCTTTTTCATGAATTGGGTTTTGTTATTTTGTGTTTTGTGTTTGGTTTTCTGTTAGTTTGTTTTGTTTTTGTAAGTTTGTTTGTTTTCTTAAGTATTTAAAACGTATTGAAGACTTATGTAGCTCACCTTTTCACTTAGTTTGCATGAGAACTTAGTTTGCCTCAGTTGACTTCAAAACTTTGAACAATTTGAACTTGGATATAGAATATGCATGATTTGAACCTTTGCTTAGCAAGAGAACATTTATGTTATTTAATAAATCTTTAGATAGGTAAATCTTTAGCTTGATAAATATTTGTTAGTTTCAAAATTCTTGAAAGCACTTAGACCAGTTTTTAACCTAGAAAAAATCAATACAATGAAGTAGTGAAGTAAGGAAATTTAGAGCACTAGAACCTTCCTCATCACCCTTCAAAGCATATGAACAACTCAAATAACTTAGAAAATGATCTAGGCAATAATTTTCTTGATAAACTTTCTTAAAGACTTTTTGTCCTACCTTGATGAAATTATCCTTTGTTAAGCCATTTTGAGCCTAATGAGGTATGCTTAAGGCATACCATTAATATTTTCTTGGTACACCTAATGTTTTAACCATATAACCTAAAAAGCCTTTATCTCACCCTATGGAATTGGCCACTTTAGGATTAAATGGATATGTGAGGAGATTAAAAGTTCTATTGGGTTTAGCAAGAAAGTCTTATCAAGTGAGAAAACTACCTTGTATACCTTGAGATTATTCAAATTAGCTTGTGAATGCTAGTTAATTAAAAAAAAACGTTTGAAGTTTGAAAAAGGAAAAAGAAAGAAAAATAGAGCTAGCAAATATGAAAAATATAAGTGTGGGGTAGTACAAGGAAAAAATGAAAAAATAATGACTTCTTAATAAAAGGGCATATTATCTCTTAAAAGAAAGTTTGAAAGTGAGGCAAGAATGAGCAAAACATATATTGCTTAAGTTATTGGGGTTTAGCAATCTATTTTGTCTTAGAGTGGCTATTCTTGTTGTTGATCTTTTATCCATTCTTTGTTAACCAATACCTTAGCCCCATTACAACCTTTAAAAGACCTAAGTGATTTTAAGCTTGTTTTGAGTTGTTTAGCGGAGATGACCTTCAGGTTCCGGTGCTAAAGGAGAGGCCTATTGTGTTTCTAGAGTTTCAAGCGTAGAAGCGGTTGTATGCTTATGCATTCATTTATTCTATACTTTATTATCTAGTTGTGTTGATGTTTTGATTTTCAAAATTACTTAAAATGATTTGGTCTTGCACACACTCAAGGAAACTAACTTATATTCTCTTGTTTGAAGTTGATCTATTTAGAGATTATATTAAGTGCTTTTGTTAGAATGCTAAGTTTGGTTTTGAAATTGCATATCTTTGTAAAATTTTGATGGTTTTGAAGGTGGGTTTGTTCTAAATTGCTTAAGGGCAAGTAAGGTTTAAGTGTGGGGTATTTGATAAGTGTGAGTTACATATAGTTTTTGATATGTTTTAAGATTTGTTATTTAGTTATTTTGGTTTTATTTAGGTTAAATTAGAGTTAATTTGTTAATATTTATGTTTTTGAGGTTAATCCCATGTTTTATTTGGTTTTCAGGTCAAAATTAATACAAAAGGACTTAAATTGCAAAAAGGGCAAAGATTAGGGCCAAAAGTGCAAATATGAGAAATTTAGGCGAGAAAACGAGCGTTCAGTCTAGAACCTTTACACATAACCACGTGAAATCACTGAAGAAATCTACCCGTGGCCACGTGAAGGAGTGAAGTATAGAATGCATGGCCACGTTAAGGAATGAAGTATGAAGACCCATGGCCACATGAAAGGGAACATGAAGAAAACCATGCAAACATGTGACCACGTGTGAGGAAGGGTTAATCCACACGTGACCACATGTGAATGAAGGCTTATGAAACATGTGACCACGTGTTCAATTACAAAGGGAAGGGCGTGGCCATGTGATGAAGACTTCCACTTCACGAAGGATTTTCTCGAGCTTCCTGTTTTAGCAGAGTTCACTTCATATTCTATGTCTCGAGTTTAAAAAGGAATCTACTACGATTTTTCCCTATAAATAGCAGTAAAAAACATCAGAGAAAGGAGATCAACCTTAGAATTAAGCATTACTTTCTTTAGTTTATTTTTACGTTACATAATTTTCTCTATTTTTCTTCAAGCTTTGTTTTAATTATAAGAATGTTTTGTGAGTAGTTTTCTTTAACTTTTGCTAAAGGATACTTAAATCCTTAACTTATATTGTTATGACTTGAGTTTATTCTTCAATTCAATACAAGTTGATTATTTCTTAGTTCTTAAACATAGTATTGTCTTTACTCAAATTTAAGTTGATTGTTAACTTGATTAAGCATTGGTTAATTAATTGGTTTAAGTTGATTAATGACTTGCATGCTCTTAGGTTAATTTATTTGGATTAATGCATGATTATAATATGAATAAGCTATAATTGTGTGTTGATTTGAGTAAGTTAAGATTGAGAAAAATGTAACTAAGAATAAGTGGAAGTTAAATCTCTTGAAAAAGGCTTTAATAGACATCTAGGAGAGTTAATTCAGTTCTCTATGCTAAGTGTTAAGTTTATCTGAATAAGAAAGTTTTGATGCTTGGAATGATAATCTTGAATAAAGTTATCTGGATTTATTAAACTGAATTTTTCATAATCACTTGTATGTTTTCTTTTGTTTAATTCATAGCAATATTTGTTAAGGTGGATAGTCCTTTAGTGAAAGTTGTTTTTAATATTGATTTTTACCTCATTCAATTTACTTGCTTTTATTAGATCTTTATTTATTTTAACTCTTTATTTTGTTTTAGTTTGTTTTTAGTTTTAAAACCTCAATCATCACAACCTTGGGATTTCTCTTCTTTATTTTACACACAAAATTGGTTTTGAAATTGAAATAGCACATACAAGCACAAGTTTCCTTTGGGTTCGATATTTTGGGTCATAATTATATTTCCCTATATTACTTAGCTGATCTAGTACACTTGCTAGCATTCGGTCAACTACCTCAGTTGGGTTGACTAGGACCTTTGGTTGGGGTGATAAGGAACCCTAACAAGGTGCTTTGTTTTGCTTAATATAGAGATCAATGCCTTAGTTGAGGTGTAAAGTAACCTACGGCGGTGAATTGGGTAGCTATTCTGCCCGATATTGCAATGAATTTTAGACATAGTAGATGAAGTTTATAGGCAAAGTGGTCTTCTACAAAGTTGTTCATATATGTTTCAAGTTTCTAAAACATCAAGAATCAATCCATTTTAGCATGTAAATATTTAGATATTTATTAAATACTGAAAACGGCTCCCAATAATAGGGCAGCAGACATAGTTAGGGTTCAAGCTGATTTTTGACTGGCTTATAGGAAGATTTAGAATTTAACTTCTTCATATGAAATCTAGTTATGTGAGTATAGTTTCTAAAAAAACTATAATAATTCAATTTTAATCTCTATAACTCCAGTTATAGGCAAAATAGTATGACTAGGTCTAGTGAACCCTGAGATAGATTTCTATCATCTTTAGAGTAACTTCATTATTTCGATTTCTTTACACATTCAGACCTTTTGTTCATGTTTTAATCTCATTGTAAGGACCCTAAAGAGGCCCTAGTGGAATTCAAAGGCAAACATATGTCATTAGTAGTACTTATGATCTAATGGATTCATGGTTTTAAGAGATAGAGTATACCATAGTCAAATGACATTATAGCATAGTATGTATAATTCGAGCAAAAATACAGTTAAGATATTGTTTGGGAACTATTATTTCTTGCATGCATTAATACTTGTGTTGATTATGGATTTTATAAGTATATTGACTTGAATTAAGATATTAGGCATTAATGTGAAAGTGCTGTCCAGAAATTTGGATTGACCTCTAATGACTATTTTAATCATAAGTTGAGTTTTTGAAATCTATATTTGATGATTTTAGTTGAGATAGAACCGGGACTTCTTTGTCTACAAATGTTATAGAAATAACAATAATGAAATTTTGCCTCTAAGGTCTTCAAAAATGCCCAAAATAGTAGCCTTTTTTCATTTGGCAGGTCATTGGAGCAGTAGGTGTTTCTTATGTTATAACTCCTGGGATATACATCAAAATGACTTGACATATAGTTAAGATCTTAAGTATCAATTTTTAAGAAGAAAAGTTTATTGAAAAATGTCGTTTTCCATGTGAACAATATTATGCAAAAATCGAACAGTGATCAGTAGAAAGTGAGTATGTTTAGCATAAAGTATTAATTTAGGGGTCAATTTATAAATATGGAATTTTAAGGGTCAAATGTGGATAGAAGCATATATTAAGAGGTCAATTCATAAAAGGGATTAAATAGAAAGGTTGATTTAAGAAAAAGAGTTAGTGGAGGGGTCACTTTATAGCATGCAAAAAGTTGTATGTCTTTAGTATGACATGCAAAACCTTGAAGGACCTAGAAAGACATTTACCAAAGCACTATATAAATGTTAGTGTTAGTGGAATGAAAGAGAAAGGGAGAGTGGGACGGCACCGAAGGAGGGAATTCATTTCATCTCTTTCAATTTTCATGTTCATCTCTCATAAATTCATGAAGGCCATTGCATGCATGTGGGATTGTTCAAGTAAATATTGATATAGATTAATAAGGTATGGTTTAATTTTGGTTATCTTCATTATCATCATCTTATTCTTCATTCTCTACTTGGATTTTGGTCACGAAAAGCTGCTGGAAATGATGGATTAGAGAATGATTTACATTGTAGATAAAGAAGGAGAAGATAAAAGAGACAAAGGAAAAAGGTCTTGCAAAGGATTAGTTGGCTAAAGGAAATTTTGGCCAAGGTATGGGAATTTTAGGGGTTTTCATGTGCACGTAATTTTTTGCTGGACATGATGAGGGGGACTTGAGATTTGAATGATTTGCTGTGAATGTGAGGTAAGTTACATTTGAAACCTTAATAGGGTTTCTTTGACCTAGTAATGGTAATTCTATTGTAAATTGAGTTAGAGACCTCAAAATGAACTAATTCAAAATTATATAGTTAAATGAGACATAAACCTACAAATTTGTAGAAGGGACTAGGCGTTGATTCTGCCTATAACTAATTTTTATAATTTATTGAAAAATCAGGTGAACTGTTAATGTGGAGTCTGGAATAGCTTATAATTAAATTGAGATAACTTCATCTACAATGATCAGAATGATGTAAAGTTAATTTTTATGGAAAATATACTTCTATATCTACAATTCTTAAGAAGAAAGCTAAGCTTAAATCTGCCTCTAAGTATAGGGAATTTAGGGTTGAATCCGAACTAGTCCCTTAGACTGCTCATAGAAACAGAATTTACAATAATAGGCATAACTTTTTGTAGCGGTGTTGAAATACTAGAGACATGAAAGTATAAATTTTAAGAAGAAATGTTGGTCTAAATCTCTCTCAATTTTACATTATGAATTTTTCTAAGTGACAGCCCACACTGTTTTGGCTCTATGAACAGCCTATAGTATTTTTCAAATAACTCGAGCTATAGGTCAGATATTAAGATGAATTGTGATGCTCTGGAAACTAGACACATAGGGGGATAAGATTGTAGAAGATCATTTTGCCTAAAAATGACATCTTCAATTTCAAATGTGGCTCACAAATCGAGTCCAGAATGCTGCCCTGTGCAGACTTTTGTGATACTTTATTCTATGACTTTTTAATTAATTGAGATAAATAGTTGTTTATGTGATTGTAAAATAAATTGGATAGGGCATATAATATGATTATCAATGAAGGATTTATAGGCATACATATACATTTGTATGTGTACATAAATAAAGATTGGTGATGAAAATATCTAACCTATATATGTAATTAGATTAGTACATGATTGTCATATGTATAATTTATGTATATATATGTAATCCTATGATGAGAAAGTACATATTTTGACATGTACCTATGCTATAAAATAGGGAATATAATAGAATGACCATCTCATATGTATATGCCCATATGGAAACATGTCGATATTTTGTATAGCACATGATTATGTATATGAGTGTATGAGCATGTAATTGCTCTATGAGATAGAAAATGTTTTAGCATGACTATGAACATGCGAGATGCTTAATGAGAACATGATCAAGTATATGATGTGATGATTATATGTCATGCCTATATGTCATGATGCAAATTTCATAGTCACACAGATTGGATGAGCTAGATGTATAACTTGTTATATGAAATATGCATATATCTGTCTATGCACCAGAGAACTTATAGTTTTACAAGACTCTGTATATGTACAAATAGTATACTTTGAATACAGTCTTGATATGTGAGTTGAACATGAACATAGTGTTGCCTGCAATAGAGTTCAAATGTGGATGTGAATACATACATGATAGTCAATATTAAAAATGCTACCCATGACTGTTCGTATGATACTTATAGTTTGAAATATTAACTCTACTTGTAAAAAGAAGTAATATGACTAGTAGAATATATGTGTACATATAAACATATACATATATAGTATGATCTTACATGATCGGGTTTGAAAGATATTTTAGTGAAATGATTTAAAGCATATGATTTAAAGTGAAATGTATGATTATGTCTTTACTTAAATAAAATGACACAAATAAGCATATGTGATGTCACATGTTAGCAACCTGAAACACAGATCTACAGAGCAATAGACTCAATTATAGAAATCTTATTAAATTGCATAATAGCAATGTTATATGACAATACATACACAAGTGTATGCATTAAAGAGGGAGTATTTTGTCATGTGATTGTTACATGAGCCAATTGTATAAATTTTTTTATGAATTATGCATATATGTTGATGCTCTAGAGAAGATATATATATATCTGTACATGATTATGTACAAGAGCAAATAGTATAATATAGATACAACCATATTATACGAAATAGTTACATGATTGAAAAAGATTTCAAATACAGAATAGTAATACCCAATAGTGAGCATATTCAAAGGTTTATATAAAGTTACACATGAGCATGTATATGAGTACATTGTTCGTTGTTACATAAGAGTATACATGTGCATATAAGAATATGAATGAATAAAGAAAAGATAAAGTAAAGAGATTGTACTGCCTGCTTTGAGTCTAGGAAGTGGATAGATAGGCATGCCTATAAGGGTACCTTATAGCTGCGATAGTTTCAACCCCATTTGGATTGTAGTCAACCCCGTTTGGGTGACTAAACAGACATGGTCCCATATGGATCATATTCAACCCCGTTTGGGTTGTAGTCAACCCTGTTTGGGTGACTAAACAGACTTGTACCTTTGGGTGCCACCGTTATAATCAATCAATTTATACCTTCGAGTATCTTATTTGTACCTTTGGGTGCTACCGTATAACCCGTTATCCACCTCTTTAGAATAGTGCAGGCTTTATTATCAAAGGTTAAGAAAAGTTTAATAAGGCATGCAAATTCTTAATTGACTTTATATTATTTTACATATGAAATTCCTTTTATTGCACATAAAACTCACATATAAAAGAATGTGCAATAGTATATGTATCTATATTGCTAGTATCCTAAATACATGCTAATCGTTAAATGATGAATTTACATTATATTAATATTTTGATTAAATTTATCAAATATATATATGCCTTTGTGATCATAAACCTTATTTCTATATGTATGCCAATACATGATTAATGAATGGATTTTTATTAAGTCCAAGAGTATTATAAAAAGTCTAATGTGCGCAATAATTTTATAAGTGCATAGTCATAGTGTATATTAAAGATTATGAAGGTTAGACAGTAACAACCATTGTTTTGAAATATTTTTCTTATGATTATATATATGTGTTCACATTGTTGCATGTACACATTCTTTAACGTGTATTTGCTATTTATGATAATGATATATAAGTGTTATGTTTAGTTGAAAGGCTTTTTTTTATGATACATCTAATATGTTATAACATGAATAACTTGTGGAATATAAAATAAGCCTATAGTAATATAATAATCTCATGGTAATTGGAAGTGTGGATTTGCTATTTAATTCTAATGTGTATATATCAAAGACATATTAAATAGATGAAAAGATAATAGATATTTATGCTTTTACGGTTTAGTATCAATTCAAAAACTAGACACATGATAATTAGTTGAATTTAAAGCCATAGAACATTATAGCTTACATGGTTATATATGTTGATTAAAGCATCAATGCAAATTTTATTGTTGAACTTTATGATTTCCGTAATATGAATTAACTGCTGCATTTTTTTCATTTCTTGGAACAAAGCTTTGTTATATTTGAGGAATGTTGTGTGCTTGTTGACGATCACTGTGAGTGGTCGTTTATCATGATTTTGTTTCCCACTAAGCTTTATAGCTTAGCACGAGTGTTTCATCCGGTAGGTTGTTAGGGTGATATCTGTAGCAGGATGGCCAACTCAAGTCAACGAGAGAGACATTTATAGACTTTTATTTTGGCTTTTTGTATATAGTAAAGATTATAGGATAGTGGTATTGGAGATATTATATGTAAAAATGTTAAACAGTTGTTGTATTTTGTAAGAGACTTTAACGTACACTGAAAAGTTTTTAAAAGTATAACACTTTTATGTATTAAGTTTAATTATATGTTCTCTGTATAGTTGGTATATTATGCTTATGTTACATAGTAAAACATGTGTAATGAGTTGGATAAAGTGATATGTACAGATTATAGGCTAAGGGTTGCTACACTCATGAATATAGGTATATTACGATCTTAATGAATTACATCAAAACAAACACATACACATGAAGTTAAAAGTTCCAATACCTCATCGAGGCACCAAAACATGTTTTTCAATCCCTCTCTTTCTCCTTTTCTTTACTCTTGCCTACTCTACCCTTTAATCACGTAAATTTCTTTACATACATCAAATATAGATCTTTAAAAATTTATTCTCTCTTGTATATGTAAGGAATAACTAGAAATTGAAGTAGAAGTTCCATAAATCATACCTGATTTGCTTAAAAATATTGGTCTATTTTCCTCGAGATCCTAATATACAATTGAGTGTGTGAGACTGGATGAAGAAAAGAAGAAAAATCTACCAACTTTTCCTTGAGTTTGGTCGGCCACTTTCCCTTTTAAATACCATAGTTATTAAAACCAGATCGGATCGACCGATTGAATCGATTTAACCGTGAACCGATAGGCCAGCAGGTTGGTTCAATTACTGAAAATCGGATTGGCAAAAAACCAGATTGGACCAAAAATTTGGGTTAAACTGAAGAACTGGATAAAACCGAATTTTTTGCTAAAAGTGTAAAAAATCATTTTTTTTTGTATATTTTCACCCACACACCCACCCACCCACCCCCCCCCCCCACACACACACACATATATATATATAAATTTTCATTATTTATTTATTTGAAAAAAATTAGTATTTTAAAATTTAAGTATATCACTTAATAATTTAATATACTTATTATATTTTTGATTCATTGTAATCAAATATATATATATATATATATATATATATTAAATTTTTATTATTTATTTATTTGAAAAAATTAGTATTTTAAATATGTCACTTAATAATTTAATATATTTATTATCTATTTGGATAATTGTAATAGTATATGAAATTATTAAGTAATATCTTTATAATTTAAAATACTATTTTTTTTCAAATAAATAAATAATAGAAATTTAAAATATACATACATATATATATAGATATATATATATATATATTAAATTTTTATTATTTATTTATTTGAAAAATTAGTACTTTAAATTCTAAAAATGTCACCTAATAATTTAATATACTTATTATCTATTTAAATTTATTGTAATTAAATATAATTATACTCATATATGTAAGGTTAATATTTTTTGTGTTTACTTCATTAGTACTCTATCTAAACATGAAATTATTTTCATGATATGATTGTATTTTTATGTTTCTAACATATAATATTCAAAAATTCATAATTAATCACTTGTAATAATAAAATTAAAATTATATTTTGTAACTTATTATTAGAATATTTGTGATATATATTTAATGTTTGATGAATATTTTTTAATTTTTGTACAATAGTATTTAAAAAATTATAATAATTATAATATTTAAAAAAAATTCCAGTTGAACCGGTCGAATCACGAACCCCCAACCTTGTCGGTTCTTTATTCGGTCCGGTTTTAATAACATTGTTAAATACCATGAAGTTTTCTTGAGTTTTTTAGAGATACACATGTCCCAACTCCCTTGGCCCATATGTTGACCTATGAAAACTTACATCTTACTCCTCATTTCTTTCTTTAATTCCATAAATTTCACCTTAATTATTTTAATACTCACATTTGGCATATGATGTTATAATTTAATTTTCAATTACGTCCTTATTTCATATCTTCCTAAGTACACATACCTTTAATTTACCATATTGCCTTTAACTTTTAAATTTAGTCCATTCGGATCCAATCCTACACTTTCAATGCTTATCTCTTTATATTATCACCCCATTACATCGTAAACATACCCAATTTCCACTAGGGTATATGTTGGGTCCTTTCAAGATACAAGTTAAGTTTTTGGGGCATTTTAGGAATTTCAGGGTTCTAGGCTGAAGGATAGCCCCCCCTCAATGAAAGACATCCGTCAATGGATCGAAACCTAAAATTCTCACATTTCTAGAATTTAAAAAGGTAGTTACAGATTTGGAAGGGTTTGATCCAAATTCAGGGGAATTTTTACCTCAAGATTTGGAAAGTTGGAGTTGGAAAATCCAACCTTAACTTTAACCTACATATAAAACCTAAAAATCTATGGTTTAGAGGGCATGATCATTCTTTTATATAGCCACCTTAGGGAATAAGAAAAATTGATTTTCTTTCTCTCTCTAAGTTCTTGCTCTAGCAATCTTTTGACAAAACACACACAAAAATGAATTTCATTGCATTGTTCTAAACAATAAAAATCACAAATCGGAGTGGAGATATATACTACATGAGTTTTAAAGTTAGAATATCTCCTAATGGTAATATTCTAGGCTCATTTATATTTTCTCTCTCAATGAATTATCTTGCATAATTATATGGTTGTTTAGTGCAATTATTACATTTTTAAATGCCGTGTTTGTGCAATTAGCATGATTAAATTTGGTTAGTATGAAAATTTGGATCATAGAGCATGTTAAAAGCATATTTAGGTGGTGGATTTCTCTATTGTTGTAATATGTAAAACTTGCATTGTTATTCTCTTATTTCTATTATTTAATGATTTTAATATGTTTTATGCATGAATTTATGTTATAACTTCATCTTAGCATGACTTAGAGCTTAGAAATTGCATGTTTAGGATTAAAAAAATATTTTATATGATTTTTCAATGTTTCTGCCATAAGAATTCTACAACCTATTCTATCCGGAGGTGACGGATGGGAAGATGACTCGATGGCTAATAGATGAGATGTCATAAGATAATCTCTTTATCCCATCCCTTGCCTTATAATAGACATCCTTTGCCTTGTTTTGGATGTCTGTGGCTATATTTTATGGTATTTTTGTGTATTTCATGCATTTTATGTAATTTTATGCCATTTATTTGATTTCCATACTATAAATGCATTATTTTATATGGTTTTGACTTTGTATGATGGGTTCTGCACTTAATTTCGATCCTATTTGTATAGTTAAAATTGTAATTATTCTTTTTATTGTATTATTTCTAATACTAATCCATTTGTTTTATTTTTGTGGTTTTTCGAGTATTTGATATTTTTGGCTTTGCAAGATTATATGTGCTTTTTTGCATGGGAAATCATGCTCCGGGGTTGATCCATCATTCTCAATCCATCCGAATGCCTTGTTAATCACCTCCTTTCATAAGCTATTTATTATTTTAGTATTATTTAGTTATTATTTATTTTGTGATTAGTCATTTATTTTGTTCTTTGGATATATTATTATTTCAGGGATGTAATAGTTATTAAAAAGGTTTTTATGCACGTAAAAAGGAAAAAACATTTAAAATATTTTATGTCAAATTAATTGGGTTTTTCTTTAAAACTTAGATCAATATCCAATTTTTAGCCCAAATCCACACAGTAAATTAAAAATATTTTTTTAAATATGTATAAGGGAACCATTATTCCCAACTCAAATGAATACTTTGATTTATGTATGTACACTTCTATATTGTTATTATTAGATGATTTGCATTTGTAATAATTAAATAGGTTCATTTTATTGCTTTTTAACGCTTTATTTGCTTGAATGTGATGTTTACTTAATTTTTGTTACAAAATGCATCGTGTGAGAGAAGAGAGGGGATTAAGTATAAAACTCAAAAATAAAATAAACACCTAACCATGATACTTATTAAGAGAGATGTCTTGAACATCGTTCTCTATTTGGACATCAAAAGACCGAGATTCCTTTCCCAACATTCTATTAGATGGTGACTCCATGACACCTACCTTTTTAGGCTCAATAGTAGATACCTTCATAGGTTGACTACCAACAATAATTTGAACTTAATCCCTTTTTACTGTGAAGTAGCCTATTTATGAGTTAAGTGAGACTAATCAGGTCTCAAACCTTAAAAGTAGGCCTTTAAGGGCAAGCCTGGATGATGAGCGATGGCTCTAGTACACATCACAATGGCGACTCCACTACGGACCAAAGAGAAATTGTAATGACCTCAACACCGGGTTAGCCGTGAACAGTATTTTCCGATAGTGAATAGTATTTTTCGGGCTGAAAAGTATACCCAAAAGTGAAAAATATTTTATTGGACCATCGAAAAATATTGATCATGGTGAGTTCGTTGTTGAAATTTGAAGTGAAATTGAGGTCAAATTGGCCTCCAAAAATCAAAAATACGAAAAATATAGCGAGTTAATTTTTATTATTGAAAAATTGACTCAATTTTGTATATATATTTAAAAATAACATATGGACTCCGAAAATTACAGTTAAGCCTAAAAAAATATGTAGATTATTTTGGTTGCAAAAAGTAAATTTTTTTGTAATACCGATATTTTTGGATCGGACCGATTTAATTGAACCGAATTGGAAATGGACTTCGATTGAGCCGAAAATTTACGTGCAACATATTTTAGGGGTGATAAAAATTAAGGAATTATTTTTAAAGTGATTTGAAATTGGAAAGTGAAAGAAATGAATTAAAATTTGTTATTGGGTAGTTAATAGGCTTGATTAATTAATCAAGGCCCATTAAGCAAAGCCTAAGCCCACTTGAGAGACTATAAAAGGGAGGAAAAACTCTTAATTTTTCCAGATTATTCACGTTGGTTCCAGCAACTCTTCTACTTCTTAGCCAGCCTCCATTTCTTCTTCATTCTCTCAAAATTCTTCATTTGTTCTTCATCTTTTCTCTTTGATCCAAACACCAAAAATGTTCTCCAGCCTTTCTAGTTGCTGGATCTAATCACAAATCGAAGATTTAAGGGAGAAAAGCCAAGGAAAACAAGTGTTTAAGGCATGGAGGTCAATTTTAGGTAAGTGAAATCTTGATTTTTAATTTGATTTTAAGACACCTATAGCTAGATTTAGGTGCCTAGAGTATGTTTTTAAGGTTGTATTAAGCTGAAATTGTGGTTATCTTGGTGAATTTTGAAGTGAAAATTTCAGCCAAGGAATGAAGTTTTTATTGGATGGTGATTTTCGTGATTTCAAGTGAACAAAAGGAAGTTCAAGGGAAGATTATGCATGGAGAAAGGTTAGTGACTACTAAATCTTAGTAATTTCCATTTAATTTAATGATTTTTCTTAGGATTAATTAAGAAAAAAATTTATATAATTGATTAAATTTGAAATTGATTATGTAATAGTGTAATTAGAATATAATTAAGTGTGTTAGAATATTTAACTTGCATGAAAAAAATTTATAGGAAATTTTAGTGAAGTGGTCAAAATTCTTGAAGAAGAAAAAAAATTGTATGTTAAGTATTTTAGTGAATTTAAGCCTTAATTTAATAGCATATGTGAAATAATGCATGTACAAATTTTTGTGAAATTTATAGATTTTATGTGAATATTTTTGGAATATTTATTGAATTTATAATTAAGGAAAAATTGGAAAAATGTATGTATATTGGAATTATCCTTAATATAATACAATTGAACATTAATTAAGCTTAAATATAAACTTAATTAAATTGAAATAAATTTTTAAGGAGAAATTCCTTGAGGACCAAAATCCATTGTTAAAGAAAAAGAATATGTACACAAAGAAATTTGATGAAATAAAGCCATAAAATAAGGTAAAATATAAAATATAACGTTCATGAATTTTTAAAAAATTTATGAAATTTATTTAAGAATTTTGAAGCTAAGAACAAGTATATGTAGATAAATGATAAATTATGATAAAATATTTCATAAAATGAGTAAAAATAATAATAATTGAAGAATATTGTTCACATAAATTTTTATAGAATTTATGTGATTTATAAGAATATTTTTGAAAATAAATATTGAATATGCTTAAGTGAAAATATTGAATTATTGAAAAATAATTTAATAAACAAGCAAAAGTTAGTGAATTAATATAAATTAATTTATATTCCCTATTAAGAAAATAAAAAAGTCAAATGACGAATTTAAGAAAAATAAAAAGTATAGTAAGTTAAGTAACCGTCTAGAATTATTACAAAATAATTCATAATTCGAATAAAATGGTAAATTATTATAAATAATTCACAACCCATATAAAGTATTGCAATTCCCAAATAATCGTAAATTCAGACCGAAAAAAAGAGTAAGAGATTAGCTAAAAGTCAAAAAGTAAACAAAATGATTGTAAAAGTAAATTTTTGAATTATAAAGAAATAATTCAATAAGTGCCAAGAAAAAAAAGAGTGAATAATCCTGACATTCACAAAATATGAAAAAAATATTGAGAAAATAAGTGGTTAAAAATCGGAAGAATAATAAATGTTTATAGTGAATTATTGTAAAATAATTCACGCAGAAGTGACTCGAAATAAAAAAGTAATTGAAAAGAAAAAGTTATTATATTGTCAATAACACTAAAAAAATGTGATAGACAAAGATGTATTGTTTAAAGAAAATGAAAGAAATTAAAAATTATTAAAGTGTGAAAATTATTGTGAAAATTTAATTGATTGTTTTTGCCCTTAGCAATAGCCAGGTAGTCATTTTCTTATGCAGGATATAATTGGCTAGCCAGAGGGACACCTTATACCGCGGTGCAAGTCATGGCAACATGCTTTGCTATGGGTAGGATCTCTGATCTCCATAACTTCAGCGTAAAAGTGAAAGTGTTAGTGGAGTGCTTTTTGAAGAAAGGGCTCCTTGGGTGTCATTTCTCTATTAGTGGCGCCTTTGGGTTCATGTCCCGCATATCCTATTTAAAAATCCTGACATATTGCACTAGGTGCATAAAAAAGTATAGTGCTGAAAATGTAAAAAGAAAATGAAAATTAATAATTAATCGTGAAAAAGAAAAGACTAAAGTGAAAGGAAATATAATTTCAAGGGCAAAATAGTAATTTTTCCAAAAAGTGTAAACAATGAGAAAAATTAATTTAGAAATGCTTATAAAAGGGTAAATTAGTTATTTGATAGCTAAATTGTTTAAAAATGAAGTTTAATGTCCAGCATGGACTAAAATGTAATTTTCCATAAAAATGAAAAACTAAGTATAAATTGATGTAATGTACATCAACTATTAGCTTAAAAAGTAAAAATAAGCTTATTAATGATAAATTAGTCATTTTTGCAAATAATAAGTAGAAATGACGATTATCGCAATAAGTAATTTAAATAGTACCATTTTGTAATGAAATCAGGAAATAAAGATTTAATTGCAAAGTTGCTAAGTAATAATATTACTAGACATTAAATGTTAAAGTGTTAATGATTTTCTTTTGATAAATAAATGAAAAAGGCCAAAGTGATATAAAGAAATAAATAGCAAAATGGTAAGTTTGCTATTAAAAGGATAAATTGTGACTAATGAAGAAATCAAGTATTGAATAGAAAATTTGTCATTTCAGTGGCAAATAATAATGTAAATCATCAAAGAACTAATATTTGTATTGACCTGAATAAATAAAAATTGAATAGAAAAAGTCAAAGTTAAGTTAAGTAAGAGCAATAGTAAAAGTAAGAAAAGAAACGTAACTTTTGCAATTAAAATTACAAAAGAAAGTATTTTGAAGTAAATTTAACTGTGTAGAACCAATGTAAAAAGCTTGCCAAAAATAATGTTAATGAACTGAAAAGACTGTCAAAATTATTAAGGAATATTGATAAGACAAAGTAATACTTAGCAAAAATATGATAATTGTGTTTAATTTGGAAATTTTAGGATTGATAGTCACCACTGAGCATATCTAGTGCTCAGCGCATAGTTTTTACTGCGTCCAGGTTCTGAAGAGGAGCTGGAGCATAGTACACGGCGGAGTGAAGCTTGAAGAAAAGAATTATCTAGACTTTTAAGTATTTTGGCACGTATATACTCAGCTAATGATAGTAAGACTTGACTGTATTTTGGATTGTTATTGTATGAATAGTAAATATTGTTATGTTAGTAAATGATTATGATTGGTATGCGATTTACGGAATGTTATGTGTCTGTTGAATATAATAAATTATTGTGCCTGTTGGAGGCTGTATATTACTTGATTTTTCAGGAGGTCATTAGGTGGATAGCCGTTATGCTGCTCGAATTTTCAATGACTTGTGTTTGTATAAGCTCGCTATCGATGAAAAAAAAAATTTAGGCAAATCTTATAAGTTCATATCGGAGTGAACTGTTCCGTGAAGGTTTCGTTAAGGGTGTTACATTTAGTGGCATCAGAGCAATAGTTTCAGCGGTTCTAAAATAGGAGTGGGATAAGAGTAAATGATAGATTTATCTGTATATACATGCCAAAAGTCAGTGGATAAGTGATAAGGAGTTTGATGTGTACTTGCTCCTTATTATGTTTGAAAGATAAAAGTTGACATTTGACCGAGATTGTCAGGTGTAAAGTATTTGATTCTGTATACTAAAGATAGTAGAGAGTTAGAATGAAAGGGTTGCTGCTTAAGGTCTTATGGAGGCTAAAGCAGAACGGCGAATTGTTGACTAAATTTGAGTGTGACCTAAGTGCCTATGTATCATTATGAATAAGAATCAGTCTATTGACGAATGAAATAAAAAGGGTATGTTAGAAATTTGGAAAGAAATTGCATAATAAGTTGAGACAAACTGTAAGGGATATAGAGAAACCTTGACTTTCGTGTCATGGTTTAAATGGTTATCGAGTTAGAAGTGATACAGTCATAGAAGGTTTCTGATTGTTGAAATGGTTTTGATAATAAGTTATGATCATTTAAGATGCTCTATATATATTTGTCAGCGATTCCTTGCAAGTGTGGGTACTTGATTAGATGTTTCATAGTTTTAGGATGGGCTATGATATTTGTATTATATGAGAATATGTGATTGTATTCTATTGCATACATGAAATCATTCATTCATTGCATAGCATTTCACATTGTGTGACAACATCTGATTTGCATCATATCATTTGGATAGACCCCACCTGATATGGAAAAACTGACAGAAGATATGATGAACGTAGAGATGAGCTAACAGCAAGAAAGGATTACCATTGTACTGTGATGAAATAAAAAGGAATAGTATATCCAAGATTGTTTTTCGATTTTGATGTGGCCATTATGAGTTATTGTCATGTCATTTAGATTTGCAAATGTACTGACTACCTATATAGACTTGATAACTAGGGTTTTCTACCCCTATTTGGACTTGTTTATAATAATTTTTATTGGTATTATTCTGGGAGATGTAAGATACTGAAAGAATGTGATAAGTGTTTGAGCTTTGTTATGCCAATATGAAAGAAAAAGTAACCTTATGTTGAAATTAGTTAATGTAATCTCTGGCTGAATAAGAAATTCTTGGTTTTTAGCTGGGTACTACCAAAGAGGTAATGCATTGGCTAATGTGCTCAGCTTTAAAAAGAAGATCCAGTAATAAAATATCTTCAAGCGAATGTATTTATGTGATAAGTAAATGCAAACAGTTAATGATAGTATTTGCAGCTATTTGAGTTATAAGTGTTAATAAAGTCTGGCTCTGAAATGAGCATGATCAGTTGAAACGTAAATAAAAGAGGAGTAATCTGATTCTTCCAGGATCGCTTTGATGTATATGATATCAAAGTGGAATTAAGATAGAGTGGCCATGGATTTTTCCATTTTCCTGTTTGAGTTTCAAAAAAAAAAAGAAAAAGAAGAATGTGTTGCTATGAGTGAGATTTTTTATATTCTCCACTTTAACATAGTATTTCACTTCAAACTGATGGTCAATCGGAGTGGATACTTTAGATATTAGAAGAATTGTTTCAATAAAGTGTATGTGAATTTGGTAATGATGATAGCTATCGATCCAACCGAAGATAGCTTTGGTTTGGATATTATCTGAAAGGAAATGTAGTAGTCCTTAATATTGGACATATTTGAGTATAAAGAAGTCAATAAAGGTTGATTTGATTTGTGGTATAAATGAGATCTGTATACAGGATGATACGACTTGTGAAGTAAGATTGGTAAAAATTGTTGACTTAAAGATTAGTCAGCCCAAAAATGAACATGTTCTATAAGTAAGCATGCTTTGAAACCATCAAAAGTGGAAAAATTTTAATAAGACAATAATATCGTATCCTTTACTCTTTGTTATAAGTAAATTTCGAGGACAAAATTTCTCTTAGTAGGGGAGAAATTGTAATGACCTCAATACCAGGTTAGCCGTGAACAGTATTTTTCGATAATGAATAATATTTTTTGGGCTGAACAGTACACCCGGAAGTGAAAAATATTTTATTGAACTATCGAAAAATATTGATCATGGTGAGTCCAGGAAAAGTATATCTCTCGACTACACTTTAACTTATATTGATGATTCAAGAGTACTAATAGAAAATTCTGCATTAAAAGACTATTAACATTAATGGAAATAAAATATCAATAATACCATTCAAGGTTCCTAAATTTTATTCAATTAATTAAAAAGAGGAAAGAAATAGATATAGAGAGAGTAAAAAGAGATCTCTCAACCCTTTTCCAAACTCTTAAAGAAATTCTTCTTCTTCTTTTTCTTCTTGTCTTTTTCTCAAGAAAAATAAAACTAAATTGTTCTTACTTAATATAAAAAATATAATGTTCTTCTCTTAAAAATTCAACAACCTCTTATTGTTCAACCAATTCCTCTTTAAATATAATGTCAAACTTGATGTCTCTTTAAGTGCCTATACATAAATGCACCACTTTTGGTAAAAAGGTATGAAACTTGAAGCAACTCTTCAAAAGAAACTGCCCAACGGCTAGATGTGTC
Organism: Excoecaria agallocha; assembly: GCA_037975025.1. Classification (NCBI taxonomy): domain Eukaryota; kingdom Viridiplantae; phylum Streptophyta; class Magnoliopsida; order Malpighiales; family Euphorbiaceae; genus Excoecaria; species Excoecaria agallocha. The sequence continues at coordinate 59,762,651 of CM075810.1, read as the reverse complement.
GTGCTAGCGATAAGGTATGGAGCTTTAATTGTTGACTTTCTTTAGTTTGACTTTTTCTTCTTCTTCTTTTTCCTTGTTTTGTCATGCTCGTAACCTCCACCATGCTCATGACTGCCCTTTGACTCATTTCCTACAATGATGCCCATTCATGCTATTTTTTTTCCATTTTACCTATGCACACATAAAACACACACAACACATAATTGGTATCAGCTTCACACACATAATAATAACTAAAATTACAAAAAAATTATTTAAACTTATGCTAAAAAAATCAAATGAACATAGACAAAACTAGATACATCAATTCCCCACACTTGAATCTTTGCTTGTCCTTAAGAAAAACTAAAAAATGCAAAGGCATAAAAATGTGCATGGAGCTCATTATGTAAAAAGCACTTATTAACATATGAAAAAAACCTACATCTTGCAAAGTACTAGTTTAAGTAGACAAATCCAAAGGTAATGTCTTGAACATACAAGGTTTAGTTTTCATGTACCACTATGCGAAACGTCATGTAAAAGCAAAGTACAAAAGCATAAAGGCCTTAGAAACCATATTTCTTACAACACATACTTCAACTTTGGCAATTGTCACAAAGCAAAGAGTAAATCCCTTTCTTAAACAAATAATATCCCTCACACCACTCAAAGCATTTAGTGACTAGTGTTTCACTCCTTTTTCTAATACACTCATACATCCATAGGCTTATAATGAATAACAATCTCCTATACTAATAAAAAAGAATGCACAAAATCAAAGGGTTTTATTCAAGGTTATAACTTGGCTTAGGTAAAAGGTGGGTTAAATTTTGGTTAAGTAGCTTATTCAAGTGGAAAGAAAAGAAATCACCAAACCACATGACACTTACGATTAAACTTAGCATGTTTCTTGAAATATCTAACTCAATTCCCAAAATTTTTATCAATCTCCACATTTTCCACTTGTTTCCAAAAAACCTTATTTATTTTTTCATAAACTAGCTTGATTTTGTTCAATTTTTTTCTCTCTTTCTTTTCTCTTTCCTTTTTCTTTCTTTTTTTCTATTTCTTTTTTTTCCTACATCGTCGTGGACTTATATGAAAAAGGATTACAAACTAGCAACATTCATACAACCAAACTAACCAAACTAATTTTTTCTCACTTGATATAGCAATACTAATCCATCCACAAGAAGGGTACCAAAAGCAAAGTTAAGCATCAAAAAATGGATTAAGGTTATATATACGATTATTAAAAAAGAAAATTAGCTTAAGGCTTAAAATTCGGCTACCTAAAGTCAAAAAGGATGGTTTATTTAAGCAAGTTAAAAAAATTATAATTAATTGCCCTTATCACTTCTCATACATCTTTCATACTACATGTACTCTTACTCATCATAAGTTCTAGAGCATTAAGCATAAAAGGAAACTTTCTAAAAAAACATAAGATCATTTAGGCTCAAAATCTCACAAGGTAATGTCTAAAGTTACTCTTAACAAAGATCCAATTACTCAAGCCAATGCACGTACATAAATACATGTATTAAAAAGAACTTATGCACAAATAACTTTGCCTAACATAATCCTTCATAGGTGTACATCCAACCAAAATAAGTAATCCATTCTATTCCCTAAGAATTTCATCAATTAAACTAGATTTAAGTAAGATGTAAGAAAATTCCCACTAATAACACTAAGAATTCATCAAGTACTTCTACTCCATAAACAAAACACAAACTAAATAATTAACCTAAACATAACAACTAGTTTCCCACACTTAAAGGACATAATGTCCTTATTTTGTGAAAAAGAAACAAATAATTCTAAAAACAAAAAAAAAATATATACAAGCAATTCACGAAAACAATATAAAATAAAAAGGAAGAGGAGAAAAACTACCCTTATTGCTGGGGCATTTGAAGAACCGGGCAGTGATGTACTAAACTCGACATTTTGTTGCTTGAAGAAGGATAATAACTTGCGTGTTAAACTCTTATGACTCTTATGCAAAGTCTTCATATCCTTCTCAATTGCATCCACTTTGATAGCCAAAATCTTGTTAGCTTCTTGCATTGTATCCAAATGCTCCATGACTTTGCTCTAATTGGTGGAACTTCCTCCTTCATCATCTTTTACCTCCAAATCGATGGGCCCCTCTTCTCCAATAATACTATCACTATCATCTTGGTTCTACTCATTCTTAAATTTGTATTAGGGGCATGGATAAAAACATGTCAACCGCACATGAAATGAACTATGGTATTTGTGTAACTAACCCATTATGGCAAAGTGTGTATGTTAATAAATTTTATAAAGAATGTCCCATTATAATCCAAGGGAAGGAATTTTTGGCTTATCTTATTTAGTTTCCATTTCGAGAATTTGATGTCATATTAGGTATGGATTGGTTGACAAAACATGATGCAGTTGTTAACTGAGGGGATTAGGACGTGTAAATGGTAAAGAAGTAGTAGTAAAGAGCATCCAAATAAAACCCTTAACCATGTGATATCAACTATGCAAGCCAGGTAATTCCTCAAAAAATTTAAATTTTAAGACATACTTATAGTAAATGAGTTTCCTGATTTATTTTCTAAAGACTTACCTAGTCTTTCACCTGAAAAGGAAGTGAAGTTATCTATAGAAGTTTTACTGAGTACAACTTTAATTTCTAAGGCAATATATAGGATGACCCCAATGGAATTAAAGGAGTTAAAGATTCAGTTGTAGGAATTGCTTGACAAATGATTTATTAGGCCTAGTGCATCACCTTGGGGTGTATCGGTTTTGTTTGTAAAGAAGAAAGATGGGTTTATTAAAATGTGTATAGACTATCAATAAATGAATAAGGTGACAATGAAGAACAAGTACCCTTTGCCTAGAATTGAAGATTTATTTGATCAATTGAAAGGTGTAGGAATGTTTTCTAGGATCAATTGCAATTGGGGTACTATCAACTTCAAGTAAAGGATATGGATGTTCACAAAACTACATTTAAAACTGGCTATGGTTATTATGAATTCTTAATAATGCCATTCAGGTTAACAAATGCATTGGCTGCTTTTATGTATCTTAAGAATAGGGTATTTAAAACCAACTTAGACCAATTTCTTATGGTGTTCATATATGACATATTGGTTTACTCTAGAAATGAAGTTGAGCATGCTGAACATTTTAGAATTTTATTACAAACTTTGATAGAGAATCAGTTGTTTGCTAAATTTAGCAAGTGTGAATTTTTGCTTAGGGAAGTTTCTTTCTTTAGGCATATTAGGTTTTTTGAAAGCATTAGAGTGGATCCAATTAAAGTGAAGGCTATTATTAATTGGAGATTACCTCAAAATGTGTCAAAAGTGAGAAGTTTCTTAGGTCTCGTAGTTTTTTACCATCACTTTGTGAAAGCATTCTCAGTTCTTGCTTCACTATTCACTAAGTTGTTGAGAAAGAATGTCAAGTTTGAGTAGACTGATCATTGTTAATAAAGTTTTGATCAGTTAAAGAAAATGTTAACTGAAGCTTCAATTCTAACGTAGCCAGTCTTGGGTAAAGTGTATGCAATGTATAGTGATGTTTTCAAAGCGATTTTAATTGTATACTGATGCAAGATGGCAAGGTAGTGGCTTATGCATATAGACAATTAAAATCATATGAGCAAAACAACCCTACATATGATTTAGAGTTGATAGAAGTATTATTTGACTTGAAAATATGGTGGCATTATTTGTATAGAGAAAAATGCAGAATTTATACAAATCATAAGAGCCTTAAGTACTTGCTCACTCGGAAAGAACTCAACTTAAGACAACACAGATGGTTAGATTTGTTTAAGAATTATGACTTTGTTATGGATTATCACTCAAAGTAAAGTGAATGTTGTAGTTGATGCTTTAAGTTGAAAGATGATGAAAGCTATGATCTTACAGTAGGGTAGATGGAAATTTGTATCGGATGGTGCACTTATAGCTCAGTTGAAAGCTAGACCTTGTGTTGGGTAATCAGTGATAGATTTTCAAAAAAGCAACAGAAAGTTGCAACAGTTTATACAATCACTGCGTGAAGGAAATCAATTTGAGTATAATAAAAAAAGAGATAAGGTGTGTATTACCAAAATAGGTTATATGTCCCAGATGTTAAAGAATTAAAAGGAACATTGTTATAAAAAGCACATAACACAGTATTCACCATGCATCCTGATTGGAAAAGGATGTATCAAGATTCGAAAAAATTTTATTAGTGGTTTGTATGAAGAAAGATGTAGTAAATTATGTTTCTAAGTGCTTAACTTGTCAACAAGTCAAAATAGAGCACCAACTTGCCTCGAGAATGTTGAATCCCATTCTAATTCCATAATGGAAATGGGAAGACATTACTATGAATTTTGTTACAGGGTTGCCTTCCACTCAGAAGAAGCATGATGCGGTATGGGTAATAATTGATAAGCTAACTAAATTGGCTTATTTTTTACCAGTTCGAATAGATTAGTCCATTGATAAATTGGTTGAATCTCCATATAAAGGAGATAGTTTGGTTGTAAGGAATACCAGTGTCTATAATTTTTGATCGAGATCTACGATTTACATTTCGGATTTGGCAAAGCTTAGAGCAAGCCTTGGGAACATAGCTCTAATATAATATAGACTTTCATCCTCAAATGGATGGACAATTTGATAGGTTTATCTAAATTTTATAAAACATGTTGAGAGGTTATGTTTTTTATTTCATAGGGAGTGGGGATAAATATTTGGCTTTAATGGAGCTTTGTTACAATAGCAATTATCGGATGAGTATTGATATGGAACCATATGAGTTTTTGTATGGCTGAAAAATATAGAACTCCAGTTTGTTAGATTGAGTTATTTGAACGTAGGATGATTGGGCCTGACATTGTAAAAGATAGAAAAGAGAAAGTGCAGGTTATTAAGTAGAGATTAAAAGTAGCTAGTGATAAGCAGAAGTCCTATGAAAACTTTAAAAGGAAGGATATTGAATATCAAGTTGGGGATAAAGTATTCTTGAAAGTGTCTCCTCGGAGAAAAGTACTAAGGTTTGGGAAGAAAGGTAAATTGAGCCCAAGGTTTATTGGTACGTATGAAATTCTTCAAAGAGTTGGATGGGTAGTATATAGATTGGCTCTTCCTATGGAATTAGCCAAAATACATTATGTGTTTCACATATCTATAAGGTTGCAATTGTAATAAGGAAAATAAGTTGTGGGTTACTATATAAAGCAAGAATATGTAGGGTTAATTTTAAAAGGAAAAGTTAACTATTTGATAGAATTATGAAAGATAGGTAACTTTAGGGATTTAATTTGAAAGGAAGGTTACATAGGTGCAAATTTAAGAAAGAATGTTTGTAAGGGGATTAAATGAACGTTTTCCTATTTCACTTAACTCTAGAAGATGGATGCAGGAGAGAGAAAATGTATACTAGGGGAAATTAGAGTCATGGTCGGCTAAGGCAAGAGGGAACTAAGATTTTTCCTTCTCTCTCTTCTCTCTCATAAGATTAATTTTCTCTTTCTTAAACTCTAAAGGAAATTCTATTGCATGTGGTTGATGAAAGGGTATTTGAAGTGAGAATGCAAAGGTAACAGGATTCTTTTTAATATTCATCTTCTTGTTTCATCTTTATTTTTATGGTGTAATGAATTTAATGAGAGAAATTTTGGGTTTTAATGCAAGAATGTATGGTTATATGTAGAGGAAAAAAGTAGTACGAAGATCAAGGGCAAAGACGTATTGAAGGACTGAAGATTGATTGTGATTTCAGAAAACATAAGGGACATGGTGTGATTATAAACATGCATGCATGATTTAGGTAGATTTTGATAAAAACCCAAGCTAGTAGTGATAGATAAATTAAGGATTGTTTGCATGTGTTAATATTTGTGAGTTTGACTGAAAATGAAGCTTAATCCATTAATTATATCATAAGAAAGATATTGCAATAAATGTTAATTTTGATAAGAGAAACCGTCTTTAATGTTTACTCTTTAATTAAATAAAATTTTACCTTATTCATAATGTTTCAAAGATTTGAGAGACCCTCTATGAGCAGTAAATTTTATTTAATTATAGTAGGGCATAATGCTCTATTAAGGAATGAACTTAAAGATAGAGTTTAAAATATAGAATGATTACAGTGTTTTTTGATGAAATTCATGTATGATGATGTTGTTCGAAATATGATGTAATTAAAGTAAGCCTTAAGCAATGAATTACGGAGATGTTAGGTGAGTTTTCATGTTGTATGGTGGAAGTTGGAAATAAGGAAAATAAGCCCAAGTTTATCGGGCCTGCGGCATTGTCGCATTCTTAATAGAGCCAACCATTTCTCATTAATTTTTTTATGTTCCTTCTTTATTTTGCAAACCTTCTCTGTCATGCCCGCATGTCCTGTTGCGCTCTAGACTCAACCCTGTAAATTTTATTCTTATTTTTTTCTCTCTTCTTACAACATAGTCTTGTGTACTCAAATACCAACCTTATAGAATATGAATTGATGTAATACAATCAAGAATGATATAGATAATTATGGGTTTAAGATAATTGAAAGAAAAGATAAAGAAGAATAAAGCATTTCACAATGAAGAAATAGCTTATATTGAGATATAAGTCCATTGGATATATGATAATATCATATTATGAAATAGTAAATATGGATAGTTGTTAAAGCATGACGTATAGTAATTAAGTGATCTCTTATCGTGGTTGCTACTCACTTGATATAACATGAATATATATATATGTTATGAATATAGGTTAACATGCTAAAGTACAAGATCATATGATTTATGTTCCTATTACTATTATCCATATTGATTTATGAGAACGAGTATACATCTTTATAGAGTAGAGATCATTTAACTTCTTATATGACTTTATATAGATGTGTACAAATTGTACAATAAAAGCACAAGCATGGTAAACCAAATTAATATGAATATAGTTATGCCTACAAATAGAGTTCAATTGTTGATAGATATGCATGCCAATAGGGAGTTAGTTGCAGCTGCTAGAGTTTGACACCATTTGGGTCATAAAGTACAAAGATGGTCCCGTTTAGATCATAAATAGCCCTGTTTTGGTCTGGTTGATCGGTCTAGAAAATAGTCTAGCCCCATTTGGGTTTAGAGATTTGATATCTTTGGATATCTAATTTTATGATACCTAAGGGTATCTAAAGTTCTCGCTATCTACTTTCAGAACTTAGGCAAGCTAATTCAAATTATACTTATAGTTTCAGTATTTGAATCAAAGCATGAATGCCCATAAGTTACTAATGGATTACATGATTGGCTCTAATTACTAAAATTATGTGTCAAGTATAAATGGTTATAATTTATCAATCAACCATATGAATTATGTATGCTAAAATATTTATTTATCCTTGTTGCCTTATTGATTATATACTTTGATATGTTGTTAGAATTAATAATTTATTTTCATTGATATCAATTGTTACAATTAATGTATGTTTAGTGTGTTTGTTAATGACCACTATGAGTGGTCATCCATCATGAATTATCCACACTAAGCTATATAGCTTAGCATGAGTTATTTTATCCATGTAGGTTCTATGGATAAAACTTTTGCTCAGGGACGTTCCTTGCATTAGGAAAGGCCAATGTAAATCTATAAAGAAGTTGATGCAGGGATTTCTTGGTGAATATTTTGTATAATATTTTATTAAGGGTAATATGTATGTAATGATGTATCTAGAATGATTATGTTGAATTGTATAAGTTCACTTTCGTAAAGTGAAAAAGGAAAATGTATGCCTGTAGGATCTAAAGTACATATAATATGGGGGATGGGGATGCGATGGCAATAGTATAAGCAAAAAAATGCCTGAGAAAAGTGATGTGACCCTTAAAATGCATTTGTGATAAAGTATGTATCAAAGCCCTAAGTTTAACTTTTCTTTGTCAATAAGAGTCTAGAAAACTATAATATGATATAATGTTATGTTGGCATAATGTAGAAGTTCCTATTTTCTTATAGATAGTAGATAGAGGATTCTAGGGATCTATCAAGGAATCAGTTAAAAGTAACTTGGCTATTAGAATGAATTCGTCCAACCCAGGATCTTCATCATCTAATCAAAATGAGATTTTTGTTGCCATTCCTGAAGAAGCATTGCTAAAAATTTCTTAGGACATTACCCAAATTCTTCAAAGTATGATGGCACCTAAGGCCACAATATATGAGATTAGGAAGTATGGAGCACAAAAATTTTTTGGCACTAATCTGGAACAATCAGAAGAAGCTAAATTTTGGTTGGAAAAGCTAAGGGAGAATTTTTAAGGAAATTCATCATCCAACTAATCATATGGTGTCTTACGTTGTATCCGTACTCCAAGGAATGGCCTATGATTGTTGGAAATTGGTATTAAAATAACCTTAGTTACCAAATCCACTCACTTAGGGGTTTTAAGAGGTTGAATTCAAGAAGTATATTATCGAGGAATATAAAAAGAGAAATTGAAGCAATTTTTAAACCTAAAATAGAGTGTTATAACTGTTGTTGAATATGAGAAAGAGTTCGGTCATCTATGCAAATATATACCAAATGAGATGCTAATAGAAGATTTTAAGTGTAGACAATTCGAAGATGGATTGAATGATTGAATCAAAGAGAAGTTAATAAGACCTATATCTCTACATATGTTAGATTTTCATCAACTTGTTATATATACTAGCTTTGCAGGTTGAAAATAATGAGCTAGTAAAAGAGAAAGAGAACATAGAAAAAGTGGGGCAAGAGGTAGATCTTCCATTAGGAAGCAATTTAAAGGAGTAAAAGGAAATCAACCAGTAGAGTCTACTTTTAGTCCTACTAACCAGGAAAAAAGGTAAGATTCATCTTCAGTGTCGAAGTATGGTAGGGAAACTTTTAGGAGATAGTGTAGAGGTCAGCCACCAGAATGTACCTATTGTTCTAGGCAGCACTTGGGTAATTGTAGGATATTGGCTGGAGCAAGTTTCAAATGTGGTAGTACAAGCCATTATATGGAAAACTATCCCCTGAAGCAAAAGCAATGATTTCGATAGCAGGGCAGAAGGGGAGCTTCTAATGCACCCTTCTCTAGTAGAGGCAGATGCAGAGGGTGTGGTGGATCAGATTATCATGGATTTTAGTCAAAAAATGTGTCTGAATCTGTTGATCAGCATATGGCTCTAATTGTTCCTAGTCGAGCTTATGCAATGGAAGCTCGAGAGGATCAATATGCTCTAGAAGTTATAGTTGGTATTTTCTCTCTCTTTGATTCGAATATTTATACACTCATTGATCATGGTTCGACACATTATTATGTTTACATTTGGGATATGGGTAGAAACACATTAGCCGCACATGAATTGAACTATTATATTTGTATAACTAACCTATTAGGACACAATGTGTGTGTGTGTGTTAATAAAGTTTATAAAGAATGTCCTATTATAATCCAAGTGTAGGAATTTTTAGCTGATCACATTGAGTTTCCATTTTGAGAATTTGATGTCATATTAGGTATGGATTGGTTGACAAAACTGTAGGGCTAAGATAGTAATGCTTAAAGATGTAAATGGTAAAAAAGTAGTAGTACAGGGCATCTGAACAAAACCCTTAAGAATGTGATATCTGCTATGCAAGCCAACCAATTCCATAAAAAAAGGATGTGAAATAATTATAGCCCTGGTACTAGATTTGAAAAAGGGAGAAAGTTAAGCTTCAAGATATACCTATAGTTAATGAGATTCTTGATGTATTTCCTAAGGACTTACCTAGTCTTCCACCTGAAAGGGATATGGAGTTGTCTATAGAAGTTTTATTGAGTACAACTCCTATTTCTAAGGCATTGTATAGGATAGACCTAATGGAATTAAAGGAGTTATAGCCCTAATAAAATTAAAGGAGTTAAAGGTTTAATTGTAGGAATTGCTTGACAAAGGCTTTATTAGGCCTAGTGCATCACCTTAGGGTGCACTATTTTTGTTTGTAAAGAAGAAAGATTTATAAGTGAGTAATGTGAGAAAGAATTTCCAATATTTTAGTGATAATGAATTAGCTAATCAAAATTAAACAAGAACTAAACAATGAATTTAAACTAAAGACAATAATACTAAGAATAAAACAAGATTATAAATGATAATGAAAATTCAATGATAAAAACACTTTTACTAAAGGAACTATCCCTGTCAAGTCTATCTATCGTAATGACTTGATTAAAAAAATTAACACAAGTGATTATGGAAAACTAGTATAAAATTTAGATATCTTATTCAAAATACCATTCTAAGCATTAAATTCTTATATTAAGAACAATCCAACACTTAGCATACAAATCTGATTTATAAACTCCTACATCTTAATCATAACCTTTTTCAAGAGATATAATTTAAGTCTATTCTTAGTTCAAGTTTCTTAGTCCTAAATTTACCCTTAAATTAACAAAAAACTATCTCAATTTTCAGAACACATATATGCATTAACATGAGCAAATTAAACCAAGAACATGCAAATCATAAGTCAAACATGAAATTTATAATTACCCATTTATTCAATACATTAATCATCAATTCAATTTTAACTCAATATAAGAATTAATCAAGAACTAACAAATAAAAAACTTGCATTGCATTAAAGCTCAAAATAAAGTCATTATAGATAAAAATATGAGGGTTCAAGTTTCCCTCAATAAAAGTAAAGAAAACTACTCACTAAGCATATTAAAAAAAAAACAAACTAATATTAGATTACAGTAAACATAGGGATGTTGGCTTCCTTTGAAGTCTCCTCAAAACCTCACATCTGTAGCCTCCAAACCCTAGCTCTTATCTTCTTCAAAATTAGGTTAAAAATCTAAAAACTAACTCACCTGTCTTAAAAAAAATTGTGTCTCTCATATAATGGTAGTTTTGGTTTGCTTAAATGTTCAAAAAAGGAAGAACTCCTGATGAAATATTACTTCCTTTTGTTAAAAAAAAAATAGAAGTTCATTGTACTTAAAACTCCTTACCTTAGTAAAGGGAATTCTCTTGCCACTGAGGAGAATTCAAAAGCTTGAGTCTTTTGAGCTACCTCAGTAAAGGGAATTCTCTTTCCATTAAGGAACATTGCTCTTGCTGCCTATATTTCATGTCTATCTCAATAGAGGGAAAATTCCCTTTATCGAAGGGAGTACTTTGACCTTACACTTATAATTCCCCTTCATAGAGGAAATTCCCCTCTCCATTAGGAAACACTGCTGGACTCATCGTGAAAAAGCTCTTCCAAAAAACACAACTTGTTAATTTTCCTCCTTTTGCCATGCAACTTTTCTTTTTCTTCAATTGAGTATCAAAAAATACCAAATTTTGCAAATAAGCCCACAAACACAGAAATTAAGAAATTAAACTTAAAATTAACAAAATTAACAATAAAATAAAAAATAAACAAATGTAATAAAACACATTAATATTATAGTCACAATTCACAATTATCACATATTACATTTTCGTTTTGCTTTTTGATTTATGAATTCAACTTTTTCTATTGAATTTATTATGGTGATCATGTATGTGACTATTTTTCCTTTTATTTTCTTATTACATTGGGTATCATGTTAATAAAGGCAAAGAAACAAATATATACATATATGCATAAACATCATAAGGAAAAATGTTATCGATATGTACTTAAACAAGATATAATACAAAAATCCATAAATGTAAATATAATTGGAAATAAAAAATGGTTCTGATGATTAATATAAAAATTTTAATATATCTCCCCAAAGATCATCTCTAGCATCTCGATCCTGAGGGACTAGGTGGTTTAGCTAAAGGATCTAGTGGAAACTTAGCAGGCTAAGAAAGGATCAGTAAGTGGTGGTGGTGGTTGTGGCCGAGGCACCTCAAACTCAAAGCCTGTCGCTTGAGCCAAGGGAGTTAAGATCTAGACCACCAACCTTGCTAGATGGTGTACACTCCCATACATATGTCTGATGGCTATCTCTTAATTACACACCGTCATCTCTATCTAAGTGAGACATGTGGTGTGGTTCTCCTTGCCTTCTCTCACACTTTTTTTAACACCAATTATCTCTATCTCAACCCTCTAGGATGTCTACCCTGCATTGGTCAATGATGCATTTAAGATCTAATAATTCCAATCAATGGGGTGGCTAAATGCAACAATCATCTCTTATACCCTATGCATATATCATCCTAGAACCTTGACAGTAGTTTTTAAGTGAGTTAATCTACCCTCTTAATTCAAAGTAGGAGGAGCAGAGGAAACTGAAGTGGGTAGCATTAGCCCTCGAGAAGTATATGCATTGGGGTCACCATATGGATGAAATCTGTAGGCCTCGTGTGATGTCGGTATCTATAACATACCAAAACCTCGAGGTGGGGTAGGTTATGGTCTTATTTTCCCTGCAGAGTGAC